>JAEIFV010000033.1:600000-1028790 GCA_018904265.1 Lordiphosa collinella
AGGGTTGCAGTTTGGGGTATCGCACTAGCATGGTCGCTTGACTGCTATCGATAGATGCTAAAAGTGAGAACAGCGAGTGTGTGGCCCTGGGTTTTGAGTGTTGCGCTGCAAGCAGGCACTTTCGGTTATTGTAGCTCATTTTATGATCTCTATTCGTTTCGATAATAGTATCGATATACATATATCGCTATCGATAACATTTTTTTGCCAGCCCTAAAATGTCATTTCGATTTGACAAGCTCTTTTCACTTCCTTTTTTCACGTGCGCGTCATCATGAGAGCCAAGGGATTGGTTAGTATTGCTAAAATAAGGCTTAAAATAATTGAAATATGTGTGGAAAATGTGTGCCACGACTAGCCCCAGCTAATGGGCAACCCAGAAAATCGACAAAATAAAAATTGTGCAATTTCTGTGTGAAATATGTAAAAAACCATAAGACGGCCGGTTGAGACCTGCTGCAAGGCAGATAAGCTGGCTATTAACCAGAGTCTGTCTAAACATGTGGCCAAATGCATAAAATGATGCTTAAATAGTGAACAAATGCCAACATTTTAGTGGAAATTGTTTACTACAAAACATAACCTCAAAAGGCAGCCACGTTTATGTGTGTGTGTGTGTGTATGTGCGTGAGAGTTTGTTTACCGTTTGTTAATTCTTTCTCAATTTCTTTCCTATTGCAGCTGAAGGAATACGAGGTCGTGGGCCGCAAGCTGCCCAGCGAGAAGGAGCCCCAGACTCCTCTCTACAAGATGCGCATCTTCGCCCCCGACAACATTGTGGCCAAATCCCGCTTCTGGTACTTTTTGCGCCAACTGAAGAAGTTCAAGAAGACCACCGGCGAGATTGTCTCCATCAAGCAGGTCTACGAGACATCGCCCATTAAGATCAAGAACTTTGGCATCTGGTTGCGCTACGATTCCCGTTCCGGTACCCACAACATGTACCGCGAGTATCGTGATCTGACCGTGGGCGGTGCTGTCACACAATGCTATCGCGACATGGGTGCCCGTCATCGTGCCCGTGCCCATTCCATTCAGATCATCAAGGTGGAATCTATCGCTGCCGCAAAGACGCGTCGTGTGCATGTCAAGCAGTTCCACGACTCGAAGATCAAGTTCCCGCTGGTGCAGCGTGTCCATCACAAGGGCAACAGGAAGCTATTCTCGTACAGAAAGCCCAGAACCTACTTCCAGTAAGGCGACGGCTGACAGCACCTATGACTATCTTGGTGGATTTTTTCAATAAAATGAGAACGTTGGAGAGAATTTACTATACAATTTGCTTTATTTCAATTCGCCACAAGCATAAATGACCACCTTCTGAGCCGGGGTGCCAGATTTGCTGCCGCAGCGTTCCATTTTGCGTACCACATCCGCCCCGCTAATGACATGCCCAAAGACCACATGTTTATTGTCCAGCCAATCCGTTCTGCAGAGAAGAAATGTCAAAATTAGTTTCCATATCAATTAAAGTGCCAAATCCTGGGCTCACTTGGTGGTGCAGATAAAGAACTGTGAGCCATTCGTGTTGGGTCCCGAATTCGCCATGGATAGAGTGCCAAAACTGTTGTGTTTCAGATTAAAATTCTCATCGTTGAACTTTTTGCCATAGATGGATTTGCCGCCCGTGCCATTGTTGTTGGTAAAGTCGCCGCCTTGGCACATCTAAGGAAGCCATAGACCAAAATTACAAAAAATTACTCGGAAGTGACTTTGGCGAACGCTGTAGAGCAGGTTTTCCTCGTTTTCCTTCCAAAATCTGAAGATATGGACCAAAAACCGTTTAGTCGGAGATGCTTCCTTCTGCCTGTTACATACTTTTGCACAAACTTAATATACTCTGTGTACCTCAGAGTATAAAAATGTAATTAGAGCGACATCGAAATTCCAATAGTTTGGAATGACCATCATATTTTGCACCAAAACCTTAATGTTTTCATCACGGTGTTTGCCAAAACCTGCTGAATAACACATTTTAGACAGTCCCAAGCACTGATCTAGCTGTAAAATTCCCATTCCACTCATTTGCAGACAGTTATTTGAAAGGTGCAAACTGATTAGTTTTTGACAAATCTTAGATTTTAGTTGGGAAAACGAAATATTTTTAAAAAATCATCAAAGACAATTTTGTAGACTAGGTCAAGATCTACAACTTTGCCAAAGACATGCAGGCCAAGTTCTAAATTGTTTAGAGAAATGAGTGTTACAAAAATTGATTCTTTGTCAGAAAGGCCCAAAATTTCAAATGCCAATCAAAATAAAATGCTGACTAATCCGACCAAATCCAGCTAGGGTTTATCATTATAAATCAGTAGCTTTCAGTCTCACCGGGTATGAATATCATCAAACATTTAAAGTTGCAAAATGTCGCACTGTGTAATAAACTAGAATCTTTTCGTCACTTTGGGAACTGCCAAATTTATGGAAAATTAGATGGTCCATTCGCAAGTTATATATTTGGCCATATCTTCAGATTTTGTGGGTCCCCAAAAAAAACCAAGTATGAGGATCAAAAAACACTTACAAACTCTGGTATCACGCGGTGAAAGGAGCTGCCCTTGTAGCCAAAGCCCTGCTCGTGGGTGCACAACTGTCGGAAGTTCTCCGCCGTCTTGGGCACCACATCGGCACGCAGCAGCATTACAATGCGACCCGCATCATTGCCTCCAATGCGCACGTCGAAGAACACTTGTGGATTCCGTTTCTCTGCCTTTTCAATCACAGCCGGACCCGTAGACGGTGTTTCTCCTGGCTCCTTGTCTGCCGTGTCGACAGCTGCCACTTCAGCTTCGGCTCCTTCTGCCTGTAAAGTGGCGCCCGCATGTTTTTGCAACCAATCGTCATCGGCCCACACCGGCTTGAAGCTATCCTCCTTGACGCGCACGGGTTTGGCCAAATTGACACGTATGGTGCGTCCACACAGTTCGGAATCATTCTATGGGTAGAACCGAAAATTATGATCAGCTGTGGAAGTGTGGTTACTCTCACCATATTGTCTATGGCCGAGGCAGCATCCTCGCTCTGCTCGTATTCAATGAAGGCAAATCCCCGGTGTTTTTGCGATTCATAGTCCACGGGCATTTGGATGTCCGCTATGTCACCAAATGGTATAAATGCATTGTTTAGCAGACGCTCAGTCACCTCGTCCGCCAGGCCGCCCACATAAACGGTTCGTTTGTCATTGGACATGGTAAATAAATCAGAATTGGCAAACCAAAACAAACGTTTGGAGTTAATAGAGATGGTACTTGGCTGGCTGATAGCTAACGATAAGATGTATCGATAGACATACAGTGGTTCAACGTGGCACAAACTTGGGTTTTCAGATTCTCGAGAAGACAGGACCATTGCACTTCAGTCTAGTGAGAGCTCCCATGTTGCCTTTTTTAAGGCACGATTGTTAGGCGTGCTGGCCTTCTTTAAGAAACGCGTTCTTCGGGTTTTAATCTAAAAATTGAGTCCACATCGAAAGTTGCCATTGACAAGTGACAGAAAATTTAGATAACAACAATAAAAAATATAAAAAAATAAAAAATAAACCACATCGATGTCTAAATATCAAAAATTCAACAATAGCTAACAGCTAGACAGCGGACTTTTCATATAATTAATTATAATAATGTTTATTTATTGTTTAACAATCTAATATGCGAAAGTATTATAAATTATTAATAGCAACAATCCCGCAAATAAACAATAAGATAATGTGCACGATGTGTGCTTTTCTGCAACCGACATGGACATCTCAATCCGTCTGTCGGTCGGATTAAGCACTTTTCTAACCGATTTTAATCAAAGTATACTACGGCAAATGGGGTATTAACAAATTTTTGTCAATTTGTTCATTGCACTTTGTGTTTTGCTGACGGTTGGATTTTTTGGCATTATTAAAAGGTAAAGAGTGAGTACAACATATAATGTTGTGCACATTTAGTTTGGTCCACTAGGATTAAAGTCTGTTTAAAAAATTATAATTATAGAGGTTATTGGCATTTAAATCACAAATGAAAAAAAAATGCGGTAAGCTAGTGTTATTTTTTTTTCGATATGCAATCGCTGGCAAACCGAACTTTTTATTTAATAATTTTTTTAGAAATGGGAATATAAATCTTTATGTTGTGAGAATATATTTACATTATGCCTATACGATAGTTACAGCAGCTCTCATCTCTAGCGGCGGTAGCTTTACTCAAGAGTGAATGTTATCGATATACTAATCGCAGGCAAGCCGATCTTTTTATTTATTAATTTAACTTGATTTTAGTGTTTATATATTCCATATTTGGTTAAAAATCAGCCAACAGAACCTGCGCTTAAATTGTCACAGACTGCCCAAAAATCAATCGATAGACTGCTTGCTATCAACCCTGTCTTCGTGCAATGCCGCCTTTCCCTCTCGCTCTTTCTTTTTCTTACCCGAGCGAGTGTGTGTGTGTTGATGAACGAAAAATTGCAAGCAATTTTGCAAATTAATCGCTGAAAATGGCCAAAAAGAAAAGTGAAGATCATTCGGGCGGCGATGCAAACGATAGTGACTACCAAGAGGAGCCCAATTTCGAGGACCCGCCCAACTTTGTGGACAATGTCAGCGATGAGGGTGAGTGCAAGTGCCACGACACGAGGGAAACTAACCTCAAACTAATTAATGCATTTAAATCCCCTTCCAGATCTGTTGGGGGACATGCTCGCCCAGCGTCCCTCGGAAGCCGACGGCGTTGAGAGCGTTGTGGTTGTGGACAACATACCCAAGGTGGAGCCTAGTCGCCTGGAGAAACTGAAGTCGGTCATTCACAAGCTCTTCTCGCACTGCGGCGACATTGTTAACGTTGTCTATCCGGTGGATGAGGAAGGCAAAACCAAGGGTTATGCCTTCATGGAGTACAAGCAGGCCAGTCAGGCCGAGGATGCCGTCAAGAAGTTGAACAATCATCGCCTGGACAAGAACCACACGTTTTCGGTGAATTTGTTTACCGATTTCCAGAAGTACGAGAACATCCCCGAGAAATGGGATCCGCCCACGGTGCAGCCGTTTAAGGTGCAGTCGGATTTGTACAACTTCATCAACGATCCGGATGCCTACGATCAATATTGTGTGGCCGCCGAGACGGCGCAGAACTGTGTGCAGGTGGGATTCTGGCAGAATGTGCTGCCCGAGCCCAATGAGCTGGAGACGCGCGAGCGTTTCACGGACACCTTTGTCAAGTGGTCGCCGCTGGGCACGTATGTGGTGACATTCCACAAGCCGGGCGTGGCCATTTGGGGCGGAAGTAGCTTCCAGAAGATACAGAAATTCCCGCACACTGGCACCCAATTCGTGGAGTTCTCGCCGTGTGAGAACTATTTGGTTACCTACGGTCCCACGGCCACGGGTCAGAAGATCATCATTTGGGATATACGCACTGGTGCGGAGAAGCGTTCGTTTGTGGCCGATGGCATGTCGGTGCTGTCCATGTTCCGTTGGTCGCACGACGACAAGTTCGTTGCCCGCATGGGAGAGAACTCCATACACATCTATGAGACGCCCTCCTTCTATTTGCTCGATTTGAAATCGATCAAGATACCCGGCATACGAGGCTTCTCCTGGTCGCCCACCGACAATGTGATTGCCTACTGGGTGGAGGAACAGAATCAAATTCCCGCCCGCGTGACCCTCATGGAGATACCCAAGAAGCGGGAGACACGCAACAAGAATCTGTTCCATGTGGCGGACTGTAAGCTGCACTGGCAGAAATCGGGCGACTATCTGTGCGTCAAGGTGGATCGCTACTCCAAGTTGAAGAAGGACAAGAAGGAGTTGGATGTCAAGTTCTTGGGCATGTTCTACAACTTTGAGATCTTCCACATGAGGGAAAAGGAAATCCCAGTGGATTCAGTGGAAATACGCGAGCTGATCCTGGCCTTTGCCTGGGAGCCCATTGGCAACAAGTTCTCCATTATCCACGGTGAGCCCAATTCCTCCAACGTGAGCTTCTACGAGGTCAATAAGGGCGTCAAGCCCAGTCTGGTCAAGCGCTTGGAGAAGAAATCTTGCACACATTTGTTTTGGTCACCACGCGGCCAGTTCATCGTGATGGCCAATCTCACCATGGGCACCTTTGAGTTTGTGGACACCACAAATGATTACATAATCAGTGCTTCGCCCGATCATTTCCGTGCCTCCGAAGTGGAATGGGATCCCACGGGTCGCTATGTGGTCACTGGCGTCTCCTCGTGGAAGGTGAAAGAGGACACCGGCTTCAATATGTACACCTTCCAGGGTCGCATCATCAAGCGCACCATTCTAAAGAACTTTGTGCAGTTCTTGTGGCGTCCCCGTCCACCCACACTACTGAGCGAGGAGAAGCAGAAGGAGATTAAGAAGAACTTGAAGAAATACTATCCCGTGTTTGAGCAAAAGGATCGCCTGCGTCTCACGCGTGCCTCTAAGGAGCTGCTGGAGAAGCGCTCCCAACTGAGGGAGACCTTCATGGAGTATCGCAACAAGCGTATAGCCGAATGGAAGGATCAGAAGAGTCGTCGTGTCATGCTCAGAGGGCGTAAGTTTCTCAAACCAAAAAAATATTGCACACATTTCACATTTTTCTTCTTCTCAATAGATGTGGACACTGATAATTTGGAAACAGAGGAAGTCGATGAGGAAGTTGTTGAATTTTTAGTCAAGGAAGAAATCACTTTGCTAGAGTAGTCCACCCCCGCACCTACCGTTCCGACAAAATCGAAGTGTTTGTCGCGCGTCCGCCGCCCTGGCCTCCCCCCTCATCAACACAAACACCAGGGCAGCTTTCTAATATCCAACCATTCAGCGTGTTTTCTTCATACAATTTACGAACCTCTTAAGCCTTAAAGTAACACAAGCAACTCTAGCACAAAAACATCGTGAATAATATGTCTAAAAGTAGATTTGCAATGTATTTGTATGTTAACAGCAAAAAGAAAACGAAAAACCACAAAAGGAACCCAAAAGAGTATTTATTTTAACGGCCCAATGGAATAAAGGGAAGGATAGCGCTGCCACCGGGCGAATTGGCAATTTTTAACAGTCTGGCGCAATAAAACAGCATCTCGACCAGCAGTGTTGCCAACTTTTAAAGCCCAAAAGCAAAAAGATGTGAGCGTAATTAATGGATTATTTGTACATAGGGGATTGGTTGGTGACTGGTGACTGAAGTATTCTTCTGTTAAGTCTCTTTTGATGCAGAGTTAAAATTTATTGTCCTGTTGTGGAAGCGAGATCCAACATAGAATGCAAATAAAACGCAAACAAATCCCATCAAATCACGTTTCGTCTTCCTATTATTGTCCAATAAATTTGTAAAGTTGTGTCAACTCAACCGAAAATATGTGGAATATATAGGCCACATATGGGCATTTCCATTCTGTCGAACATGACCTTTGCACACAGTCAAAGTAAAAAAATTCAAAATAAAACGCGATTTCAATTCGTTTTTTACTTTATTATATAGCTCTTAGTTAACATTTTAATTTGAAATCCTGTTTCAAAAATATTGGGAAAATAAGAAGCAATTCGAACGTGACAAAAACAGAAGTGGTTTTCGAGCCCATCCTTAGATCTTAGAGGGGCTATTAATTTGCTCGGTGTGGTCAATTATGTAAACGAGGTTTTTCAGCCTTAACATTTCTACTAGGGAAAAACGGTAACGTAACGTACGAGCAAATGAAATCACCCATTGTGGACGAACAAAGTGCTCAATTGTGCCCACCAAGAGGGTTTTTAATCCTTGAATACTCCATTATTTTTTATGCCTTAGCCATTTGCCTGATTATACAGCAAAAATCGCTGAAAATAGGGAAAATGTAAGTTGATGTCAAACACAACTTCACATCTGTGTAACGTACGAACGGCAACTAAATCAACGATTAATTCTTTGTTAAAGAAAATTAGCCAAAATGATTTTCCATGATTTAAAAGTCTTTCCAAGCGCTATATACAACTATTTTTAGATGAATGATAAATCGCTTAGATCGCCAGAAATAAGCAAAAATATGCGAACGAATGTAACGTACGTAACGCAGGAAATGCCACACATACATACACAGGGGCTTCTGTTCTGCTCAGGCTGTCTTTCAAGTGTTTTGCGCGCATGCTGCTTTGGAATTCCCAAACAGTTTTAACAACGCAGGCATGGAGAGGCTGCTGTTTTTGAACTGTTTTAGTAGGCTTTGATCGCTGATGATTGAGTGTGGTGACTCATGAAACAGCTGTACGATCTGCCTGCCTCCTTTGTGGTGTTGTGTGCCTCTGTTTTAAGTTATGCGTAAACATAACATGACCTCGAGCCGGCTAATAACTGCAGGTTTACCAAAATTCCAAATATTCTAACTGGGTTTTCTTATCAATACTTGGAATTCAGAATATCTAACAGGTTTGAAATTCACGTGAAAGGGGTTATATATGCTTACGATTTATCGATTTCTGATTTTGCTATTGGTATTTTTCAGTTGGTATTTTGATCAGCATCAATGCAGAAAAGCTAATAAATGGCAAATTAATTTAAAAACAGCATTTCCGGTCTGTTAAGAATAGCTCCAAAATTGCCAATATTTTGTCATAATAGTAGAAATACAGGTTTTGGCAAAACTTTGTAGTTTCTGGCTTTCCACTTCACAAGAAAGTTAGATCTTGTCGGAAAATGTATAATTCTGCAACACTGTCAGCCAGTTACGGTTCTCCCCTACAATTGTTTTTATTTTTGTGTAAAAAAGAGTTGCCACCAGGCAGCGGCACACTTTCTTTTATCAGTCTGGCAAGTGCGCGCTAAAACTGAACCTCGCCAAGTGACGGTCTCACCGCGAATTGTTTGAATTTTTGTGAAAATAGTGTTTAAAATCTTTGTGTTTTTGCGTTTTTTTTGTGAATCAAGGCAGCTTTACAGCTGCAATTTAATTATTTTAATTAACATTTACAATTTTTGGCTGACTGGCAAGAAGAGTGCGAAAACAGAGCGCCGAAAGTCCCGTTGCATATCAGCTTAACCCTTACAGGTGTTAATTGTCTGCCCAGGCAAGCAAGAAATTTAATTATGAGTACATAAGTGTTAATTTATACTGAAAGTGTTTAACTCAATACGCGGCGGCAAGAACAAGAGAGTGAAAATCGCTTAGGAGGCGGGAAATTCAAGGGAAAATTAATGGAACTATTAAACGAAAAGTATAGAGTCTCAGCTGATTCTCTGATGAAGTTTTCTTAATAGGCGTGAAATTCAAGGGAAATTAATAGAACTTATAAACGAAAAGTATTGAATCTCATCTGATTGTCTCGCCTACCACAGATGATCTCGCCTACCACAGTGTTACGTCCAGAACTATCTAGATTCTAGAACATGAAAATTATATTTTGATGTCTTTACATTTTTTGAAAACTTGTCAGTAGAATTGTTTTGGACTATTTTTCTAGTTTTCGACTTTTAAAAAATTAAAAATTTTCTCAATTCAACAACACCACAGCTCAACTGGGGGTCGTGAATACCCTAAATGTATTTTAAGTAAAAAATTATGGCGAATGTACGATTTAATATTGATTTGAAACATTTAAAGTTGCCTAAAATTTCCGAAACATTTTTTGGCAAAAGCATTTTTTGAGTTTGAAATCGCATAACATATGCGTTTTTAATTCTTGGTCTCATTTTTGTTCATTGTCGTAATCTGGGACATTTTTGTATAGCATATGGGCATTTCCACAGAAAGGTCCACCGAGACCAAAAAATTAAAAGTACTGAAAAACACTTTTTTCGATCATATTTTTAAAGGGAAGCAATTAAATTAAACTTGTTTAAGCCAATCTTTAATTTACTCATATTCCATTTCGAGATTTTCAAATGCAAAGTCGAGCAATCACCTTTTTTCTTATTTTTATCATTATTTTGCAGGTTTTTTTTCCTAAAAAAGTACCTATAGATTTCATCAAATTTTGCTCTCTAAAGTCATTTTAAGGGTACAAAGTATAAACAAAGATTGCATAAGAAACCATAACAAACTATGTGAGTGCAATTAATAAGTTTTTTCTTGCATTATCAAAACACAAGTAAATAGAGAAAATTTGTACGTACTAATGATACAAATATAAAAAAGCCCAACATTTATTTTTCAACGAATCAGCTCTAAATATATAGTTACATGATTGCAGATCGTATAAAAATTAGTTGTATTAAAAAACTCGAACGGGTTTCGCAGATTTTTGAATTTTTATGATAGCCAAAAAAGCGCACTTCCATATTCTGTCACATAACGTATTCCTTTTTATCTGCCAGTATCTTGGGATCTTCTCTTTCTACAACTCCCAAATAATACATAAAAAATAGGGCTACTAAAATGCTATTCAAAAACCAATATGGACAAATTTATTTTTATACTTTTTTTTATTTTTCTTTATGATGAAGGTTAATAAATACGTACGACTGTCGCGTGCGTGCTGTGGAAATGCCCATATGTGACAAAAAAATATTTCCAAGACCTTTTTTTTTCCTTTTTCGTCGTCTAGATTGTCGAAACGTCACACTGTGCCTACTGAGAAAACTTCATAGCAAGGGAAAATTAATAGAACTTATAAACGAAAAGTATTGAATCTCATCTGATTCTATCGCCTACTGAGAAAACTCCATAAAGTTTTCTTCACCATGAAAATCCAGTCTAAGTCGTTGCATTAGCAACTTTTAAAACGATAGTTTTTTTCTTTGAGAGAGATCTTATCTACTCACCACATAAAATCCATTCCAAATAAAAATCTCAAACTTTTACAATAAGTAACGTCTTTATTCAATTTCTTGACACCTTTCGTGTTGTGTTTACTAAAAATCATATATATTTTTTATGTATGTATATAAATAGGTACATAAAAACTACATCATCAAAATAATACCGAAAACTCTATGGGGTACAAATGCAACGGAAACAGGGGTTAATTGTTGCAAATGTGCCACTAAGTATGGTTATTATAATTATTTTGTTGAATTAATGCTCCATTTTAAACGACAGGATTTCGGACTTAGAACTAAAGACAAATACAAAGGGTTATCACTTGAGTAAGTCTAACAAGCTACTCGATTTTGTTGTTGGTTTGACTAAATGCCTAGATTCATACCCTAAATATATATGTATATGTATGTGTATGTGGGGAGACGGTATATATATGTATGTAAATGTATATCTACGAGGCTAGTTCTAGATGCATTTAACTGCTTTAATGGCTATAACTAGAGTCAGTTGAGAATTTCAACAATTTGGCAAACAGTTCCACAAGTATTTTTTTTTTTGTGAAACACTTGGGCCATCACTTAGTATATATTTTAATTTAGATGCTATCATACATAGTTAGTGTTTAAAACTATAAGTTTTCTAAGCCACAAGAAACTTTTACTTAGCGTATAAAAAAATGCATGGCACCCTTGGGGGAACAGAGTTCGTTGAGCAAGTTTATCTCCTTAGCTTACAACAACTACGTGGGTCTTTTTGGTTATATTTAGTTAGTCTTGGCTACTTTTAGGATTTGCTATATTTTGGCATATTCTTACTCAGAAGTTATTGTTGGCACCCTGGCTCTAAAATGAGGCTTCTGTAGACTCTTCTGGCACAGATTTTAAATGAGCTATGACTTAATCGACGGTTTATTAAAGCATTTACTTAATAGTGAAATAATATGGGATGTTTCTTATTTTTTTCGAAATTTTTCTGTTCACTTTGACACTGAATATTTCCTAAACTGTTGATTATAATTGCAAAGTTTGTATGACCGATCTGTAGCTTTATTTATCATCTTAAAAAAGTTAAAATCTTTTAAGATTCGGTGGTCTTTTAGTCAAGTTATGATACTTTCCGCTAGAGCACCTCAAAAAAATCCAGATTTCAAACAATTTGTCTAACTAATTTCTGGAAACATGGTTATAAATGGTTTTTCGTCATCTCTAGTCTGAAATCTATCAAAAATTTGTAGCATAGTGTTGATCCGTGTCGAAAATCGTCTTAAATCATGGCACAAATAGTTTAACGAGTTGATTTCATTTATCCCATTTGATAATCAATAGACAGAGTGACCTTATAACACAAATTTCTGAGTAAGTTTGTGCTAAAACGTATCAAACTTTTTAATATGAGTGTCCAATCCTAACTGGTCACACTAAAAGAAGCCAAGACTAAATATATAAGACACACCCCACGCACAATGTGTACTCTATGACTATATATATATGTATATACTACAACTACACTTTGATTCAAGATTTTCATTTTCGATTCCAATTTTCGTCGAATTAACTTTTTCCGTTTGTTTTTTTTTTTCAAATAAAAGGCAACTCATGAACATGTTTTTTGTTTTCAACAAGTATAGGGCGAGGGTTTAAGGGGGGAAACGGGAGTATAATGTGTTGACTAGCATTACTCCTTAGATCCACAGCGGACCAATTGTCTCCACTATTATATCCAGGACATCCTGACGTCCCATCTCCTTGAGCGTCATCAGCAGTGTCATTATGGTATGCGATACCGAATTGGAACTATTACCAGAGTTGGCCCGACATTCCCACAAGTTGAGTATCTGCTCGGTGGGTGAGGGTTTGGTGGCAAAGTAGGCTATATACCGATCTGTGCTCAGTTTTTTGGCCAACAAACGCCAATCGCGTTCGTCCGCACGCGGAGGATCCAGCGCTGTGCAAATGAGTCGTTTGGTGGCATGCGGCAACTGCACAAAGTCCATGATGCAGCTCTCATTCACATAGTTGCCCTGCCGGTCAATGGAAATGGTGGTATTGGTGGTCGAGGCCAGCTCTTCCGCCGAACCGCCCAGCAGTTGCTGGCCTGCGGATGGTATACTAAACGTATACTCCCGCTCAATGCTGCCCTGACCAAAGTCTACGCTGAGTAAATGCTGATCCTGGCCACGCAGATTAAATTCACAGTGCAGAAGGTTGTTGCTCAGGATGTGCTGATAGGGAATGGCATGTTCGTATGGATCCAATTCCGCACTGGACCTCACACTTATATTGAGATTAAGGCTATTGAGCACAAATGGAAACACCTGGCTCTCGCCCAAAAAACTGCCACCCAGTTTGCACTCCACATTCGCACAGATGTCCCGGCTATTGGGGAAGTCCTTGACCACATAGATGCGCAGACTGCAGTTGTTGCTATTGGGCGGAGTGTGCTGACTGAAAGCCAACAGCTTCATCTTGATGGCGGGCTGCTGTATGCGCGGCTCGGCCACTATGGCAAAATGACCCAGTTGCTCGGTCATGATGTACACATGCGTGGGCTCCAGCTGCACAAACATGGGCGTATTGATGGTTTCCTCACCCACCGAAACGGCTCGCCGCCAGCTAATGTTGAGCTCATCGTGGTCGCTGTCCGCATGATAGATGTGAACATGCCACTGCTCGGGGGCTACCAGGCAGTGGGGCACCTTAAGGATGACCGGTTTGATAAAGCTATAACTACGTGGAGCAGCGTGTACCACACTGCTACACAAAATGGAGCTTTCGGTGGCGCAGGTAATGCGACTGCTCTCATCGCTAAGCAGCAGCAGGGAAACATGTTTCTTTAGATGTTTGCTAATGGCCAATTCGGGCACAAACAGCAACAGTTCTCCTCCATAAAGACGTAGTTGTCCACCATTGCTGCCCAAAAGTTCATAGCTGGTGCTCTTCGAAGCGTTCAAAAGGGATAACTTGGCGTTCATGTCAAAGGTGGAATTGGCTGGATTGAAGAAAGAAAAAAAAATTAAAATGAATTTCCAAGATGAATTCCCCTAAACTTACAGGTATCCGCCGTAGAGGATTCTCCTGTTTCAGATAAATAATCAGCATTTAAGTCATCTATGGGATTGGTGTAGCTGCAAGAGGTTTAAGCGGGTTAATCATAAAAAGCATAGCCTACTTAGTGGGGCTGATTCACTTACTTGGCCGCCAAATTGGGCACATCATAATGATGCTCCGTTACCCCGCCACAACCCATACCCATGCTCATGCCCGGCATATATCGATGTCCAGGATTGACATAGTCATAGCCCACCAAATTGCTTGCCTCAATATGCATGCGCATCTCCTTCTTCTCCACCACACCGGGCATATAATCGGCATCCATAACTGCAACAAGGAAATGCATATTGAATGGCTGCTGGCTGGCTTAAGTTTTTATAGACACACTCACCTGAGCGAGCCATGTTATAGTGGGGATTTGCTCGAATGCCACGTCGTGCACAGCAAATGAGAGCCACGCCAAAGGCAAAGCAAACAGTTGTAATAAAGGCCAATCCCAGATAGAGTGTCCAATCTAAATCTGAAATGAAAAAGGTCAATGAGAGTGGGTAAACTCCAGGGTATTTGAGGTATGATCAGAAAAGTTAAATGTTGGGCAATAAAGTTTAAGCAAAGCGCGCTTTAACAACAGTCAGTTTTTAGCACATATTTTTAAACTCGCCGTCTCATTGGAGCAATAACGGGCCATCGCTGTATCAGATTAAGTAGTATAGGGATCAGCCTTTAAAAACTTTTAAAATCCTACCACATTGTCCTATGTCTAACAATTTATCCAAACTTTCATCCACAGTTATTAACTAATTTGGGGACATATTCCAGCCCAGCTCTAAATATTTAGATTTAGGAAAATTCTGTCGGAAATGAAAAAAATTGCACTTTTTTAGTTTTTCATCCGATTGGGCTCAAGCCAGAGCTGTAATGTAATCAATACTTCCCATATTTTATTACTTTCATTTCAATAATCTCGATTATTCAGACAATGGAAAAACAAATCCTGATTACAATTTTTATACTCTGTACCAGAGGTACACAGAGTATAATAAGTTTGTGGAAAAGTATGTCAGACAGACAGAAGGAAACATTTCTGACCCTTTAGAGAATATATATTCTGTCTGTCCTTATAAACGCACAGAAACGAGTAGGGCAACCAAGTTCTGCAAGCCAGGGATTAATAAACCGTAAACCAAACAATACTAACAATACTTGAGCCAAATACCGTTTACCGTTATAATTTGAACCAATAGAAAAGGAACGAAACCGAAATGTTAGCGCAAGTACTGTTTCGGTTTTAGATTAACTTTGCAGAGGGCTAACGCTTAAGCGGAAATTGGAATGAGATAAAAGCAAACATGGTAACATAATTTGGCTTCCACTATGCACACACTTGTCCAAAAAGAGACAAATGTAAATGTTCCTAAGAAGCAGTTCCAAGTACCAAGTCTTATAGAATAATGATAGTGAATATTAATACACTTATATCAGGGGTGCGCAAAGCGCTTATTTGTAGTTGCTTTGTTCATTGCCTTGGTCGCGAGAATAGGGACTCACAGACACTGCGCATAGTACAAACCAAAGCAAATCACACGATCAACTTCGTATGATTTCGCTCTTTCTCATATGCTTGTGACAAAGCTGAGACAAATTCAAATTTGTGAGTGGCGTTAGAAAACCTAATTGGCGACGAATGATTCGTTTGAAATGAAAAAAATCACCCATTAGTGTTTTAAAAGCCGTAAACTGTCTCTGGGCACCTCTGATTTATATTAAAGAATGTCTAGAATGTCTACTAAAGACAGTGTGCCAGTTACTTCCGAAAAATAGAACGACATTTGGAAAAGTCTCTAAAATTGCACTTTAATTGTTAAAGGCCCAGACGGACTGACGACGTAACAAGAAATTTCATACAAAAATTAAGCGAAGAAAAAGCAGGCGTAACGATTTCCTTGCACTTTACGTTTTCCGCCGTTGGAGTCAAAAGTACTTTTGCGCTTAACAGCGCCAAACAGAGCTTAACATATTATACGTGGACTCTATGTTAACAGGCTGTGGGGCTTTTTTGTGCGTTGCTTAGCTAATGCAATATTGTTGCCACCAGAAGTTACGCGCTGTTACTCTACATGTACATATGCCATCGATCAGGTGGAGAACATGAAGACAAGGTTGCGCAGATTTTGGCGGTGAGAGACCGGGATGCCATTTGGGACTTATCCCACCCCAAACACTCGGACTTAAATTTTGTTAACAAGGCTTTGAGTGAAGTGGACGTGCTTGCTTAAAAAGAAAGCTTGGATCATACATATGTATAGAAAGACAAGCACTTTGGATAAATTGATTAATATTTCTACCGATATGTGACAGTTGCTGATTACCGAACTGGATATAAGGCTTTGCGTGAGAGCTATTGCTATCATGGCAGAAGCACAAGCGTTAATCACTTGTCACCAAAACAAAACACACCTGATTGAGCAGAGTGACCCTCCACCAGCTAATTTAAATCCACCTCAAACCCAACTAATTTTGTTTGTTAGTGCTGGTCACACTGAGCATACGTTCCACGTTGACGCAATATGTGGTGGCGTAAGCTGAATTACTTAAGTCGTCGGTCCGTCGGGGGCTTAAATGTAAAACTTTCGATTCGTTTTATTACACACGGATAAAATTTAATTAATACTTGTACCGGTACGTACAGTTTGAAACCCGTAACAGAACCTTTACCGAAACATTCATTTCGGGACGTATCTGAACCGGTACCGAAACCGAAATTCGTTTTGGGATTAATCCCTGGTTCAAACTCATTTTTAAACATCCATATGAAAATTCAACAATGACTGCTTACCAACGGAAACTTTTTTTTAGTTTTCATCCGACTATGTTAAAATTTATTCTATCTATATGAAAATGTATTAAATGCCTGCTAACCAATCTTCCGAAAAAATTCACCTCTCTGTCTGGAAAATAGGTGGTCAAGGTTGCTTGGGTAGAAGTTACGTTTTATAGATTTTAGCTCCAAACTCATTTTCGAAGCTAAAGATAAGAAAATACGGAATACGCGACTTTATAGTTTTGGAAACTGTACCCACAAAGTCTGAAAATGGGCGGAAAACTCTTGTATGAAACCCATTTGATCTTTATTCGATCAGCTCCAAGCTTATTGTTAAATATTTCCAACGTGATTTTCAAAATCGACCTTTGACAATCATTTGTCGTTATAACAAACTTATGTCCTGCTCCACGACTACGAAAACTTCTGTCTGGAGGCTCGGAAGGTCATTAATCTATAAGCTGCGATCTATAATACGGTTCAAGAGACTCAAATCACCTAAGCCGCATCGGTTTTAAGTGGTACGGCTATGGACAGCTTTGCAGCCTTGGAATATGTTCCGTTCGATTTTTGATTGACTATCCGAAAATAGAGGAAGAATGAAGTTTTGAACCAAAGCCTTATGTTGGGCAAGCTTGTACTCAAACCGAACCCAAGTCTTACACCTCTGGTTCAAAGCCTTCTGCAGAATATGAGATGATTAAAGGCTTGATTAGGCTGAAAATCAAAGCCAACTTTCTAATTTTATGGGTGATTTTGGGACATGTTTTTTTTCACTGCAGCTAATCAGGCAATTTTAGTGGCTTCAGTGATGGATACTGGGTAACTCCTAGTTTAGCAATGTACATTTTTTATGACTGGTTAATAACTCGCCCCCTGTCCCGCCGCTCTTCAGCTGGCCGTCATTTTAAGCCGGTGCGCCCAGTCAAGACGTTGGGCTTTTTGCCTTCATGCCAATCGGCAAACTTTGTCTTTTGTATTAAAAAAATCTGTTCTGCTGTTCTGCGTAAATCCGCCACCCTCTTGCTATTCGCAGGATGCCTGCCATGCAAAAATCCACACACATTCACAAATCGTTGAGTCAACCAAACCGAAAACCGAACCGAACCAAACGCGGTTGCCATCAATCCCGAGCAACCATGCGTATCCGTATCTGTTGTTGCTGTTGCTGTCGCTGCTTCTTCTGCTGTATATGTCTGTATTTAATGTTTTATGTTTGTACGCTCATCCCCATTCCCCGTCCCCCGTCCCAATCCCCCGTCCAGTTTCGTCTATTTCGCATTATGGTACGACGCCGGCCCCCCGTCGCCAGCTCAGCCCCCCGCCCGCTCCAATGCGACTCCCATTGTTGCGCTGGCTGTTTCCGTCGCTGTGATTGTTGTCGTCATTGTTGCTGGCGCTGGCGGTGACTGGTTTGGCGAAAAAGGAATCGCTGCAGCGCAAGGAATTACTCTGTATATATTATGATTATTATACGATGGAGCTGTGGCTGGAGCTGAGGACGCATTATACAATGTATGAAATGAGCAATTATATTCGCTGTAAATCAGCGGCAGCATCGGAAGTAAAAGTGGAGGCATCAACCCCAACATGGTTGGGTCCTTCTTCCAGTTTGCATGCTGATTTTTCTCTTTTTTTTCTGTGTTCTGCATGGGACATCAAAAGCGTATTTGTCATGCTAAGAGATTAGAGCTGGTATGGGGCTTTGGCCACCGCAACAATGGCCGCATGATGAAGCCTCAACTGTTGCCTACAGATCCCCCCAGGGATTGTAATAGAATGGAAAATAAGCTCAAGGATTGTCACTCTTCATTCGTGCAATCGAAAACTTTTCAACAGGAAATCAAATGAAAGGAAAGTAAACCGTAAACCTGCGAAATAGACAGGCCAAGTGTGGGTGTGGGTGCACCATTCTGATCCTTTCAATTACACACTGTGACAGTCATATAATTGATCCCTGTGGACCGCACCCGAAACTATATTTGAGTTGGGTCAATCGCACACTTCACCCGGGTTAAAAATCGAAACGCAAACAGCAACAATGACACGACAGAAATGAGCTTTAGGGGAGGGTGGCCACTGACTGGGGGATGCGGGTCTTCTTTTGCCACATGCCTAATTATCTGGCAACAGCAAACCCCACACACTTAAATCTCAATTCTAAAGGCGACTGCGATTGATTTGCGACCCTTCGATGGGGTTTGGGGGTAACTGGAAACACAGTCTGAGTGGGCTGATTTTTATATATACACAGGGAGAGATTTCTTTTCTCGACAGGAAGGGGCAGCCGTGCACAAACAAAATGCACTTGGTTAATTTCCCATTGTGACAATCAGCGCTGAGTGCTCAGCTTTTGTGTGGAGCTGGGACTGTTATTGTTGTCTAACTGTTGTCTACTTTGTTGCCGCCTGCCTCCTGCCTCCTGCCTGTCGTTGTCATAAACCCACTTACCATCCTTGCCAATCTGACACTGCTCTCCACGGCATTCGGCCGTTTGTATGTCTTTTCCGGCACACAATGATTTGCCATATCCTGGGCCAGCCTCACCAGCCGCATCGGTTGTGCTGCTACTCAGCGCCGCAGCTCCAATACCAGCCAGCAGCAGTTCGTCGGCTTCATCTGCCGCCTCGGAGGAAGCCTGTGTCTGGCATTTTCTGCGACGCACTTGTATGCATTCCGCGGAACAGATGCTCCAATCGCTCCACGCCGTCCAGCGGGCAACTGTAGAATAGAAGAAGCAGTTTAGAAATCAAAAGTCATATTTAGCATGATTTAGCACACATTCTCGACAGCGGCAACGCCAAGTGCCATATATCATTGCCCTGGAATGGAGGCGGAGGGCCACATTCCATTTCAATTACCGCGATGGTGCAATTATGGCAACGTTTGCCCTCCAAAATGGTCTCTGGAGAGCCATGGAGCAAATTGTTTACCACCATCAAAAAATAACTTTCGCCGCCCCTGTTGATTTTTCGCTTGTTTTGGTTTTCCCTCCTTCTTGATTTTCCTCTTTTTTTTTTTTGTGAGTAAAAGTGATTGTCATTTTAATGCTTTTCTATTTTCGCATTTTCTCGCTCTGTCATACTCTTTGCTAAGGGTTTATTCGAACTGTTTAAAGCCCCAAACAACATTTGTCTTTGGATGACGCTCAAAACTGACAATCGATTCGATAAGAACCTTATGGTTTTTAGGGGAATCTTTTAACTTGCAGTTTTTAGCTGGCTCGAGGTCATCTTATGCTTTCGCATAACTTTAAACAGAGACACACAACAACACAAAGGAAGGCTTTGTAGATCGGACAGCTGTTTCATGAGGAACCAATCCTCACTCGTCAGCGATCTTCGCCTAAAATGTCTATCGTAGTTAGTGTGCAGGAAAACACCCACCTCTTCTGAACGTTAGATTGTTGAAGAACATAGGAGGGCCATATACACAAAGTCTAATGTCTGTTTTAGGCTGTCTTCCTTGTTTTCTTTGAATTCCAACTGTTTGGTTAGATTGCTGTTTAACGACATGATTTGGTTCTTCATGAAACAGCTGACCGACCTACCTAGCCTCCTTTGTGGTGCCTTGTGTCTCTGTTTAAAGTTATGCGAAAACATAACATGACCTCGAGCCAGCTAAAACTGCAAATTAACATTATCTTTTATGGAAAAATAATTGTTTACTTTGGGAAACAGAAAATAGAGATCCTGATGAATCTCATACAATGCTTAGATTGACAGCTTAGAAGGTTGAAGGTAGGAACTGCTATAAACCTAATAGAATCTGAAAAGTTGGAAATGGAAATTCGTCTAATCCTATTTATGGACCTCACTAGAACTAGACACAATTCAGAAGTAAACAGATGGATTTTTAACACATCTCAAGCAACTGACCCTGTGCTAGTTGAACCGGAAACGAAAAAGATTAAGTCAATGAAAGAACTTACAAGAATATTTCAAGTCGAATTAAGCGCTATTTCCGATGAAAGGACCTTCCTAAAGTTAAAGAACAACCATTCAATCCCATCCATTCTTTTAAATTGCCAAGTGCACCTCCAAATTGATCTTAGAAACACTGATTAAGCTGGACCACCTGTCCCCACACTGTATTCTGTTTAACACCGGTACCAGAACCGGAGCCGTATACCGAAAAGAACCGAGTAAAACTCAGAAACAGAACCGGGACCCGAACTGACATTCCTAATTTTATTGTACTGGTATTCCAGAATCGATATTTCCGGATCCGAACAGACCGAAAAGAAGCTAAACATTGCACACTAAGACAGAATGGAATACTGACTGATTTTTCCGATCTTGAGATCGTTGAGCAACCCAAAGCAGAAAAGGGAAGAAGTTTTCGTGCACTTTCCCACAAAAAAGTTCCATATACTTAGGATACTCGTAGAACTAGTCAGACTTGAACAGTTTTCGGTACACGCAAGTCTTATGCGAAGCCTCATATTTTGGCCAAGTTTTGTTAAGATCAGTCAATTTTAAGATGTAGCTCCCATACACAGTAAATAACCAAAAATATATGGCAACTTTCAAATAAAATAGTTGTACGACTTTCCCAAATAGTTGTACGACTTTTTTCAGCGCAGATATTACAAAATTAAGTAATGTATTGGTGGCAGATTCTTCGCATTCCTTTAAAGCATTTGAAGGTGCTGGAAGTTGTTCGGGACTACTCCCTATCCTACGATCGCCTGCTCATTTTCATTGTCACTCTTTAGTCCCCATTTCGGTCAATGTATCGATTACTGTTTTGGCAACTGTTTCCAATCCAGTGACTGAAACTCTGTCCAAAACAGTGGCTAAAGGAGTGGACAAAACAGTGACTAAAACAATGACTAAGACAGTGACCTAATCAGTGACCGAAACAGTGACTTAAACAGTGACTAAAAGAGTGACTTAAACAGTAAGCAAAGCAGTGACTAAAACAATGATTTAGACAGTCACCGAAGCAGTGACTAAAAGAATGACTAAACGAGAGCGTAAGTTAAAGTCGGTCCTGCCCGACTTCGATATACCCGTTACTCATGGCAATTATTGTTTAATAGCCTTTCCCTATGTTAATTAACAGAGCATTAACATTAATGAGACCATTGCAACATGATGTGAGCAAAAAGTACATGTAGCGCCAAAAAGTGCAACGTTTTTATAACCTTTTTAACTCTGCCATTTATTATCCGATCTTTATGAAACTTTCTGAGATGGTAGATATTGGGCACATACACTATACTGCAATATGAGCTTGATATCTTTAAAATTGTTGGAGTTGTTCAACATTTTTTATTGTGAGGGGCGGGAGGGGGCGTGGGCAAAATTTGAAATGAACTTGATCTGCTTAGGGACAATAGGAGTCTACATACCAAATTTGGTGGCTCTAGCTCTTCTAGTCTCCGAGATCTAGGTGTTCATACAGACAGACGGACATGGCTATATCGACTCGGCTGTTGATGCTGATCAAGAATATATATATATACTTTATGGGGTCGGAGATGCTTCCTTCTGCCTGTTACATACATTTGCACGACTTTAGTATACCCTCTTTACTCTACGAGTAACGAACGGGTTTAAAAAGGCTTATGAGCGTTAATTCCGAAATTATTAATGCTATGAACTGAAAGTTGGTGAGTAGTATAATGTCAGATAAGCTCACGGTTCATTGGGTGGTCAATGACTACAAGACTGCGGCATCTGGACTATGCAGACAATATATGCCTCCTGTCAAATAGGCTAAGCGACCTGGCTAATACACTAGCCCACCTTGACACCTCAGCTAAATCGGCAGGCCTCAAAATCAACACGAAGAAGACAAAAGCGCTCAAAAGCGCTGGTTTTGGACGAAGAGCCAATTGAGCAAGTTGAGCAATTCAGCTACCTGGAAAGCGTAGTCGCTGTTGATTTAGGGGCTGAGCTCGATGTGGATGTGCGTCTTCAAAAGGCGAAAGGTGCCTATGGGATGCTGTCAGCTGCTTGGCGTTGCTCGACCTATCCACACTGGCTCAAAATGAGGCTCTTCAAGTCCAACGTAATGCCAGTGCTCTTATACGGTTCTTCCACTTAGAAAATTGCAACTTCCATAGTGGCGAAACTTTAAACTTTTGTAAACTGTTGCCTGCGACGCATCTACTGCATATTCTGGCCTGACAGAATACGAAACTCTGAGCTACTTAACAGAGCGAATATGGCGAGTGTCGAAATCATAATACGCAGGATGAAATGGAGCTGGATAGGACATACATTGCGAAAAAGCGAGAATAACATCGCAAGGAAGGCAATGGAATGGAACCCGTTGGATGGAGTCGGGCGATCACGTGGCAGACCCAAAGAAACTTGGAGGAGGACTGTCGATAGAGAGGCGCAAAGCATCGGGAAAAGTTGGGGAGAACTGAAAGCGACGGCCAACAACAGAGTTCGCTGGAGGAGAGGAGTGGTTGATGCCCCCACATCTTGATTTTAAATGCTTAATAACTATTTGCTCTGCCCACATGTTTAAACTGTTATTTTGCCAAATTATAAAGTGTCCAATAGAAACATGCTACAAACATGAAAAACTTCTGCCAGGCAAATTTTTATGACTCATGATGTTGGATGTTAGATGTGCTCAGTGTGAATAGCCTATAACCAACCGGCTCAAACTGTTCAAAAGTGGTTCAAAGCCACATCTTAGAAATTATTTAAGATGTGATTTGGTGTGTAGGTTCAAAATGAGAATTTGTATACATTTTTTGGTTCAAGATCAGATCCAATCCAGAGTAAACCGAGCCGGTCCACTGCAGACTGCGAAAATAGCAAACCTACAGTTATTATCTATAAATTAAAATGGCTTGACACAGCCCCAAAGGGCCAAAGCCGAGCCTCTCTCAATCTCTTGACTTGTGCGCTTCAAACTTTCGCACAAGAGAAAGGGACCTACAGTTTAACGCCGAATCCGAACAGCAGTTTGAGAAGCTTTCCATGGCTAATTACCAGAAAGCTGGCGCCAACAGCAGAGAGGGGTGACCGGGTGTAAAATTTATTAAAAAAAAAAACTTGTTCATTAAATGTTCCGAGGCGGGATCGAACCCACGAACTCTTGCACAGCGGTTGCGCGCACTAGCCGCTGAGCCACCCGGCCATCAATGCAAATATATTAAAGGATATATCCTAACTTTGTGAACCGTTTCGAAAGCGATTAAAAACAGTTTAAAAAGAGGTATAGTGCCATATCTCATAAATTTTTTGAGTTATGAATTAAAAATTTGGTGTATAGATTGAAAATGTGGAGTTTAGAAAGTCAAAAACAATCTTCTGCGGTTCAGAGTCGGTTAGGCATTTTTTAAAATCTGGGAAACTCCGGTTAGAAGACTGAAAGGGTATACAGCCAACGGTCTAGATTCAAATTAGTGTCGCCTTCTTGTTTTTATATTTCTTCTTTTGGACGGAAAGTCCGAAAACTAAACAAAAAGCCCAAAATGTAAATGTGATGTGGTATGCTCTGTGATGGCTCACAAATACATACGTACATACACAGACACACATACATACATATAAATGTGTAGAAATTTTATATATATCGGCATTTGTCACTTCCTGTTTTGGGAAACACATAAAACCACCCCCGTTTTGTGGAAAACACAATGTCGCCCCATCATCACATCACTTTGGCGTTGGGCATTTAGTTGCCCATCCTTATGCTAGACTAAGGGTCGTCCAACCAGACTGTTGCATGAATCAGAATCCGAATCCTAGAGTCAGAGAGCGTAAATCGTGGTAAGTGATTTTTGAGTTGTTATCTTCAAAAATGACGTCACTTGGGCGAACCCCTCGAAAAGCTAAGCATGATTCCACGGTTGCTTGGAAGCTGCTCCGTTTAACACAATTGTTTATTGAATTGTAAAGCCAGTAGAAAGGATGGGTGCTTGGGCCCTTCAAGTTTAACTGCACGAACACAATGTCATATGGCATCCATTTTATAGGAAGCCTTTGCAAAAAAGAAATGCACATTGTCAGGGGCTTTCGGTTCAACTTACTGCGCTTAGTCGACGAAATGTCAAATCCATCAGTGCTCACAATTTGAGTATCCTCTGTTGTTGTCAGGCAACGTTGTTGTAATCACAGGGTCCATAAGGTTGACACCGTTCCGTTGGGGATGAAAAGTCACCAGAAGGAGAAGGAGGAGGAGGATGGAGAAAAAAAGAAACGAAACCGAAGCGAAATTTAAAATTAATTTTATGACACACTTTTCATAGAAAAAAATCCAGCCCCACTCAAGTGCTTCGGCCCACCCCACCCCCTGCTGCCTCCATTTGCCCCGCTTGTCTGTCAACAATTGCTCATTGCTGGGCCCGCTGTGCGCCTGGCCAAGTATCCGCATCTGTGTGCGAGTGTGTGCGAGCACTACAATACAATGCAATACAATAAATTTACATGAATAAAAGTGAAGAGTCTCAAACACATGCCGCCCGTGCGTCTGTCAATCCCGTTGCCATTCCCTGTTCCCCTTCCTCCTCTCTTTTTTTGGCTGAATGCCTTTGTCACCATTTAGTCAGTAGCCTGCCCGCGGCAGGCATTTTCCCCCCACAACCACAGTCAGTTGTCCAATCTATCCATCCATCTATATGCTTGTGGAGATATCTGTCGTCGTCGTCGTCGTAGTCGTTCCAAAGGCAGCAGGCGAATGCGTGTTTAAAATGAAATACCCAGCACTCACTCAAATATGCATTATACCTCATTGAGTAGAAAAAGCCGCATGATTTGCTCAACGAATTGGTAACAAAACGTACTCTTTAAATGTACCCCAAGGTTTAGATTTTTAAAATCAAAAAGAATAACAAAATTTCTTAAATTCTGATATTTGTGGCTCTGTTTGACCAAAGAGCACTAATATGCTTAACTTTACCCCAAAAATGTTTGCTGTCTAAGAGCAAAATTAACAAAGTGGGAGGCGTTCGTGTTATTTTATTGTTGTGGAGTAGCGTGAGCGGAGTAAAAGAGCGAGAAAGTGAGTGCACTTTTCATTTTTACATACAACTAAGAGAACCGCGGAAAGGTTTAGTGATTCACACCTTATAAATTATCATGCCAATTTTCTGAACATTATACTTTTTAATAGGCAATATCATACTATTGGGAGGTAGTTTCCAAATTGAATTCTTGAAAGACATTAAAATTGCTTAACAACACTAAGTTTTTCTTTGCAACGAAAAGTTTCTGCAACCCTGCACGTAAGTAACGCTCAACCCATATATTTAGTCTGCTCTGCTTACGACCCTCAACGACCCTCAACCGATTGTGTGCTGCTTTCGCGCTCTCTCTTAAGTGGCTGTGGTTGTGCACCCTGCACTTGTCGGTCTGACTGCAACCCAATAACAAGCCCATTTCAGTCAAGCGGTCCCAAAGTGTGCGTTGTTCGAAGACCAAAACGTAAACATGTTATTTTGAAAAGGTTGCGGTGAGCAGACTCTAGTGCAGCGATGTTCGCCCATAGCCCCCAGGGGCCGAGCGCAATCGGCTATTTACACGCACACGAGCCGAGAGCATGCCGAAGGTAGGGCATATGAGCGTAAGCAGCGCTCTCTTTGCTTGCATTCGCTGCCCAGCCGTCGATGAGGGCAGTTCAAAGCTGGGCGGTGTCGCTTTCATTTCGCACACCAATACACCCCAAACCTCTCACTTTTTGCCTCGCTCTTTTTCTAACACGCTGTTCTAGTCTGTAACAGAATCCCACGCTAAAGTCCGAAGAGTAAAAGAGCGCACGTAGTTTACCGCATACATACAAACAAGCGTTGAGATCAGTAGCCTGAGAAGCACACACGGACTCATACATACAAGAAGGACTTTTGCCTGTGTGGCGTTGCCAATCAGGCCGAACAAGACACGAGAGAAAAAAAACAAGCAAAAATGTGTGTTCTCTCCTTTCACAGCCAAACAGAAGCAGTGAGCGCAGTTACAGGTGGTTTTCTCCCCTCTGCAATGTGTTATGCGACAACGTTTTTTTTCTGACAGCGGTAAAAGGGGGACCAATCTGGAAACTCTTTATAGAGACTTAGAATCGAGGTGGAAAAAAAAATTATTTGTTTTTTTAATGAATGGAATAATGCGATCTGATTCATTTTCTTCCAATCTCTTTCTTCTAGTTCCAGTCCCGCTCAAGAGCTCACGACCTTCCGACTCTATAAAACGAGTCAAGTATCCTCTGGTTAGCCAAGGATTTCGGTTCGTGGTGTGCTAATTGTGAGAATACGAATCAAGTAGCCGAACTGGCCTTAGAGCGTCTTTGGTTGAGAAATAGACGGGCGTGGACCGTATGATGACACTCTGAGCAACCCCGTAACTACCGAAACAAAAATTTTTTTTTCCCAATAAACTTGACACCTGGCTTCAGAAACTTAACGTTCCATAATTGAGTGAATGATAAAGAAAACCATTTTAATTTACTTTTTTGGTTCGACGTTTTGGAAAGAAACACGTATTCGTTCGAGGCTTAGTTTAAGAGCACAAAATAGCGTCTCGGTTCTGAAACGGCTTGCATCCCTGCAAAAAAATTCGAACATTAATACTCATCGAACTGGCCAAAAATAACTCTTAAGCTTGGTTTTGTGTCCGCTCTAATATGCCGTGAAAAAGAAATAGAACTGAAAGTGTTTCTTGTCCCCTCTATTTACCACCCAAGCATCCATCTCTATCTTTATCTTGACTGCATCTATCCGAAGCCTTAAGTTATATTTTGGAACACAACGCTGATCAATATCGCAGAAATAATAACATAGAAATAATTAAATCTTTGTTATTTGGATTAATTCGTTGATATTTCAACTTATTTAGCTATTTTATTTGCTTTCATTGTAAAATAGGTCCAATTCTTGATTTTGTTAAGTAGTTTTTTTCTTGATTCCTACGTAACCCATCGAAAATAGCTTTGCTTAGGCCCAATTTCTCAAGGGTTCCGGTTAGCCAACCGCCAGTCAAATTTGTTCCTCAAAAAGACCAGCGGTTAAGTCATTTGGCTTTCTCAAGAACAGTTTCAGTCGTTATCGATACATTCCAATCGCTGCAATAAGGTGACCAGACACGGTCAAAAAATTTGGTATTTTCGTTATGGATTTATTGAATGTTGCTGGTAATTTTTTTGCTAAAAGTTGAAAAAAATTGCTTGCAATGAATCAAAAGCAATAGAGGGGGACACTTGTTTACCTGCACGGC
This sequence comes from Lordiphosa collinella, assembly GCA_018904265.1. Taxonomy (NCBI): domain Eukaryota; kingdom Metazoa; phylum Arthropoda; class Insecta; order Diptera; family Drosophilidae; genus Lordiphosa; species Lordiphosa collinella. Next base: position 627,759 of record JAEIFV010000033.1, read on the forward strand.
TTATCAAAGGAACGCTGTCTTCACAGAAGTCAGCCGCAATGATAAGGAAGTTGCCTGCTAACAATCCTAGTTACAACAAATTGAATCGCAACTAAAGGTAAGGCTTAAACTTGATCTCTAATCCTACACAGAAAAAAAGGTCCAAAAAAGAATAATTTGGAATGGATATGTCTTAAATATCCTTTTCTTCTTCTTCTTCTTATTTGGCCCGATATTTCTATCACAACCGTTTGACGGTCTCGGCCGCTGCTATTAATGCCCGCCACTCGCCTCTGTATTGTGCGAGCTGGCACCAGTTGGTCAGTTCAAGCGCCTTTTATCCTTTCAATCATCTTTAATATCCTTTCAATCAACCAACGGAGCTGGAAAACGTCCAAAGGAAATGAAAAATGGTCATCCTTTGGACGATTTTCAGCTTCGTTGGGTGATTAAAAGGATATTAAAGACAAACATTTCAAATTGATACGAATATCATCAAATGTATATTTTTTAATATACTTTTTCTTTTCTGTGTAGCATAATTTATTTTACATGTAGATCCAGATCAGTTAAGTAATTAGTCCTCTTTCTGTACTCTCTTGCATTATTTTGTCGTTGCTCTGCCTCTTCGAATTCCATTTCCATTGCGTGGAGTTTAAAAATTCGTTTATTCATAAACATTTTGTGGCAACAAATAAGAAAATAAACAAAACAAATGTTGGAGCCAGCTTTTTGTTAAAAAAAATACGATAATTCCATCGGAACAAAGATCGCGGTTTAACCAGTGCTCGAGCTGCGGTTAAATTTGTTCCTCCGGTTACACCACACATTTCATGAGACACTCAAATTCGGTTAACCTGCCGGCCAAGCCGACTAGCCGGACATTGAGAAATCGGGCCTTAGTCGTATACTTTCTTATCTTACGCGCCTCTCGACAAAATCATGAACTTTTTTATAGCTGAACCTTAATTTTGGGGTATAGGGTTGAACGTGAATCCAAATGTTCGACAAATTAAAGAGGCTATTTCACCTTATTTGATCAGTCAACTGTTTACCTTAAGCTGTTAATTTCACTTGCATGATTTCTAATATGAGTTGGCTAAAAAAAAAATTAGGATGTTAGAAGTTGGTTGTAAGAAACTCATATAAACTTATATCATCAGATTTTTTGAGATTCTGGAGGGCGGAAGAGTGAAATTACAGCTTAAGCAAGCCCTGTTCCCTCATGATCTGTCACACCCATTGTGCCTGATATTCGCAGAGTCGGTCATTCTCTTCGATTTGGTTGTGCAAACAGAGTATCCTCGCTTCGGTGTTCCCAACTAAATAGTTTCTTCGGGCTGGTTTCTTTTTATAAAACGCCCCTTGAACTTTTGCGTGATGCAGTGCTTTGTGTGTTGGAACCGACCTTCCATTTGTGCCCTGTTCTTTCTTTTCGTGGCCCCGCTGCTGGTGTGAAAAATGTGCGTTGTTCTCAACACTCCAGGGGTTTCGGGAGAAGCAGGTGGCGCCCGCCCTGCCACAAATGGCATTTAAATTGACAATTTCGTTGTTTAAAGTTACCCACAAAATTTTACAGCCATTTCTTATGCTCATACCTGGACATGCGGCACAGTCGGCAGACTTCTGAATCTGGGGACCCGCACATTGAGCGCCACCATTCAATGGCATGGGATTGGTGCAGGCTCGCGACCTTTTGCGTCCCTGACTGAGTTTGCCAGCGCATTTGCACTCTCGCCAAGGGCTCCAGGCGCTCCAGCCACCGTTAACTGCGAGGGGGGAGAAAATTAACCCTTGTTTTTTATTTTATGTTTGTTTTTTTTTTTGCTACTGACCATAGACAATCAGCACCGCCGAGTCGGAGACACGTTTCCCTGCAATATTCTCCGCACTGCAACTGTAGTTGGCCATGTGCTGCAGAGCCACCTGGCGGAAGGTTAGACTGCCGCCGGCCACACTGATCCCGGGTTCGTTGTCTGTGATGACCGCATTGTTTTTATGCCAGGTGAGCTTCGGTTCGGGAAAACCGCCCGGTGGTTCGCAGTGCAATTCCGCTCGACTGCCCAGCTCGAGGCGCAACGATGTCGGCGATTGGCTGAAGGACTTGCGAATATCTGGGGAGGGTAGTTGAAGAGAGGGTTAGCCTTTCACTTTTCCTTCAAAAGTCACTAAAAAAGTTAATTGTGATTCTTAGACATGCTCAATAATTTCCTGGGCCAGTGTTTAGACTGTCTCGAGGTCTCGCACCTGCCTTATACTTATGCCATTTAAATACCCTTCCCACCACCCAATTGTCCAATTACTCACATGCAATGTGCACTGTGGCGGCCTGACTCTTGACCACACCACGCGATGACCAAGCGTGACACTCGCACTTGAAGGGACCCTTGCCAAAATACTCGTCCACCAGATCTCTTTGAATTGTTGCGGTCACCTCCTCCATGTGAATGCCCGTGTGTGGATCCACATGCTTGTCGTGCGTCGAGGGAGGAGGTTGGGAGCTGCCGCTGCATTTGAAGATCACCTGCAGGGAATGTGAGGCCTTACACTTGAGCACCGCTGGCCGATTCTTGACCACAAAAACGCTCTCGGGCTCAGTGAGAAATATGGGCAAGGTGTTGCTAGCCTCGGCGGGACTTAGCTTGCCACCCACATTGAACTCTTCGAGCAGAGTGCCCGCCGCTGCACCAGCTGAGGCAGAGGAGTAGGAACTGAGTCCGGCTCTGGCATTGTCGTCCTCACTGCTATTGCTCAGTGGGTCACTGTTCTGTTCGGTGACCAGGGCATTGGCAAACGGTGCCATTGCGGTCAGTCCATCCTCCTCCATGGAGGCAGACAAACTGCCATAGTCCAACTGTGGTAGCTCTCGGGCCAATGCTGGCCATATTAGCTGAAGGTTTACAATAAGTACAAACACATTTCCGGCTTTCTTAATCACCGACGACGACGTCATGCTCGTTGTTGGGGTATTGTCTGGGCTGCTCTTCTCTTGACTCGTCGTTAATAATTCGTTGTCAGTTGGGTTTTTATCGCTGTCCTGCGTTTCCTGTGCCAATGCTGCACCTGCCTTTGCGGTTGCTGCTGCTGCTGCTGCTGCCTCTGCTGCTGATGTGGTTTCCTAGCTGCGACATTAGCATTAGCTGCAGCACATTCATTCGGTTGACGTGGCAAATAGGATCTGGAAAAGCAGATAAGAAATTCCTTTAAGTGGCTTTTTACCTTTCTCAGTGCAATTTGTAGATGTTTTTGTCAACAAGTTTCAGCCAAGTGAACTGGCCAGTGTTCTAATTTGTCTTAATCAAATGGGAAAGTCGGGCGGGTTCGACTGTTTGTGTACCCTGTACACCTGATTTACTTGAAAAACACATATTTTTATGCTTAAGTTTAAGTTTGAGAGTGAGTATAAAATGTTCTTGGCTTGAGACCATCAAATTCTTAAACTATTCCCTCTTGGAATTCATCGAAAAAGACCGAAAATATCCAGTGAAAAAATTGAGAATTTCATACTTGGAACAAGAATGTTCCATGTTTATGGTACAGTAAGAATGAAAATTCTTGATCCAATATCAAATTTCTAGATCTTAGAATAAAATTTTGATTCAAAATCGAATTTTTTGATTAAAGATTTGAAACTTTTGGACCCGAATTTGTTGATCTAACAGGCATGTTCTCAATTCCGCTAGGTTTTAAAAAGTAAACCGAAAGCAATTCCATTTAATTTTGGATTTGCTGTTCTCAATTCCGAATGATTTTGCTTACGTTTTACTTTTGGCAACCAAACGAAATCGGCACGGGAGAATCCAGCGAAATGATGGAACATGGAACATGCGGAAACGTTTTACTTTTCGTTTTGGCAGGCTCCAAGCCAATTTCTAGAAACATTTAACAAAAAAATTTGTTTTAATTTAGTTATAGACTTCAATGCAAATCAAATTACATTAACAAACTCTCCATTGATCGCAGTATTAAGGAAAATTAACTTAATGTACATTTGGCAACTGTACGAGTGCGTAATTTGCCAATTACTTTTCATTCCACCAAGCAGCAAGCATTACTTTTTAAAACGTAAAACGCTTTTGTTTTTGTGTTGCTAGAAACTGAATCAATTCCGTTTCCGAAAAGTTGCAGTGGAAGTGGAAATACAGAACAGGCCTGTAAGAGTTTGGAACGCATTACTTTTCAACTTTGATTGCTCTGACCGTTCTGTTCCTTATTCGCTTATCCAAATCAGAATGAGAATGATTTTAGCACGATTTCAAGAACGAAATTCTTTAAACTTCTAGAACAAATCAATGTTTTCATGATAGTTACGAAGCCAACACAACTGGTGCAACTTAACGTAGCCAAAATTCATTGTTTTGATTTGATTCTTGCCCACGGTGTAGCTCAGACACACACATACAAAACACACACACACATATTGTAAATTTGCAGCGGTAGCGTCAGTGCTGCCCAGTCGGACTTGACTGCATGCCAGAAGCACTTCTCGTATACAACTTTTGACACTAAGAAGTACAGGGTGGTCCATCTAGTGTTTGGCGTTTGAACTATTCATAATTTAACTTTAAAAACGTCAAATGTCATTTGGAAAGCGACTAATATTTAGTAAAAACTTTGATATTTACGAAATGGGTCGCTATTCGCTTGAAGAAAGTTGGGAAATATTAAAAACATATTTCCAAAATGGTGAGTCCTCGACTCAAACTGTGCGAAATTTGAAAAAAAAAAAAAAAAAAAAAATGTTCCGAAAACTCAATTTGTGGATCAATTCGTGAAGCGAGTTCGTGAAACTGGAATGTTGGTGGATAAACCAACCCGTGTACGTACTCGTCCGGTGCGCTCGACATTGCTGCGGTTGCTGTAAATGTGCCTGAACAACCATCGACGCCAACTCGCCATCGAGCTCAACAATTGGACATTTCGCGCACTTCTTTGACGCGAATTTTGCATAAAGACCTTGCCATGAAGCCATACAAAAGTTCCATTGGTGCAGCAGCTAAAGCCAATTGACCATCCGAATCGTCTACAGTAAGCAAATTGGGCGGAAGATCGTTTGGCCGAAGATGGTGAATTTTATCGAAAAATCATCTTTTAGGATGAAGCACATTTTCACCTCGGTGGCTATGTTAATAAACAATATTGTCGCATCTGGGGCTCAGAAAATCCGCAAATCGTCGTCGAGAAGCCAATGCACCCACCATTGGTCCATTTTTCTTTGAAAATGAGAAAGGAGCCACCGTGACCGTGAATGGTGAATACCGCGGAATGTTAAGTGATTTGGTTCTTCGAGGAAATTGAAGCGAAAGACTTGGTTTCAACAAGACGGCGCTACGTGCCACACAGCGCACGCCACAATCGATCTTCTGCTCCCTATCTTCGAAAATCGAATAATCAGCAAATATGGTGATGTGAACTGGCCGCCAAGAAGCTGTGATCTGACACCGTTAGACTAATATCTTTGGGTAGCGGTCAAGGACAAATGTTATGCAAACAATCCTGAAACAATTGATGAGTTGAAGAACGAGATTCGAGTTGCTTTTGCTGACATACGTGCCAAAAATTGGGTGGATCGAATGGGCTACTTCCAAGTCAGCCGTGGTGGTCATTTGACCGAAATTGTTTTTCATAAATAAATGACATGAACCAACCTTTACAATAAATGTTCAACCTTTGAAAAATATCGAGCTGTTGTTGCAAAAACCTTTATTCTTCCATTCGGTTTTGTATAGGGGCGAAAACGCAGCAGGAACTGTTCTATTAGAAGCGACGTTTGCATGGGTTGTTGTTGTTGGTTCAACTTCGTAAAAACGCTCGACTTTCTCTGCTCCATGCTGAATGCGTGCCATTAGAACGGACGTTTGCATGTTGTGCAGACTTCTTCGCTTCTAAACTACTGCAAAAAGGAACGTACATCAGTTTTCATACAGATTATATGCCTTCCATCATACTGCAAAAGTTGATAGTGCACTCGTCCTTGTAAAAATAAGTGTACGAGAAGGCATTCTGTTTGAAACTACGTTCCGCAAAATCCGACTGGGTGCTTCCATGCGCTCTTACTTAACTGTAAGCGCGCTCTCTCTATCGCTATTCCTTTCGACGCTTGCATTTTCGGCAGCGTTGTCAGTATAATCAATCTCTAATTTGATTTTGAAGAAATAAGAAGAGATACTAATTGGATCTTGAAGCAGACATTTCGATTTCAACTCACACGCATTATTTAGTTGCATAATTGTTGCTAACTATAGCTCGAAGCAAACACATTGCTAGTTGCTAATTGGAAGTTTCTGAAGGCAGTTGGTCGTTCAGTAAAACCAGCAGGCATTTGGCCACGACTCCACACGCAATTACCCTTCTCGTACTCTCGTTTCGCCGCGGACTCTGTCCAAAATCTAGCTTGTTTTCTTATTAAACTTACACACTAGAATTGATTGAAATTGTTATTTTTATTGGACTATTCGGTGCTAAATAAACTAAAAAAGGCTTTGTCTAATCATGAAGAGTTTGTTATGCTTTTCCATGATTCCACTAAGTTTGGTCGATATCGGACATCTATAGTTCCCATAGAAAAGTAAAGCTGCCTTAACACTTATCATATATCTCTAAATCAGCCATGCCCAGCCGTATGCTCTTTGGGTGCGTTTTGTTTTTGTAATTCCACCGAAGATAGGAAATTTTTGGTCGTATACATGCAGGGCGCGCGGCATAAAAAACGACACCCATGCAAACATTTCGTGGCGTAGAGCAAAAACCGGTTTTTTTTTCATATTTGATTGGCGTTTGCGCGTGCAAGCAAACTGACCAACAACGATGTATTGGTGCTTTTCTTTGTGAGTATTGGAGAGTGCTTTGCCGTATGCTACTTTTGGCCATGTCTGCTCTAAATAGTCAGTCGGTTGCCATAAGCTCTTATCAAATAGAACCTGTCCTAATTCATCAAAGCAGGCTAAATTTTCGAAATATTAAAGATATTTGCTTTGCATTATAGATATTCCGAACCGGAATAAGATTTTGAAATGAACTGATTAGGATTCAAAACTAGAATAGGAAACGATATTTTGAATTTTTTGAGAATAAGCAAAACTTAGAAACCTTTCAGTTTCTGTTCCCACTTTGTTCCCCTTTTTTGCAGTTAAATTGTACGAAATTATGAAAAATGTTTCAGCAAAGAACCTTTGTGCTGATACAAATCATATTAAGGATCGATTATGACATAAGAATGTAGATTTGCCAAAACTAATTACACCCTTTTTGCCACTTGTGTACAGGGTATAATTCAAATCAATTGCCCTATACCAAGTGTAGGGCATTGAAAATGCCCACAAGTTACAAACTGTCTTATTAGCTATGCAAGTCATGCGTCAGCTTCTACGAATCGTTGGTACCTAATCGAAATATTAATAACAGGTATAAGTATGCTGGCTGCAGTTCACCTAGGCAGGACGTTGTGGTATTACGTTGCGGGACGTGGTGCTGTGGGAACCCAGCCTTTTGTCTTTTGAAGTTATTAGTTGTGGGCACACAAAGAACGTCAGATAGAGAGAGTGCGAAAGAGTGAGACGCAGGCATGCCGGCACGAACTTAGCCTCCGCCTGAGAGTTTATGTGTTTGTCTTTGTAATTATGTATTAATCATGCATAAGTTAAAACTTCAACCACTCAAAACGTCTTATATAGACGACAGCGTCGGCCATTAAAAGAATCATAAAGTAAGAGTCGATATGTAAATTTTACGGAAATGTGATTATGATTAGGGACCAGGCCCTTGCCCGGCTACTGGCCACGATTCGTAATCGAATGCTGCTGCAATAAAATGTCGGGTAATAAGAAATTAAAGGGAAATAATACATTTGATGGGCGTCGTCATTGTCATCGTTTCTTTCAGTTTAAGCGCCTTTTATGCGTAATTCAATTGGATTTACAGGGTGCTTGCGGACACTTGAGTGTCTGTCAATATTCCAGTTTGTGGGTGGGTGTGTGCGGATGTGTTAACTGAACAGATTATAATAGTATTCCCCATGGTAATGCACACACACACACACACACTTACTCACACTCAAACACACATGATTGTTTTGTATGCATTCAATTATAGCTAGGATATTGAATCAAGTTCGTTTTTGTTTTCGATTTGTCTAGACCTTTGTTTGACAAGGCTGTGGGGACTGGGCCAAAGCCCAATCTGAGCTCCTGTTATTTGCTAGGCTGCTTAACTAAATTACATTTTTGCCCAAAGCCATAAAGCATACGTAATCGATATGTAAGTTACTTACAGAAATTGCACATGTGTGTAGGTTGATTACCGCAAATATTGTAGTTGGAAAGAACCAAAAAAAGCTTAAAAGTTAAAGTGAAACTGTGCTTCTAAATTAGTCAAGGCTGCGTAAATATACTTTTTCTAGCTTATAGAATTCTTGGGTGGGAATTCCTGCTGATTTTCTAGTGTTAGTTCAAATTATAAATTCAACTTTTTATTATTTTTGGGCACTTTTTGTGGAGAACCTTCTTTCTTTAGACTTTGCTTGAAATCATCGCTTTGGACCACTTCTTAGCTTTAAAAAAGTGATCCAAACTATAATGCGACTTTTTTAAGCGAAGATATATCTTTTTGTTCAAATAGACAACATTTTCCAACTAATTTTGGTGCCCATAAGTAGGCAATGCTTTATTCAGTGCAGAAAGCTAGTTATTTGCCAATATTAACTATATATATACATATATATATTTGGCTTGACACAGCTGAAAGGGCCTAAGCTGAGGTCTTTTCAATCTCTTGGCTTGTGTGCTTCCATTTTTCGCACGAGAGAAAAGGACCTACAGTTGAACGACAAATCCGAACCGCAGTTTGAGAATCTTTTTCATGGCTAGTTACTTCAAAGCTGGCGCCAACAGCCATTGAAGTTGGCCGGGTGTGTAAGTGTAAGAAAAAACTTTTCATTAGATGTCCTGAGGCGGGATTGAACCCACTACCTTTGGCACAGCGGGCGCACAGACTAGCCGCTAAGCCACAATTAGCCAATATTAACTAAATAATTATATAAATGATTTTCTCATTTGTAGTACAATGCTCTCACTTCCATCGCTCACTTTTGTTTTAACACAAATCGATTTCTACTTTTCTGTGTGTTGGTTTAGTGGATTAAAGCTGCGCTCATTTCAAGAACTTTTAGAATATTCGTTCCCGCGTGAGTCACGCGTCAGCCCGCGCCGACAAAGAGAGAGAAACACTAATGGGCATTTTGAAAGAGAAGTTTCAGTCCGGACAGTCTGTTCAGTCTGCGACGACCGACTTGTGGAATGATATCTATTTTAAAAGAACGTGGAAGTTAAACTATCTAACAGCGGAAAACATTTGGCTGTGCTTAAGCGAATCCTCGAGTTTTCGAATTAAATGTTAACAAAAATCACATTCGGATGGTGCTGCGCACTGTTTAAATATTATCCTTAAAGCAACTTTTTGTAAGAAGCTATTCGATATTGACCTGTTTGGAGACTGCGGTCAAAATGTTGCAGACATCGATTAATCAAGCATTTAGGAAGCAAAGCTTTTCGATTAAAATCTTACTAAGAAAGTTTGCAATAGAACATATGCTAAGACGAAGCAATCGCGACATTACCATTTAGGCAATGTTGGAATCTTTGTTGAAGAACTTTTATATTCGGTCCTGTTTCGAATTCCGAGTCAATTTTCGTGTAAACGTTGCTTGTTTTGATTTAGAGTTCACAGTTTTATATGAAAAGTAAGACGAATGTCTATGGTTCCTAGATCAGGTCGTCCCTTTTTGACGAATTGAATCCACTTGGCATTCAGCAATCAAAATTTTGAAGACTGTTTTGACAAGTGGATCTACAGGCTTAAGAAATGAATTGAAACCAATGGAGATTATGTAAAGAAAAATTAAAAATGTCGCAGATTAAGAATAAATGTACAAACATATTATTTGATAGTCCCCACGTACATAGAGTATAATAAGTTTGTGCAAAAGTATGTAACTGGCAGCCATGTCCGTCAGTCTTTCTGTCCGTCTGTCTGTATGAACGCACAGATCTCAGAGATGGTAAGAGATAGAGGTTTTACATGTATGGGTCAAAAACTTCTTATACTTGCAGGCAGATCAAGTATATTTTCTGTTTTTGCAGCACCGGTCGCAACGGTGATGGGCAGCACTTCACAGGTACAGAGTATGTTATAGTCGGGCTTGACCCACTTTCTTTCTTGTTGATAGATACAAAAAGTTTGATAACTATATAGAATAGCTCCTATAGAATAGATAGGTCTGAAAAATAGTCTTAGTGAGAAAAACTTTCTTAATTTCGATTTGAGCATTTCCAAACTTAATATTCGCCGGTGTTCCAGAAATCTCTAGAGATTTTCGTATAAACGGTTTTATTTCGAACTACAACTGCTTGCCTTAACATGTGAAGCGTCTTTAAAATGTCAGGCTACTAGATTAGATAACTAAAGTTGAGAGATTTTAAACTGAGTGCGCAGCAACAAGTACATTTCAAACGTACAGTTTTCCTTTCCTATAATCTATTCGGCGACATTATTCTTGACATTTTACATATAAAGTCCTGACAGTTTAGTTCAAAATCCAATCGTATACGAAAATCTCTAGAGGTTTCTGGAACACACCCGATTAATTCGTTTTCTATGCTTTTTCACAATTCTACAAAGTTTGATCAAAATCGGATGACTATACTTAGCATATACTTGTCATAGAAACGATCAGTCGAAAAACAAGTTCAAGTTAGATAAACTTTTTTTAAGTTCGGCTTAGGTTCGGAAGAAGCTTTACATTATCGTTAAAGCTTTAGCCAAAAGAAATTGAATTAAGCCAGGAGCTTAAAAGGAGATTCCATTCTCCTCCTGAATCCATTTGATCCATCCCACAGTCATTTCTTAATCGGTTTGAAGACTTAATACAATTTTTGGTATGTTGAAATGCTAATTTGGTTACTTTCGCACGCGTTTTTGTGTAGCAGTTTGACATTAAGGGGGTCTTCTCATTCAAAACCCGTTTTTTGGACCCTTTTTAAAAAAATTCTTATTTGAAAACGCAAAGAATTATTGAAAACTTTTTTTATTTATTGTATTACAAAAGGTTCAAAGTAAAATAAAAATTTTTTTTTGCCTCGATACGAGGGCTGTTCAAAAAGTAATGAGACTTCAAAGTTGGTGGTGAAAAAAAAGGTGTCGTCACGGCGGCCACGATTCCGGGTCTCCGGAGCGTCCGAAATGAAAAAAAAAACGGGGTTATAATCAGTATAGATGTAATTCTCGGCTGAACCTCAAACTTAATTTTGTGATTTTTTTGACAAAATGGCGGCCATTCAAAAAAAATTTCAATTTCGGGCTTTTTTTTTAGTTTAGTGTAAAAAAAAAATAGTAAAAAATTTTTTAAAATTATGGTCGAGGTTCAGCCGAGAATGGTGACAATTCTGCGTCGATTCCACTTTGTTTCATGAAAATCGGTTCAGTTGAACTGGAGATATCATGGCCGCCAGTTCGAAAAACGTGGTTTCGAGATAAACGCGTTTAAAGTTTGAAGTATTTTTTGGAAAAAAAAAAATCAAAAAATGTTTTAATGCAGTTTTAAAGAGCTGATTCTCCGTCGAATTCACTTTGTTTCATCAAAATCGGTCCGGTAGAACCGGAGAAAACTTAACGCATAGGTCAAAATACGAGGGTTTAAAAAAAAGTTGCTCAATGAGAAGACCCCCTTAAGTTTGCAGTTGCTTGGGAATTTAGGTCACATTGGGTCACTGAAAGGACTATATCTCCTAAACTAATTCGAGTTTTCGAAAATCCTTTTGGGGGGATATTTTTGAATATCCAAGCTATAAATAAATGCAAAAAAAAAAAGTCGAAAAAAAAGTTGCTCAATGAGAAGACCCCCTTAAAACATTGCCAGAATGGGCGGGTGGTGGGCTGCTATAATGGCTAGCTCTTACGGGTCATTGAACCCCAACTTACATACAATAATTATAATGCGTTTCGTTATACATATCAATAATTTCCATTTCTCTAACAGTTTAACTTTTGAGTTTAACCGATACACTCCATTTTAAAGTCTTTATCTGCTTTTTGCCACCTCTGTAAATAATTTATTGACGTTAAGCCAGCCTGTTCTCATTTATGACAAAGTATTTATGCAATGTCATCGAAGATTAATCAAAATATGGCACATTAACTCCACAGAAAGAGAGAGATGAGGTGGAGGATGTTAAACCTTATCAATGATCAATGTTTGCACTTTACGTTTTAATAGATTTTTAATGAAGTGAAGTAGGCCAAATGAATATTGCAGGCAGAACGATGCGCGTACTTATCAGCAGTATTTCATGTGCGAGTGTGCATTTTATTTATTGAACTGAACATAAAAAAATAAGAAGAAAAAAGAACTTTGCATTGATTTTTGGCACGCAGCCGGAGGAGCGAGGGAGCAGAGCTTAAGATTTATGGCCAGATACGCGAGATTGTGTGTGCATATAATCATCTTATGGGGTGTACACGAAGACATACAGTTCCGCTGAACTTTTGATGATTTCTCAACTTTGCCGGGAGACGGCGGAGGGGAGGCTGGCATGCATGAATGAAAGATTGCGTGGGATAATCGGCGTCGCATTCAATTTAATTTCACAACTATTGCCGCAGAACAAGAAGCAGCAGCAGCAGCAGCGGCAGGAGAAGCCCTTCCTGTGCCAAAGTTCTTGCTGCGGGGGAGCAGAGCACGCACAATCAGACAATGCCAGCGAAGGAACCGAGGAACACACAAAACAAGTGAGCATTCTATAAAATAATTGATGACTGACTGACTCAGTCGCTGCTGCTGGAGCACTCACGCACACTCGCGCACTCGTATACTCCTCTCGAGCACTAAAATCAAATGCCACTCGAAACGCTGCGGCAGTTACTATGCGACTACCCTGAAGTGGATGTTTGTAGTCGGGTCTGAGGCAGATGCCGCTGCTTCAATTGCGTGTGACTTTTGCTGGCTCCTCCTTGGCCTGCGTCTGTATGTAGTTATGTTGTACAATCTCTGGAACATCTGTAGCACAAATGAAATCTTTAGAACTCAGGGGACCGTGCTGGTTACTGTGGCAATCGCATCTGTATTTCACATGTTGCGCATTTTGCCCACACAATCCCACTCCTCCTCCTCCTCCTCCTCATCCCACATAGAGACAGCCATTGTGAGTTCTGGCTTTTAATTTTTATTCTCTTTTTTCGGGCCAAGCGCTTGTCTTGTAATCAAACAATTAAAGATGATTTTAATTAATCTATTTATAAGCGACGCGACATGGCGCTGCCAGCAATCCTCCCTCATAACTGCTCAAAAATTGATGTGACGCGCGTACGTTACGTACGGGAGGGAAGGGGGAGGGTGGAGGAAACAACTCTACGGGAGCTACAATACATCTTTAAATTAATTAAGCATAATTGTCGAGGAATTAGAAACAAAAGTTTCAACCATGAATTATGGCTCTGTCATATGGGGCATGTAGCTACGAGATACAATAGATCCATTCAGATAGAGGCCAGCATATGCATGCAATAAACAAATTATTTATTATGCCATCAGTTAAATAAGTAGCACAAACTGAACAACTGATGACGGACTCTTATCATTTGTATCTTATTAGTAAAGTTGGAGAGCAACAAAACGATGACCAGCCGCAGAAGCGGCAGCAGCAGCAGCAGCAGCCGCCATCTGGGGCAAAGCGAAAGTTATTTCAGCACACTTTTTGGAAAGGGGAATGGGAATAGGAATGGGTTGATTAATGTTGGCAAAAGTAAATCGATGATAGCCAAGTGATGCCCACTTATAAGTATGTTTCGAAGTAGAAGTGCCCCTAGATAAGCTGATAAGGCACATTCGCCTGAAAGTATTCAAATAACTTTTTACACTTGAAAAAACCGAGGGATACACTAAAATTTAAATTAGATGTGCCATAAACATCAACCCCTTAGAAATGGCTCGACCATGAAACGAACCCTTCAAATTACTTCAACCCGAACCAAGCCTTCATTTTTTTGGAAAATGGTTCAGTTTACTAATTTACCCCAAACTAAGTTTTTTAGAAACTTAAATCATGTTTATGTTTTCTATATTTCTAAATTTCTTAGCCCGACTGACTGATTTTCATTACACAGCCCAATCCCCTGAACCAAGAGATCTCAGATTTGACATAGACCTTCGATTAGGTATATGTGTAGGTGCGAACAACTTAAGAAAATTGGCAAAGATCGATTCCAAAGTGGGGCAGATGCCCAGAAAAGTTTGTATATTACGAAACTTACTACGAGATCGAGGACAGTGTCAAGGGAGGGATTAATTGCCATAAACATATACAGAAAACGTCCAAAAACTATCTGAAGCTTCGCCTTTATGTGTCTAGTTTCATCACCCACTGATGTTTCATTGTAAGTTTCCCCTATGTATCCCTGGTACCTAAACCTTCTTAGGATTTTTGCCTGGATGGAAAAGGACACTTTTTTAGTCGGACTAAGCAGCCATCTCATCCTTCCCACTATACTTTTGTGGTGCCCAGCCTTACCTCTGTTGAACCTACTATAAAGGGTGAAGCCCATGTACTTGCGATATATGTAAAGTGGATCCACAATTGTAACAATGCTTTTGCTTTTTTCCGCTCCTTTTTCTCCTTTGTTTATGGTGTTCAGTTCACCCCGATGTAAAATCTGCTTGCGATCTCCCGAAGTACTTGATTTGATCACTGCTTCAATTGTATGATATCGACTCCGCAGTTCGCCGAAGGTTTGTGCACTGTATAGAGTGTATTTCAGGTCATCTCGCAACTTTAACCCGTCTGCTATGTATCTTATCACCGACTCCTCCTCCCAGTCCCCAGAGCTGCTATCTTTCGCATCTGTAGCATGTATTCGCGGAAATTCTCGTTTGGTAGATTTTTTCCTCTCTCCTAGCATCTTGAGCACCTCTGCGCTGGTGAGCGTTTTGTCCAATTCATCCAGCAAAACCATCGATTAGTCAGCATAATCAACGGCGTTTACAGTTTCTTTTACAAAAACAATGAGTGTGAGAGCAAAAAAATCTTACATACTTAAATATTAGCAGTGTGTGAGCTGTGGGACTGCGTTTGCCTGCAAAACACATACCACAAATCTGACTCCAGCTCAAGCAGACACCCAGTCACAGAAATACTAGTACGAAATGAGTGAGTATATGAGTTGACTGCATAAGTCAAGTGTCGAATCATACCGCATACTCTTTTGCAACGAGTACAATCGTGTCAAAATTCCTGATCCATTGCCGAATCGGGATGGATACCCCATCAAACTCCTGCACGACCTTGGAAAAGCTTTCCATCGGCACTCGACTTTTACCCTCCACTTGACCAATTTTCACAATTTTCTCCTCAAACATTTTTAGGACTTCACTTAACCCTTCCATATTGTTTCCCTGATTCAATATCGCCTTGTTGATTTTGGACTTGGAAATCGACCTGCTTCTCGTCAAACTTCGCTGCTGATTTCCTAGCGTCTGTAATCCTTTTTGCAACTGACCTCAACTGTTGGATAGATGCTTCTTCCTCTATGGGCACTCCGTGGACTTCCAGCAACTTGAATAATTCAACTTTCGTCAACTTGAGAATATCAGCGTACTTCATCTACTTGCTTATCTTTGGCACGGTTGAGCCCCTATGTAAAGTGGGATATATTTATTCTATTTGTGTTTATTCAAAATAATTGTGTGATTTAAATTTGGTTTACAACTTATTTGGTTTTTTCTCGTCCGCTTTTCCCAGCTGCTTGATTACGACTCCCTTACTCAACTGACATAACCCGATCGTTTACGCATCAGCCTACTGTTTTACATTTATTCCTCCAGAGAGTGCGTAATCGTAAGGTACTTGTCTGGGCTATGAATATAATCCGCCTACACCCCAGTTCTCAAATCATTTAAGATGCTTCTGCAAATGTCCGTGACGACAAAGACGACAGTTATCTCTGTGAAAGACTGCAATATGGTCCGCAAATAAGTCAACCAGAAGTCCTGAGATGGTCTCTTTCGGGAAATGGACGTCTGAGGGCATATTGTAGCGTTGGCGCTAAGACGCTTATCTCTGGCACTCCAGCGTGACAAATTATCGTCAATTATCCCCCGGAAGCTCCTTAACCGTCTCTCTGTTGACGCCATGTTGGGAGCCATACTCCGTCCACAACACGGTGCAGTTGCTCAAATGTGCCATGCCAAAACCTGAACCCAAATTGAAATTACGCGAAGCTTACCCCTCTAAACCTTTTCTGTACTTCCTACAAGAAAAGGCTTTTTAAAGAACTTTACTAACTTAAAAAAGGCATTTGCATTTTTAAACTTCATCGTGTAAGTCCCGACCAGAGATCTGCACGAGAGATCTGCAACTACTAGTGCACTGCATAAGTATTTGATATTTTTCACACCCGAGTGCCGAAAACACTGCAACAAAATGTCGCGGTCTTTTACCTACTCATGGCAAATTTGTGCTTTGCATATGCAGTGGAAGAAACAATCGCTCAACTTGTTACTAATACTTGTGAAAGCTCAGACTGCGCGCTCAGCTCAGTCCTCAAAACGCTCTTAGCTCAGTCCGCAAAACGATGGTGCGTTGCGGACTCTTGGTGCAAAAGCAAAAGCTCAGTCCTCACAAAAAGCTCATTGCCATACCTGTAATAATTGTATCATGATTGGGCGTCTCGATCTCTCTCTCTTTTTCGCTCTTTCTCTCTCTCTCTCTCTGGACATTACAAGAACAATTCAACGGCGTTTACAGTTACTTTTACAAAAACAATGAGAGCGAGAGCAAAAAAATTATACATACTTAAATATTAGCAGTGTGTGAGCTGTGAGACTGCGTTTGCCGCTCGAAAAAAATCGACCACCGAAAACGCAGTCAAAACACATACCACAAATCTGACTCCAGCTCACGCAGACACCCAGTCACAGAAATACTAGTACGAAATGAGTAAGTATATGAGTTGACTGCATAATTCAAGTGTCGAATCATACCGCATACTCTTTTACAACGAGTACAATCGTGTCAAGAAAGCAGTCACTCTGTTCGCGACTTACAAACACTACGGGAATTCCGTCAATGTCTCTGCACACAACCCGACCGTAAATTTACATCATTAGAGGGCTTGTTAAAGCCCAATTTACACGACCTGATCTCTCAGGTGAGTTTTGTATCTGAATATCTGTCAGCCCGTGTAAAGAGGAGTCTGAGCCTACTCAGCGGAGCGCTCAGGTGTAATAGAACCGGCTCAAATTAAACTGACCGCACAACAGAACGCTCAATGAACCATTGGTCTTGCAACTGAGTCAACTAAGCTTCTCAGACATGTGTAAATGCTGAACTAAGTTGCTCAGCTGAGTTTTTTGACACTCAGGTCGTGACAGGAAAAACTCAGCTGAGCGATCAGGTCGTGTAAACTGAGCTTAAGTTGGATTTTTCAATCGATGTTTTCGATCAAATTGAATATCGGTCTAGATTCAGCATGTCTACATACTGGTATGATCTTTATCAGTGATGGGCAGCCAACGGTCCCTAAGCTCTCGACGCTCGACCCTTTAATTCTTCAATTCAAAATTACTTCAAAATCAAAACAAATTGCAAGCAAGGCGAGTCTAAGACAGAATGAATGGCGTTGAAAAATTAAAAGAATAAAAACGAATGATTGTATTAACGCCCTTCAGTTAGATGTTGGTATGCAACGCTGCTCTAACTATGTAGTTCTAGATAGACAAGACTATTGAAATGAGATCAGAAATAGCTCTATTTGAAACCTTCCCCTGAGTGAAGAGCTAGAGGTTTAAAAGAAAATTTAAAAAATACAAAAAAAAACTTGACTGAATCATTCGAAAGTTAAATTCTAGAAAAGGAATTATAAAAATATTTCCACTTTCTTTTTGTGGCCTTTATTTTCAAAGTGTAACCCTTAAGACCGCTAGGTAACAGCTTTGCCCATGTTAATTCCCTTCCAAATATCCCAAGCCAACAATTTATGATGGTTTCTTTTCTTTCGGAGGCCTATCGACTACCTACTTTCGTCTTTCAACGGTAACAACAAAGACAAGAACCTGAATAGAGGGATCTGCGTATCGATGATCGACATCTAATCCAATGTTAAGTCGTGCCCATATGTAAAAGTATGTAGGTAGTAGTAGTTACATACGCATACACACACAAGCAGCAGCTTAGCAGTTCTCGTCGAATGACAATTAATCACCACAGGAGTCAAAGATGCTCTTCGCCGTCGGTTCCCATGCCCAAAGACCAACCAAACCCTTGTTTGCTAGGCTAGAAACACAGCGACTACAGCGAACAGCTGGGACTGCACAACCCCTAAAATTATGACTAGCCTGGGAGTGTGAGCGAGTGTGGTGTGCTTTGGAAGGGGTAAATTGTTAAAAAAAAAGAAGCAAAAAGCAAAGTGTGAGTTGTTTCAATCATTACGTGCATTTGTCAAGGCCTGAGAATTATTTTGAATGTCGCTGCTGGTTGCTGTCGTCTGTCTGTCAGTCTGTCCGACCGTCGCACCGTCTAAAGGGGATCATTATATGCCAATTGGCGATTGTTTGTTGCAGTTTGGGGAGGGTTGTTGGTAATTGCAATTTACAATTTGGAATGAAATTTGAATAACGGTTACAGACCCAAATTATGATTGTAATTGTGGCATGTAGCTGCTGCATCTTTTATCAATGAATTGAGCGGCTGCACTCATGATGAGGGCCGCCTGCCATCCCACTCCACCGCATCACATTCGCCGCTTGTTAAAGCTCGCTGACAAGAAAAACAAAAACGAACGAAACGCAATCATAAACTGAAAAATACAAATAAAAATACATGATGGCGTTCAAAAGGGCACGCTTTTCATAATAAACATCAGAGACCCGGCCTCCTTCGCGGTCACATGGTTCGTCGGTTGTCCGTCTATGCCCTTGCACTGTGGGACATTTTCCTCTCTTTTTTTTTTGGGGAAATAGTTGTGTTTCAAATTACTTTAAGTTTTTAAT
Source organism: Lordiphosa collinella (assembly GCA_018904265.1). Classification (NCBI taxonomy): domain Eukaryota; kingdom Metazoa; phylum Arthropoda; class Insecta; order Diptera; family Drosophilidae; genus Lordiphosa; species Lordiphosa collinella. The sequence goes on from JAEIFV010000033.1 coordinate 646,771, forward strand.
GGTAAATACCAACAAACAGTGGTTCGGTTCTTTGATTCTCTATTCCGAATTCGATCGTTGGAATTTGGTAAATTTCATGATTCCAAGAAACTTTTGGAGTATTCTGTTAAAACATTCTGTTGATTTGGGATACGGAAACATTTAGCAACTCGATTATGGCATAATTTGATCCAAATCAAAAACGGGAACAATCCTGAATGTCACGCCAGATTTGGTTTCAGAGATGGCACCCCTAACATTTTGATTGAAATTTGCAAATTTAACTTTGAATCTCAATTATTTTAGTAATTAATGTAGCAATTATTCAGTAATTGCGTAGTAATTATGTAGTAATTATGAAAAGAACAAAAAAAATGCCATATAGCCCTATAAAAAGTAAGCTTCAGAATCTCCTCCGAACCGTACTAATCTTTCTAAAAACGTTAAAAAGCGAACTAAAAAGTACGGCAAAAGATTAGGCAGAGAAATTCTACCATTACCTTAGAAACTAATCAATTCTCTTCTACAAAATCGTAGTCTTTAAGTTGAAAAACTCGTCCGTAATCTGAACCAAACTGAACTGTTAACCGGCTCAGCTTTCGAGCTCAAATGAACAGTTCGGTATACTTTTTGGTTCAGTGTGGAGCCTTTTAACTTCTAAACAGTCTGTCATACAAACAGGTTCATAATCGAGCCAAACTAAACCGCTAATTTCAGTGCGTAAAACAAACCGAGTACCGAACTTTCGTCCTTTTAAAAATGCTGACCCGAACGAACAACTGTAAAACGAAACGGTTCATTTGGGCTCAGTTTTTTTCCAGGATTTTCGGGAGTTCCAAAATTCTGCAGAAGATTTCGAAGTTTCGGTTCGGCTCGGTAAAAATTAGGAGATAAATGAATTGGAATCTGAACTTTATTGGTTTCTACAAAAATCAACAGGCAAAAGTAAATGTTTCGGAAAGAAACTTTCTTACTTGCCTATTTTTCGCAGTGTAGTCTTAATGTCGTTTGAAATATTTTACTTATTTTGCATGTTCTTCTTGTACGTTTGGCCTTTTAGTTTTAACTTCTCTCGTAATGGAGTCTCGGTTAAAAACTATTTCAATATATATAAGACAAAGTGGGATTAGAAACACCATTTATAACTTAAGAACGGCTGAACGGATTCTCATGATCTTTGATTTGTTGGATTTGTACCGGCATTTTCCATTTGAGCCTAGATTATGAAGAAGACTTGATATACGGCAACTGTTGACCGGTAATAAGGGTAAAACGGTCTAATTGTCGAGAAACTCTCAAAATTTTCATATGAGTTTAGATTACCATGAAGACGGGTAAATTGAGGTGAAGATCGAGCGTGATTTTTTATTGGATTCCCAACCAATGAAAAGGGATATAATCTAATAATGAATGTTTGTGAGAATTGCTTTTTGTAAAAAAATTTGAAATTTTAATTCCTGATCAACGCTGAACATTTATAATTTCAGTCGTATAAATCCATTTTTGTCCAGTTATGCCTCCCAAAAAACGTTCGATTGGTCGTTCTACGTCTCAAGCACAAAAGAAAAAGGCAAAACGAGCTTCTGAAACAAACGAGCAACGAGAAGCAAGATAGAAAACTGACCGAGAAATGCATGCGAGAGCCCTTTCATCGGAACCGAACGAGCTTCAAGAAGCAAGAATGGAAACCGACTGAGAACTTCATATGAGAGCCCGTGCATCGGAAAGCAACGAGCAACGAGAAGACAGAATTGAAACAGACCGAGAACTTCATATGAGAGCCCGTGCATCGGAACCGAACGAGCTTTAAGAAGCAAGAATGGAAACCGACTGAGAACTTCATGCGAGAGCACGAGCATCGGAATCGAACGAGCAACGAGTCAGCTAGTTAGTTATAATGAAGATTTAATAGTTGGCAATTGTCGACGGGTAAATAGGAGGTGTATTCCAACCGGTCACAAAGAAATATTCAAAACAGACAGACGGTCATGGCTATATAGATTGGCCTTTGGAACAAATACAAGGATAATATGTCAGAAAACATTTTACATCGAATTTTTGTCAATTCAAGAAATCCCGATCTTGAGGCGAATGAGGCTTTGTTCTTAGCACAAGACATGTAAATACTATGTTATTTGCGGCAGTTTGTTAGTTAGGTTAGGAATGCCAGCGCCAGATCGAGGAATAAATGACGCATTTAGGAGAGAATTGGAGCTTGAACTTCAATATGATCAGCTCAAGCTAATGTAGTTACCCCTATTGAACCCCACACAGAGGGAAGTCTATGATACATTAATGAAGGCAATTGATGATGGAAATGGTGGCTTACTTTTCTTAAATGCCCTGAAGGAAAAGTGAAATAAATCCTCCGATCCGATCCAACATTGCGGTAGCAGTTGCTTCTTTTGGTATTTGATAGAAGGTTGCCGAACAACTCATTCAGTATTGAAATTGCGGTTTAAACCTTCAAATTATTGAACAACTGACATGTAACATTGCGAAACACTTTGCAATAGCCAAAGTTTTAGTAGCGTCTAGCGTCTTTTTTGGGAGGAATGCACAATGGCACACAAACGCGCATGGGAAACACTTGACCGAACATTAAATGATTTGCGCACTGACTCGAGATGTTTTGGAGGCGCAATGAATTTACTGTCTGGCGACTTGCCAGTAATTCCAAGATCGACTGCTGCCGATGTAATAAAAGCTTGCCCCACATCATCCAATCTGTGGCGCTATGTAAAGAAACTTTAGCTGGCAGCAAATATGAGTGTTGATTTTCTGAACGATCCATCTGCTTAGGATATCTCCAAGCAATTGTTGTCTATCGTTAATGGCCGTGTTCTCGTCGACGAGTCGTGCGGATTGATTTAATTTCCTCCGAATTTTTGCAATTTTGTCTCATCGAATCAACAAAATATTCCCGAAAATCATGTATAACCATAAAATTAAAGAATGGTTGACTGGGCGATCAATTTTAGCGGCTAAGAATAATGATGTGGATGACTTAGACTTTGTAATTCAGAATCAAATCGTTGGTACTCCGCATTTCCCTCAAATCTATTGACTGTGTAACAAATGAAGACGAAGCCACTAACGGAATTTTTGAAAGCCTGGCGTGTGCCTGGCTCACCACCACACACTTCACTACTAATGGTTGACTCGGTAGTCATCGTTGTTCCAAATCTAAACCAACACTATGCAATGAAACGCGTTTGGTGATAAGAAAACTCATGATTAACGTGATTCACGCGACGATACTCAAAGGAAAATTCAAAGTTGGAAAAGTTTTCATTCCGAGGACTCCGATAATCCCAACCGATGAGTTTAAGCGAATTCAATTTCAAAGTTCGCCTTAGCTAAGAGGTATCACTAGTTACATTCATAGACAGTTAGGCGGTACGAAGTTCGCCGAACCATCTAGTTTCACATAAGCTGCTTAGCACAAGGTTAAAAAACCAGATTGCACTCTAACGGCTACGCCTCCGGTTGGTTGGACGGGAGGTGGACTCAGAGAGAGGTGGACTAGTGTTAAAGCAACCAATTTTAGCATGTAATAACACTCAGAGAAAAAATAGAGAATATTATACTTGGTTTAAGAATGTTTGATGTCAGAAGTTTGATAAGAATGAACATTTTTGATCCAAAAGCGAAATTCTTGATCCAAGTATCAACTTTTGATCCCGTTTTTCTTGATCCAAGAGCTTCAATACTTGAACCAAGTATGAAACGTTCTCAAATCAAGTAGAAAAGGTTTTTGAACCAAGTGCTAAACGTACTCAAATCCTAGATTGCTCATTCTTGAATCAAGGACAAAGTGCATTGTCAAAAACCAAGAATGTTCGTTCTTGTATCAAGAGCTCATCAGGTTCAAAAGTAATATCGTTTACTCTTGAATCAAGAGCTTCACAGATTCGAAAGATTTTAAGGTTCGATTCGTGGATTGCTACCAAAACTTGTCAAACCTAAGGTGTTGGTTCATAGCTTCTTAGATCGTAAAATCATTGTACAGATTCTCTGCTTTATTTGAGTAGAGAAGGACAAGTCTAGTTTACTAAGCTGATCGATGGAACAATCAATAGTAGAATGAGTTATTCTTTGAACTTGTCCACGGCTTTCAAAAGAACCTGGTCCTTAGAATTGGAAGTTAACTTCTATCTTCCAATTGGCAACTTCTACTTCTGCCTTGATTTCCTTTCCAAACTTGTAAAATACCAAATTTGAAAAGGATTCAAAGCTTTGATTCACTACAAATCAAAGAGCCTTAAGGCTACGAACAATTAGGCTAAGGTTGACAAGTCATCAGTTAAAATATTTTTGCCACAAAACTGTTGAAATTTCCAATAGTCCTCCGTCCCGCTATGCTATTTGTTTTTGTTTGTTTGTGAATTGGTCGTCTTTAGTTACACTTGAATACGTTTTGTATGTGGATGAGATGTTGTCGCCGGTTTGTGTGTGCGACTGAGGAGGAGGAGGAGGAGGAGAAAGAGTGTGGTGTGGGTTACGGTTTAGCCACTGCACTTCACCTACTTGAATGCACCTGGCGCTGCGTTTGGGTAGCTTAAAAATAGAATTGCAATTGCATACTTAGTGGCGCAGTGTCCCCTTTTTGTGTTGTTTTTGTTGCTGACTTGTCCAGGCAGCAGGAGTCTTATTATAGTTAAGCATCTCGGCAGTAGCTACTTACGTGCAACGACCAAAGGAGTGCGCCTGCTTCGGATCCAGTTACATGCACCCTCCCCTGAGTATCTCTTTGGTATCCTAAAAGGTATCCTTTGCTTTCCTTTCCTGCGTGCGTGTGTGTGAGTGTGTGTTTAGGACATCTGTAACCTTATCGTCTCTTAGTTTTTTGTTTGGCCTGCGTACATTGCGCCCTGCATGTCAATATTTCATAGTTTCCATGTGTGTGTGTTTGTGTATCTATCTGCATTCATTGAATTCAGCACTTCACATTATGCTGCACCGAATATCCTGCTGGTGCCACTCACAATATCACAACAACAACAACAATAACCTCATCATTTGCTGATGATCTTTTAGCAACAACACACGCGTAAGGTATTTCCCGCATCTACTTCAATTTCTGGTATAATTTTCCGTTTCGAATTTCACGATCTTTGGCGCGCCCGCAACAGGAAAAAGCAACACTCAATTTGGACGCAAGCAGAAGCCGCTCAGCGAGTTACGTGCGTTGGCCTTCACGTTTCGAATGCGAATGAATGAGCGAGCGAGCGTGCCGACAGTTAACACAACACACGAACACGACTGCGAGAGCGCTTTGGTGGGGAGAGCATGAGTAAAAGTTACTCTCCTTGGGCGCCTTCACAGCATCCCCAGGAGCCTGTTGTGTTGTTGTTGGCATTTGGGCAGGAAGTGGGGAGCAGCATGACGAGCCACTCTCTCTGCATCGTGTATGCGCCTCTTTGGCTATTTTGTATCTTTTTCCTGTGATTCTAATTTTACACACAAAATTCCTGAGATGCTTTCATATTTTTCGTTTGATGATTTATTGACTGCAGCAGCAATTAAAGGCCTTTTATTTCACTTTTTATCAACTTCATTTCATTGACATTGACGGCGAGGCGGCTGCTGCTGCTGCTGCCGTTTGGAGTGTGTTTTATTTATATTTTTGTTGTGCGCGCACACCCATACACACCTACGCCAGCAGACTTTTGGTCTGTGTGCCGTGAATGTGCTCACTTTGGAGACTAAACTTAAGGCAGTTTATAAACAAATTTCACTTGTCTCGCTTTACAATTAGTTAACTTTATTTGGGTTTTGCTTGTTTTGTTTTTGGTTTTTTTTTTTGGCTTACTGAGCAGCTCCTTCTTCTGGGCATAACTCCGCGTGAGCACCAAAGCTAAACTGAACTTAAATTACTCCCAAAAGCATCCTCTCACAGGCTGGCTGACGTTGCAGCAGCCAGTGTGACCGATTTTATACGTTCCCAACTTAGGGATGCGCAACGTTTGACTTTTGAGCCAAGAAATTGATGTTTGCCTGGTTTCCACCTGATTAGTTTTCATTTTGAAAGTCCTTTTTTCAATTGGCTTCTTATTGGTTTCTTTTTGTGGTTTGAACTATCTTGCGGTTTGGACTGAAATTTTTTGATCCATCTCACCTTTGGAGATTAATCCTGCTTTCTTATACCAAGGGTGAATATAGAAACCAAATATATTGATCCTACGTGCATAAACCTACAATATAACTTAGTTTTTCGATTTTCTGAGCCAGCTTCATGAAGAAGGTATACACTGTTGTGTGTCCTCTATGGCGGCTACAATACTTTACTGAGCGATCAGGTTCAAAGCATTACTGAATGCCTTACAATCCATTAAATTAAGTTATTAAGTTTTAAGTTTAGAGATCTTATTGTCTATTTAACTAAAATAACTTTGAAGATTAGACCAGGGGCAGGCACATTGATATGTCGTGCGCATAGGAAAGTATAAGCTGAACAAGCGCCGCTGCGTTGCGTGCTCTCCTACGCCGCGACGCAGTCGTTGCTACTGAAATTGAGAGCAATTTTTGCGCTGCTCTCACACACACCAATGCAAAAATGTAAATGTATTTTTTGCCTGCCTCTGGTTTGGACCCAAACGCTTTAAATGTACTCAATTTTGTATCTTATAAGGGGCCTCAGTGCAACACCTGGCTCAATGTGCTTTCTTTTACAAAACTCGAACACATGAACTTTCCTGGTTTGAACAAATTTTTGAACTTAATAGCATTCTTTCTTATTTCAGGTTTACGTGATCGAATTTCTTGCAAAAATGCACTGAGTATTTCTATATCATAATCCGTTAAACTACATTACAGTTTTAAGGGCGCGCGTATCCTACTTCATATAACCAACCTACATACCAATTAACTTCCGAAATATGGCTATGAACCACTTTTGAACTGGTTCGAAACCAGTTCTGAATCATATTTCCAACCTAGATACCAAGTATATAGCTTAAATAACTTTTGAGATGTGGCTCTGAACCACTTTTAAGCAGGTTTCATTTCAAACCCAGTTCCGATCCATCAAAAATTCGAGCTCCATTTTGCCAACCTACATACCAAATTTTAGGTACGTAATTTAAATACCTTCTTATGGCTCTGAGCCAATTGTAAACCGTTCGAAAACGATTCTGAACCAGGAAAATATCCAACTCCATATTACCAACCTACATACCAAGTTGCAAGTTCGCAGCTCTAATTACTTCTGAGATATGACTCTGAACCACTTTTGAATCGTTTTTAACCGCTTTCAAACTGGTTCACAGACATGACACAAAGCCTATGACACTTTCCTGATCAGTTCAGGGGCTTAGACGCCGATAAGGGACAAAGTTTATAAAATAGGAATACGCCAAAGATAAAGACGTCTCCATTGAAAACAAAAAAGTTTTTCTCACTAGGTATTTTTGTATGTATGTAAATACCAGTAAGAAAAATTATATCTTTCCGCCACTAAATTTGGTTATCAAATTTTAAATGGAATCGCTTCCGATAGTCCCAATTAAAATTTTTTTTTTATATATGAACCAGCTAAGTCAATTTTGTCTGAGTACTTAGATTAAAAGAAAAACGAATGTGCTGGGATAAGCTCAGAATTACCTTAGACTCATACTTTTTAGACCCTTCAAAGCTTTTCATCAAATGAATGCGAGAGAGCGCTGCATTCTTATTTCAAACGAACGCCAGAGGGCGCATCATTCTTATTTCAATTGAAAGCCAGAGGGCGCAGGACAACTTGTTTCCGTGGTGAATTTTCATTTAAGTAGCGACATCTTGCGCTCAAGTTTTCGTGTTGAATATAATAACATGTGTTGTGTTGAATATAATAACATCGAAACATGTCGAATGTACCAATGGTACCTAGAGTTGCAACTTGGGTGGTTGAAGGTTTGTGTCTCTGATAATTGTTTTCTTTTAAATGTACTCAAAGTACCTTGATACAATAAGTATGTTAAATTGATTGTAACAGGCAGCAGCAAGCATCTGTGACTCAATAAAGAGCATAAAGAGGGTGGGCCAAAAGTAAAGGGTTGAAAAGGGTTTATTAACTTTTTCGCTTATATATTTTATTCAAATACTTTTTATCAGATTATAAAATATGTATACAGTATGGAATATACGGGGGTGTCCTGGAAATTTCTAGAGATTTTGGCTTCGGTTGATTTGCAAATCTCTAGTGAAATCCGTCGGTGTCCCAGAACTTCGAGAGATTTCGTTTTCTTCGAAAGTTTAGTTCGAAGTCGAGTTCGAAAGGTGTGGGTATAAGATTACGGAGCTGCTACAAAAACAGTGATATATTGCATAGGTTCGTGAAGTCGCTATTGGTTGGTTAATGTATTGGCTGGTTTGAGTATTGGTTGATTTGCCGAAATCTCCCAACAAAATACGAGAGGTTTGAAACCAACCGAAAGAGATTTCTAGGACACCGAGAATTGGTTTTGGGTTGAAATTTGGTTGGAAGAGATTTCTGGGACACCGCCGATAATGTCATTTTAAAGACCCCCGTTTTCAGCTTCGCATAAAATCTATCCATAAAACGTTTCAAAATTTGTGTTCTGCAACAGTGTTGACCTTGAGTTCAATGATTATTTTGGACTTGTTCACTAGAGCGCACTTTATACCCTTGCAGAGGGTATAATAAAATTGTCCGGATGTTTGTACCGCATTCAAGGAAGCTTATCCGACCACATAAAGTATATATATTCTTGATCAGCACGACTAGCTGAGTTGTTTAAGCCCTGTCCGTCTGTCCGACTTTCTGTTTCTATGCTATCTCCTCCGTCAGTTTTAAAGCTATCGTCACCAAACTTTGCACGAAGTCTTTTAGTAAAAATACGCTGCACATTTGTCGGAACCGGCAGGATCGGATGACTATAGCATATAGCTGTCATAGGAACGATCGGTCGAAAAACTAGTCTTAGTGAGAAAAACTTTTTTGTTTTCTAATGGAAACGCCTCCAAATTTGCACGTATTTCTTAGTTTGCTATGCTTTTCCATGATTTCACTAGTTTAAGCAGTGGCGAAATCGGATGACTATAGCATATAGCTGCCATAGTAGAATGATCGGTCGAAAAAGAAGTTCTAGTGAGAAAAACTTTTTGTTTTAAATGGGACCGCCTCCAAATTTCGTAATTAACAACGTATTATTGCTTTTCCATGATTTCACCAAGTTTGGTCGAAATCAGAAATCTATATAGTATAGATCCCAAAGAAAAGTAAGGTCCAAAAAGCAGTCTTCGTTAGAAAAACTTTTTTTGTTTTCAATAGAATCTGCAAGGGTATACAAAACGTCGGCCGAGCCGCAGTTAACGTCATATTTTTCTCTGAGTAGGTGTCACACATATGCCGAATAAAGCCTTACTTTCTCTTGTTTTGAAACACGGAGGTTGTATTTAAAAGTCAACCATCAGGTTCGCGAAGGCATCCCAGAGGTACGTCTTGTCTCACACCCATTCACGTATCTTCCTGAGCGTGTGTTCTATTATGCAGCAAGGGTAAATGGACTCCACTCTTATGTCATCTACAAAAGCAGCGATGTTAGGGGGTTTCTTACATTTTCAATAGATCATCCATTACTAGAAATAGGACTATATTCTGAGGTGTGTCTTTTTTGTAAACCTTTTATTGGTAAAGTATCTTTTAGTAACTAGCCTTCTGCTACCCTTTTTTGGCCGCTTATGCTAGTGTGGTATTGGGTTTTAACAGTACTTGTCAGTGTCCATTTGGGCTTACCGATAATGTATAAGTGTTTTAATGTAGGTATTTAGTGAGAAAGTGTAAGAATTTGGTGTAAATGGTGTCCTGTCGCCGTGATTTCAGGTCTTTGGGTAAGACTCTCTTTAACCTTCTCCTTTGACGTACACCTTGGATTCTCCGTCTTCTTAACAAGTTTTTAGCCAGTTTGTTGGGGTGGTGGATAGCTTGTAATATGGATAACATCTCCAACCATGGACCAAGGTCCTTTTCTGGTCCACCTCAGGTCCCGTAATGCGTCTAAGGATTTTCGCCTGGACCACTCTAATCTACCCGGTGAGACTCCCGCGATTCCATAAATCTGTAGGGCATATCTCCATACCGGAGCCAGAATAGCCTTGTAGATTAGCACTTTGTTCCTGAGTGACAGCTTGTTGTTGGAGTTCAGGAGCCACACCATGCGCCGTGCTTTGGCAGCCACTGCCTGAGCTGTTGTCGTGACATGTTGTCCTAAGGTCAGTCTTCTTTCCAGTGTCACCCCAAGGTATTTATGGGCTGCTTTATGCTCCATAAGCTGACCCTGTTGCAATTAGAAGATCTTCGGGGTTTTCAAGCGGAACGCTACAGGCTCTGGGCATATCGTGAGTGAATAGGGAGCATAGCGTAGGACCCAATACCCTAACCTTGTGGTACACCAGCCCGAATTGTTCTTGTTTGGGATGTCGCTCCGTCCTGTGCAACCTCGAAAGCTCTGTCCGTCTGGAAGCTCTTGATTAGCAGGTTCAGTTGGGGCGGAAGAAGTTTCTTGATCTTCGAGGGCAGACCTGCGTGCCACACTCTAACAAAGGCCTGCTGGATGCTGCCACTACGTACTCTTTCCCGTCATACCCTTCAAGGATGTAGTTGACCACTCGATGTAATTGTTCGGGAGTTCCATGGCTCAGTCGGAAGCCAAATTGAAAATCGAGTATGGCTTTTCGAATAGATCGAATATCAAGCATTCTTGGAAGGATACAGCGCTCGAAGATCTTTCCAAGGGTGGATAGTAGGCTAATCGGCCGGTAGGAATCAAGGCAGGATGGTGGTTTTCCATTCTTGTAAAAAAGAACAATTCTGGCTTTCTTCCAAGGTGATGGAAAATGCCTTAGTCTCAGAGCCGCGTTTAAGATGAGCACCAAGAACAATATAGCTTTGTCTGGCTTTGTTTGTTACTCTTACTTGGGACGCGGTACCTCTTTTCGATTGAGCCCTTCTACAATTCAGTTGATAATCTTTAAGTGGATGACTGAGCTGAGCTTGAGTTGATCGCTCATAGACTGTTCATTATTACAGTTTCACATTTCTTATTTTTATACCCTTGCAGAGGGTATTATAAAATTGTCCGGATGTTTGTAACGCATAGAAGGAAGCATCTCCGACCACATAAAGTATATATATTCTTGATCAGCACGACGAGCTGAGTTGATTTAGCCTTGTCCGTCTGTCCGTCTGTTTCTATGCTATCTCCTCCGTCAGTTTTAAAGCTATTCTCACCAAACTTTGCACAAAGTCTTTTGGTACAAATACGCTGCACATTTGTCGGAACCGGCCGGATCGGATGACTATAGCATATAGCTGCCATAGGAACGATCGGTCGAAAAACTAGTTCTAGTGAGAAAAACTTTTTTGTTTTTAATGAAAACGTCCTTATCATTGGCATACACTTATTTTATATACTTTTACACAGTTCTACAAAGATTGGTCGAAATCGGATGACTATAGCATATAGCTCCCATAGGAACGATCGGTCGAAAAACTAGTTCTAGTGAGAAAAACTTTTTTTGTTTTTAATGAAAACGTCCTTATCATTGGCATACACTTATTTTATTTACTTTGGACACATTTCTACAAAGTTTTATCAAAATCGGATGACTATAGCATATAGCTGCAGTATGAATGATCGGTCGAAAAAGAAGTTGAAGTGAGAAAAACTTTTTTGTCTTAAATGACATCGCCTCCAAATTTCGCAATTAACAGTGTATTATGCTTTTCCATGATTTCACCAAGTTTAATAGAAATCAGACATCTTTATAGTATAGATCCCATAGAAAAGTAATGTCCAAAAAGTAGTCTTAGAAAAACTTTTTTTTTTATTAATTTTACAAAACTTCGGCCGAGCCGAAGTTAACTTACCCCTATTTTTTTCTATGTTTTTTACTTATTTCTCTTGAGTGTAGGAATATTTGGGCTGATAGTCCAGGCCGAGTTTTGATTTTCAAGTTTGTGTCTTCCCATCCCTGTTAACTGGTACAACCCAACGTTTGATTCTTTGCTTGGACCCTCGATTTGGCTCTTGGCTTTTTAAATTTTAAGCTCTATCAAACCTTGCTTAAATGTCTAGTGGTTCGCAGACTTGATTTTTATCGTTTGTTTTTTAACTTTTAATGACAACTATTTTCCCTAGTGAACTCTCATCCCACTATCCCAGTTGACTAACCTCAATAAAAACCCCTAAAATTAACATTCAAGACACCGAAAACATATTTATTTAAATTACATAATTATATAACTTAGGCCACAGCTGAGAACTAGTTCTTATACATGTCGCAGAGCACCTTCTCCATGGGTGTATTGCCAATGGTGCGCTGAAAGTAAATCGATTCGATTTTATGCGAACTGATCATACGCAAGAGCGGCAGCATAAGCAAGAGACGTCCAAATCGTGCAATTTGGGCTGTAAACTGGGTTTTCGTATGCTGCGATAGCATTACCTGCACAGGAAGAGAAACATTAAGAAACGTTCACTCATCAGAGAAATATACTCACATGTGCCTGATCCTGTAGATTCTCGATTTGCGCCGGATCCTTAAGGCCACGAGTCTCGGGTCGAAATAGTACAATGGCCTTGAGGCAGGCAAATTCAGCAGGATCCACCAAGACAGCCTTGTATTTGCAGAAGATCTCGTGAAGTGTACGCACATCAGCGGCCAGCTAATGGAGCAGAGTTTTCTTAGTATTGAAGTATGATAAGTGGGCTGTTCCTGCTTACCTCCTCCTTGGTAACACAAGTCTCGCCATTTGCATTATTCTCCAAATTGTTGCAATGTTCGGCCACAGAGAAGAGGGCACAGCCAGTGGGATCCAGGGGAATGCACCATTGAATGGCGTTCAGAAGAAACAATTCCGACCAGGATTCTTCCAGTAAAATGACCTGATCCCTAAAGGATAAACGTGCAAAACTGGGCAGATTCTTGGCCCATTTGACAGCCATGAAGAGTAAACGGGCGCTGGTCTCGTAGACAGTTTCATGCTGATGCGCATACAAATTGGGCGACATGAATTGCGGCATGATGAAATTGGAATCGGATCTACTGCCAGCATGTGGCTCCTCATCATTGGTAACATCAATCGAATCATCTGCAAAATATTATCAAAGATTAGACATCGGGCTAAGCCTGCTTTAGTGGCCTGTACCCACCATCATTGTCATTTTCTAACGTGGGACTGGAAGAGCTAATGGAGGAGACGCTGCCGCTGGCTATATTTTTCTCATTGGTCGCCTCCGGCGCAGGCGAACTGGGATCTATGGAATGGTTACTGCTGGAGTTGGTCGAATGGGACACATTACCGCTGCTGGATAGCTCCATGGCCATGCCATAGGCCGACTTCTCCTTGGGCGAGTGATGCATGCTGGCGGCACTGAACATGGGAAAATTGCTGGCATGGCTCATGTGATTCGTGGCCAGTTGCATGGATGAACTAAGATGATTGTGGTGCAGCAGACGTCCCGTTGGCAGATTGCCCAAAGCTATCAAATGAAGGGAAATAGTGAGAACGTGAAGCAAAAGCTAAGGACTAAGGACAACTCACAGGGCGGCGGCAGCAGGCCGGAACCGTAACAGGGCGGAGATAGTAAGACGGGTGGTCTGCAAATTGGAGTTACCCACAGTTCAGAGAGTTCGTACAGATCTATGCAAATGACAGCACTCACCCAAAAACACCAACAGCCACCGCTGCCTCTCGCAGCGCCCGCCCATGCTCCATCTCCCGCAGCGTCTCCGGCCGTATAGTGGCCGTGTTGCGTGGTTGTCGCTCATTTTGCACCGCTGTAATTGGAAAACAAATGCAACTAACATGAATCCTACTCTCGCCATTAATGAGGAAATGTCACAGTGACTAAATTTGCTGCATGCCTCACAGGTATGACCCACGCCGGAGCAGCGCGTGCTCGCCCTCGCCCAGCTCTTCCCATCAGCGTGAACCATTTATGGTAAATTGGTTTTGTGGTCACGTGCCGCTCACGCCTACAAATTGTTTTCCCATTTGTTTATGCAATTTTGGCTTTGAGCTACTCCGCCGAGCCAAAACCCCAAATCTGTGACCATTTTGCATATGCTACGCATAATTTATGGATAAACGAGAGTGCGACGGTATAATAGAGCTGCGGTTAGTTATAGAGAGGGTGTTAATAAGGGGGCACAATTAGAGGACAACGGAATTCCTGGCGACTGTTAATGAGTAAGTGAGCAAGCACACAGAAAACAAAATCAGAGATATTCGGGATTAAATCAATCCCAAAGGATGTCAGAAGTCGGTCAATCCCGGATTTTTTCATTCCAAGTACGAACAGGAATGACTTGATCGCGGATTTTTCAATCCCAGAATTCTCGTTTTGATCCCGACTTTTTCCACATGGGATTGATTTAGCTTGTTATCCGAACCGACTTACCTTTAGTGGGACCAATAAGAAGCCCGATATGCTAAGCTCGAAATTCGTACTTGATTTGATCTAGAAATCGGTTACGTGCAAGTTTGGCTGAGATTAAATTGAGCTCGATAAAAAACTAACCTATCCGAAAAAGGATTGGTCCAAAAACTACCGAGATTGATTTGTGCTCGAAATTCGTACTTAATTTGATCTATAAATCGGCTTGATGCAAGTTTCAACGAGATTAAGTTGACCTCGCTATTCGAATTGCACTTAATCCCAAAAAGGATTGCGTCATAAGTGACTGAGATTGAAGTTATCTCTTTATTATACCCTGTATCCATTAAAAATGGGTAAAATGGGATCATAAGGTCATTGCGTGCGCGCTTGTTTTTGTACTATATATGTGTGAGTGTGTGTGTGTGTGCGTGTTCATTTGTCTAGAAAATGTTTACAAGAGCACCTTGCGACTTACTCAATTTGATTTTTGTACTAACTATGGTCTCGAGTCAGGATTATTTCGTACTTACTTCAATTTGGTCTGGTTTCCTTATTTGCTTCTGATTGATACAAAGCCTTTTTGACTTGTATCAGCTCGTCTAGTACGACTCGTGCTAATTCAATCGGTCGGATCAAATCAATCTTTTTTGTGTTTGATTTCATCTCACCATTTTTTTTTTCTGCTGCTGCTCTTTTGAACATGTTCCTATTTTGTTGTTCTAAATGGATTTGTTTACTTACTCTTTTTTGACTGGTTTCATATCACTCATCTGCTCTTTTTTGTTCAGTTGGTTCTGTCCTTTCTTTTTTTTTTATTTGTTGCTGTCTTTTTTTGAGCTCTTGAGCAACTGAATTAAAAAGAACAAATGAATGAATTGAATATAAAAGCATAAGAACTCTCACTCTCACTGAACAAAATCGATCTACTGAGCAACTTAGTGAGTGAAATTAACGCCTAAACATAACTACTAATTTTGTTTACTTTCTAAAAGTTCAATAGCACTAAAATGAACAGTTTTACCCAACTCGAATAGGATTTCTACACCCGTTACTCCTGCATTTCTATACCCGTTACTCGCAAAGTAAAAAGGGTATACTAAAGTCGTGCAATTGTAACATGCAGAAGGAAGCATCTCCGATATCGTAAAGTATATATATTCTTGATCGGCATCCACAGCCGAGTCGATATAGCCCTGCCCCCTGCAAACATTTTGACGTGTTACTTATCTCCCTAGTCAAAGGGAGAGTTTGGCGATAGTTTGAGGGGAGAAATTATATTAGGTATCGCATTTTTATCATCCAATCAGGAAATTGGCGATTCATCAATAAGCAGACTCGAATTTTAGCTGCCCGTTTTATATTGATTGTCCACGAAATAAAAACTTGAGAATTACAATAAGCCAGAAATAAATTGGTGAATACTTTTAGGCAATTCAACATAAGTAGTATTTTAGCTGCTTAGCAACCAGCGTGTGCGATAGTGCAACTGGTTGAGAGCGCGTCCAGTCGACGCGTGTCCAGTCCCAATGTAAGTACGAGGTGAGTTCAAAGGAAAAGGTGAATTTTGAATTTACGCCGGCTGTGCTCATTCGATAATCGATATTTTGTTTTTGTAATATTCGGACAGATACGTTTATCATACGATTGCATTAGCAGCCAATTTCGATTAGTAGTTTGTTTTTGGCAACTGAAAAGGTTAGTCACGTTTTTGTGTGCTCTTCGATTTTTGACTAAATTTTGAGCAAAAGCAACGTCGCATTAGGAGTTGTTGAATGACATTAACGACGATCCGGGTTTGCTCAAACGGGTCACAACTGGTGACTTAACTTGGATATATGGTTATAACATCGAAACCAAGGCCCCATCATCCCAATGGAAGCGGCCAGATGAGCCAAGACCGATAAAAGCTCGCCAAGTTCGATCAAATGTGAAGTTTTTGCTCACTGTTTTATTTGATTACAATAGTGTCTTGCATCATGAGTTCCTGCCAAGAGGTCGTCCAGTTAATAAGGAATACTACAAGGAACTTATGCAACGTTTGCGTGAAGCAATACGGCTCAAGCGATCGGAAATGTGGATTCTGCATAACGATAATGCACCAGCTCACTCATCAATGCTTGTTCGTGTTTTTTTGGCCAAAAACAACACCGAAATCATGCCTGAACCAACGTATTCACCAGATTTGGCTTCCTGCGACTTTTTCCTATTCCCAAAACTGAAGAGGCCAAAGGAAAGCATTTAGCCACAATTGATGAGGTCAAGTCAGAATCGAAAAACGAGCTGAAGGCCATACCGAAAAGCGCATTTCAGAAGTGCTTCGAGGATTGGAAAAAGTGTTGGCACAAGTGTATTATTTTTGAGGGCAATTACTTTGAAGGGGACAAAATGGAGATTGATGAAAAAATAAGTAAAATAAAATTCACCTTTTCTTTTGAACACACCTGTATAAACTAATTATAATTTTAATTCGATTTATCAGACTTCTCTTAACTTTGAGAACAATCTATCTTGAAATTTTATAGTTTTTCTTTCTTATCGCAATTTTTCGCTCAGAAGAGACTTTTTCCTTTCTCCCAGAAGTAACACTTCCTAATCGCCCAGAAGTTATCGCATAGTGTCTTATTTTGTTTTCCTGAGAAGATGAGAATGCGATAATAATGCAATATCGGGCCCGAGCCCGGGTATGGCTCAGCGGCTAGAGTACGCGACCGCTGTGCAAGAGGTCGTGGTTTCGATCCCGCCTCGGAACATGCAATGAAAATTCTTTTCTTTGAATAAACTTACACACCCGGTCACCCCTCACTGCTGTTGGCGCCAGCTTTGTAATAACTAGCCAAGCAAAAGCTTCTAAAACTGCCGTTTGGATTCGGCGTTAAACTGTAGGTCCCTTTCTCTTGTGCGAAAACTAGAAGCGCACAAGCCAAGTTATTGAGAGGGACTCGGCTTTCCTTAGCCATTTACATTTACTTACTTGAGAAAATCGATCTTTGCTGAATACCATTTGCTGGTCCATTTGTCTGTTTTTCTACATGCCCCTACTGCCCCCACAATACAAAATGTTGAATACCTCCTAAAAACAAGAAAGAAAGTCGGTCAAGCCCGACTATAACATACTGGTGACATGACAAAACGCCCACGGACAAAAGACCCAAATCAAAATTAATCGTAGTAAGCATCGAAACTAAATTCAAAAATGTTATGGGCCTTATGTCCACATTAAATTCGGACATAAAGCCCACATTTCATCGGACTTTTCGACCAGTTTAATTTGAGGTCCTGCTGGGTGCAAGACGAACTATGTGCCTTTTGCAAATCAAAGAAGAGAAGCAACTTTATAAGGTCCAAGCTTCTTCATGAGAAATGGGGCGGCTTTTAAGAGAATCGCCTGGCGGTCTCACGACATTTCGTGAACAGTCTCTGGTAAACTGGCCGATTCTGATGTAGCGGGTAGTTTGTATGTCTGCGATACCGCCTCGGGCCATCTAAACTGTCTATTTTGCGAAAATTTTTTGCCGGTTAACGAATATATCGAAGCCGATGGCTGTCTGAAATCGCCTGGCGGATAGCTGACATATAGTGCACAAACTCTGGTAAAGCTGTGCGGATCGACCAGGCCGATAGTTACCCTAACCTAGAGGCCGTCACGTTGCAACCAACTGGGCATAGGCAAGCTCCCAAAAGCAGTCGGGCACACACAGTATAAGCAGTATAAGCTTCGCTGCGCTGCGTGTTCGGCTCTTGTTTAACTGCTTCGCGATTGAATCAGTTTTTGCGCTGCTCTCACACACACCAATGCCAAAATGGGATTGTGTTTTTTGCCGGCACCTGCCCTAATCTGACGGCCGAATGGCCTTGCATGCTTACCAAATCTTGCATAAAATTCTAAACACTCTTAATATTCTGTAGAACTAGTCCATAAGTATGGAAAGCATGTATTGGTCAAGTTTTATATTCATCACCGAGCGTTTAATGTCATTTAAATTTGAGTACGGACTTTATGCCCATGGGCTTAATGTCCGGACATAAGGCCCAGAAAATTTCTGAGTTATATTTTAAAGTAATGATTGAAATTTTTCATATGGGCCTTATGTCCGTGGGCCTTTGTCTGTCACCAAGTGCTGCCCATCACCGTTGCATAATTGTTTGTTTTCCTGAACCATCTTATCTGTATAGCCAATCAACTACTCGATGCTCGTCAAGTGGCGGCTAGAAACACTCCATCCAAAATAGATTATTAAATCCGTTATCACTAAGAATCAATTTGGTCTATGAATGGCATTCAATCAACCCAAACCGTTTTCTTTAATGGTTTTCTTCGAGGTCAGCATCGTTTCAGTTTAATTCGAGTTGGTTCAATTCGATTTATTTAAAAGACCCCAAAAAGTAGGCAACATTTTGTGTTCAGTGCCTCACAGTGGGCTTAAACAACCGGTTTGTTAGCCAAGCTAAGCGAAATAACTAGGTTGTAGTATTGCCAGGCACAAATGAAAACCCAATGCATTGCAAACCTTTTTTAAAACGGTTCCTCGTAGAGTAAAAATAAATGTTAAATAGCTCCAACATTTTGAAGATATCAAACTCATGCATTGTAGTGTTTGTGCCCAATATCTACAATCTCTGAAATTTTGATAAAGATAGCATAATAAATGACAGAGTTATAAAGGTTATAAGAACGTTGCATACTTTTCTGCTCAGCTAACATATTGTTGCTACGTTCACATCAATGTTAACTCTTCAAGGGAAGGCTATTATTCCCCTGAGTAAAGGGTATATCGAACTCTACGAAAATCCATTAAGAGAGAAGAGAAATAGTAGGCTCTTGAAATAGCCCTATTGATCTGCTGATCATGATCTGTCAGAAAAACACATTTCAAACGCTTTTTAGCTGTGACATAAGATTCAGTTAGTTTTCCCATTCCATCTTGACAATGTGCACTCATTTCATTCCGTTGAAACAATTGCGATTCATTCAAGTGGCACAACTGAAACTGCTCGGAAATCTGTCAAAGACAACAAGCAGCAGGTAACAAATCAATTGGTTGAGCAATATGTAAATAAGGTGCACCCCATTTGAAGGTGAACCACCGCACCACACACTTCGAATGAGTTCATTCGCTTCCGAAAAGGGTTAGAGGTGGAGGTAAAGATGTGCACGTGTTTGGCGGGCTTTTGAGGATTTTTCTAAAGACCCATTAAACGTGCTTCAGTTCATTAGAGCGCGGTTGATTAGTGTTAACTGTTCACCTACCATCCTTGTTCATTCCCATTTGAAGGCACTTTTTGAGTCGGCACGCCTGGCATTGATTCCGATGCGCCTTGTCCACAATACAACGTCCAGTGCCCGCCTGGCAGCTGCAATTTAAGAAAAACAAGAAAAGAAACATTTTTATTGATTATTTACGGAGGGCTGCGGCCTAATCAAGTTATGCCTAACTAGATTTGGTCGTATCAGAAATTGCAACATTTGTCAAATCCGCCAACGAACCGGAATACCAGCCACCAATAGGATGGAACACAAAAGCACTTCAGAGTCTGCTGGGTGTATCTTCAACTGTGCTTAGTCCGACGACCTATCGGCCTTTGTTCTGTGACCCTGTCTCTCTCTGCTCTCTCTCTATGCACTTGTGGCATTTTAATCAAATCACGACTGAGTGGCATGCACCCCGCTAACCTCTTCCCTTTTGCTCACACTTTAAGCCTAAGCCAAAACTCAAAGCACAAGATGGCAAATGTTCACCAAACTAAAGGCAGGCGCTTCGTTTGGATGCGATTTAATGGGTTTTGTGGCGCCTCTCCTAAAATTTGACTAACTAACAAAGCACTTAGCTAAATGTATCTTTGAGATACAGAAAGTTGTGTGTAGAATATGCAAATTGTATGGTTTTTGTAAACAAATCACGTAAATGAGAGTTGATAGTTGGGTTAGTGCCTGTAGGAAATCCGTAAATTAAGATCAATTTATTGTTGCTTCCATTTTAGAGAATCTACCAGAAATGCTTCCAATGAGAGTAGATTGGGAAACGTTACACATTTCGGCCCATAGTTTCCTAATTTTGTGTTCCCAAAACACTTGTCATAAGTTCTAATGGGAATAGCAATTGATTATAATTGAAAACGATTTAATGTGACCAGCAGCAGTGACAAATGTATAATAAACCGGCATTCCTTGGGAGCACATTGACTGCCGCCTGGATGGAGTATCAAAAAACAAGTCACGTCCCTGAAAATATACACTTGGCACACTATGGCTGGCCCTTTTTTTCTAAATCATGGCATCGGCACAGGGGAACTGGTGGCTCTATTGTGATGAAGGCCAGCCGCCCCTGTCTGTCGTCTGTATTTTTTTTGACTTTGTTGCGATTTGGCTTAGTCTGTGTGCTCTGTGGTAGGTGGGTCGACTTTTTGGGGTGTGCGGCGAGTCACATTTGGCCAAGTGTTTTGCGCTTAAGCCCTCCATATCAATCTCATGGGACCACTGGGATATAGAGATTTCGATGTTTGTGATTTACCGTGCAAAGTTAGAAAGCCACAAAATTGAAAAAAAAAACTGTATCATAATTTTATCCAAACTGGCAAGGATGAAAAAGGAGTTGGAGCTGGGGTATTTTGGTGATTTAATGTTAATTGGCAAGAGGCAATCAAATTAAATATCAGTTGACGAATTTGTTAAGAAATTAGGGTTTAAGAACAAAAGAAAGAGGAAACGTTTTGTTATTGATTTCCGTCGATATATAATTTTGTTATTCATTGTTTCGGAACAGTTTCCAAAGAAATTTTTAACAAGTTCTTATCAAAGTTAGTTAAGTTATTTTTTAAACCGAACCTTTTTTCAAACAGTTTCGGGGATAAATATATTTAAAAGATTCGGTCCATGTTCCTGTTGAAGGTTCCGAAAAGACACGAACCTTACCGGTTTAACGAGGTTCGGTTCTAGAACGATTTGCTGCTTTGATTTGATTACTTTTCTTATGTCGGTAGATTCCTCATCTTAAGTTGTACCAACTTGATTTTTGATTAAGTTTTGGCCTCCTAAATTTGCTAGCACTATTAACAAGAATTTGTTCAAATCGAGATAGGTTTATTGTTTGTTTAAGGGCTTAGACCAGAATCATTTAGTATTTGTTTTCTGCACTCTCGTAGCGTATCGTTTTTGATTTCAGAGATTCTTTGGACTTAATGAAGAAACTACCTTTGTTGTAATTATTTGAAGTACTCAAATTCTTGTTTCAAAAGATAATCGAATTTGGTTTAAGACTTATCTATATATATAAAACTTCAACCTGACTGACTGAATGGTGACCGTCGTACAGGCCAAACCATAAGAGATAGAACGATGCATTTTTTACAGTAGTTTTAACTTAAGCGTAGTGTTCACTTGGCGCAAAATGGCCGCGAAATGAAAAACCCCATATAAAACAACCTGCTGCGTAAATTTTCCGTGTCGCGATTCCGTAACCAGTTTCCACTCCACACGAAAAAAGACTACGTATTGCCACTACGTTCTGTTACCAATTACGTAGCGAGTTAAGTGCTGTTAACGCCTCATTTCGCGCGAAATTGTGTGAGAACGAATCGAATCGATATTTCGCACCGAATTGTAAGTAAGAAGCACAAACATAGTCGAACCAAAAAAAGAATCTGCCAGAAAGCGACGATCACAGGCATTTTCTAATGTTGATAAACTTTATTTAATAAACGCAGTGAAAGATAAGAGCGAGTGGGAAGCATGGCAAAAGTGGTAAGTCATGCCGCTACATGTTGAAATTTATATATTTCAAGTGATGGAATGCAAGGCTGTCTGGGTAGCGCTGAAGGACAGCAACCGGTGCCACACAAAATGCCATCTGCAAAGCGCTTCCTGACAGGTAGCTCAGGTGGCGTTCCATTGGATTAACCTTCTTTGACGGAATCCAGAGCCATTGATTAAGAGTTCGCGGGCGCAACCGACCATTGAGAGCTTGGTCTCCCAAATATACAGTATTGCTATGGGTCAATCTAAGCAGCAGGGACTGAAGAATTTAATAATGTTGACCTTTAGGCACCCCATTTTAAACAACGTTCAACTGGGGGTCATTGCGATAACTCTAAAGATTGCTAGAAGGCATAATAGCAAAAAATAATAATTTGTATTTCATTTTATTTAATAAAAAAAAAAATTTTCAAATAGAACATAAAATATTCTTTGTTCGAGTTCTGCATTATTCTGCATCATTAATTAATCAACTTCACTTTAATTAAAAATCATAAAATCCAATTTGTTTTGTTTACCAACAGCAAATTTAAATTTTAACAGCGCTATAACAGTGCAGGGTTACTTTGAAAAGACTATCGACATCAAAATTTCGGTTATCATGTTGATAACAGCAGTTTTGCAGACTCTGTTAAGAATCTGCGAAACATCGTCTATTACGCGTGTAATATTCCGCGGCGAGTGGAAACTGCGCTTTATGCTGAAAGTTAGAAGGACCGGTTTTGGAAAATTCTGTCGGGAAATGTGGAAAATTCAAAGAAAACTGTAGTATGCAACTTTTTTGATTTTCATCCGATCAAACTC
Organism: Lordiphosa collinella; assembly: GCA_018904265.1. Lineage (NCBI taxonomy): Eukaryota > Metazoa > Arthropoda > Insecta > Diptera > Drosophilidae > Lordiphosa > Lordiphosa collinella. Next base: position 669,691 of record JAEIFV010000033.1, read on the forward strand.
AAATTAATTTTTCCAAATCTATATGAAAATTTAACTATGACTGCATACTAATTTTCCGAAGAATTCAACCCCCCCTTGGTGGAAATGGGGTGGTAAAGGTTGTGTGGGTTGAATTTTAGTTCGCAGCGATTAGCTCCAAACTCATTTTCAAAGTTACTCATTAAAAAATATGATCAACGTGACTTTCAACTTTTGGAAAATCTACCCCAAAAGTCGGGAAATGGGCGGAAAACTGTTGTATGCAAATTTCTTGTTTATCATCGGATCGGGGTCAAACTCATTTTCAAAGATCTACATGAAAATTCAACAATGACTGCATACCAGTCTTCTGGAAAATGTACCCCTCTTGGAGAAAATTGGTGGGTAAAGGTTGAGTGGGTTGAAGATATCTGGATTATAAAGGTGGCCATGACCTGACTGGGAAAATTATAAAAATATTCAGTACAACACGGGCTGCCGTTTTTCATTGATCTTGGTTGTGTGCGGGACCTGGACCTGGACCTAGAGGTGGCCATGGATGTGGCCCTGGATGTGGCCCTGGAGGTGGACCTGGAGGTGGAAAATGGTCCAAGAACCGCAATATTTGCAAAATTCTTAATTTCGGTAAAACTTTGGAGATTGGTTAGTCGCTTGCCGGGAAGGTTTCTAAGTAAAAGAAATGGGCGGAAAATGTTGCACAAACCACGATATTTGGCAACCTTTTGGTTTCAGTGAAACTTAGTGGAATGGTAGCCGCTTGCCCGGGAAGGTTTCTAAGTAGAAGAAATGGGCGGAAAATGGTGCTCAAACCGCGAAATTTGAAAAATGATAGCGTTCATCCGATTGCTTAAACCGATATCGCTTAAAATAGCTTAACTGACGGAGGCGTGGCGAAGCAAGCCGGATTATTTGCTAGTTTATTACAAAAGTAAAAAGTAGAGGCCGGGTGCAGTGTAGCAGATAGTGTGTGTGCCTGCTGCGCAAGAGGTCGTGGGCTCGATCTAATGAAAAAGAGCTTTACACATCCGGTCACCTTTACTTGTTATGGAAAAGGTTCTCAAACTTTGACATTGTAAGGAGTAAAGCTTAAAATATAATTTATAAATCCTTTGTTGAGTAATTGTTTGAATATGCTACTTCTTAGATCAGACAAAATAAACAAGAAAGAAAGTCGTTCAAGCCCGACTATAATAAACTGTGTACCTGTGAAGTGCTGCCTATCACCGTTGCGACCGGTGCTGCCCATAATTGTTTGTTTTCCTTATAACTCGACAATCGTTCATCCGATCTTTACCATTTCTTTGGCGGATCGAAAAATCATCCTGATTAATAAATATGTCCAGAAGGAAAGAACCTTTTATCTATAGAATTGTAAGAGATATGAAGTTTTTTCCAATTTGCAGGGACGGGAGTGGGCTTGGCACAAATTGAAAATAAACTTGATCTGCCTGCAAGTATAAGAAGCATATGTCCCCTACATGTCAAACCTCTATCTCTTACCATCTCTGAGATCTGTTTGTTCATACGGACGGACGGACACTTTTGCACAAACTTATTATACTCTGTATACCCGGCAAGTATAAAAACGACGAGATTAATTCAATCTTTTTTCTAGGAGTAATCCCGGCACGAGTTTAAAAATTTAATCACGATTTACAGAATATTCTACTTAAATTCAATCCCTTTCGAAATCCAATGTTTATAAGGTAGGAACGAGAGCGGAAAAGTATAAATCGCATTTTAGACATGGGGCAACAATCATGTGCTATGGTGCTGTGTGGTGAGATGCCATTCCATTGGTGTTGTGAGTTCGAGTCCCAGAAAAAGACTACAAAAATTTAAATATTTCTTTGTTTTTTTCAGAAGTTTTAAATAAATTAAAGCTACTAATGTGGGTTTGTCTTAAAGTGTATAAGGATGTCCTATGGAATATGGAAAATGAAAGGAAAGGAAGAGAAATCTTTCTGGAACGCAAATTAATCTGTAACATGCTTAAAATGATGGTGTTTTCGGATGAAATTGTAGTCGAATTTTTCTGCTTAATTTAAACTTTATGACACAGAATTAAAATCTGGGGACCAAATCAATTTTTTTTTCGGCTTGGCTCAAGCATATCCGGAATTACCCTGTTTTTAATCCTGTTTTGAATCGATGCATATTACTCTGAAAAAATTAAAGCTAGATTAATGTCAATATACTTTGTGGATTCTTTGGAACCTGTACTGTACTACTACAAGCTGAATTTGACTAAATTCAGAACTTAAAGTTCCTTTTCGGGCTAAAAAAATACTCTGAAGACCTATTTATGAGTATATTATCTGAATCTGCCAATAACTCAGACAAATTTCGACCTTGGTGAATGAATATTTGACGTTAGAACCTGTATTCTACTTCTACAAATCTACTTTTACTAAAATCGGGACTTAAAGTTAGGTAATCTGGGCCAAAAAACACACTAAGGAGCAAAATATACTCATATATGACCTAAAATTTGGCGAATTTCGACCTTTAAGAGGGCTTTAAGTGTGCGACCGCTGTGCAAGAGATCGTGGGTTCCCGCCTCGAAACATCTAATGAAAAGTTTTTCTTTGAATAAACTTACACACCCGGTCACCCCTCTCTGCTGTTGGCGCCAGCTTTGTAGTAATTCACTTGTGCGAAAATTAGAAGCGCACAAGCCAAGAGATTGAGAGGAGCTCGGCTTTGACCCTTTGGGGCTGTGTCAAGCCATTTTTAAGAGGTCTTTAAGAGGGTGTACCATTTCAAATAAAATCACTCTGAAGACAAAAGTACGAGTATATGAAATTAATCTGCAAATATCGTCGACAAATGACAAAGCCTTATAAATAAGAGAATTATGGATTCCTTGGAAATTTAAAACAAATACTAAATACTTAATATTTTCCGAAATGTTTATAAGATTTCAATATGGAAAATTCGTGGACTTCCAGAAACTTTTCGTGTTTTTTGACCCCTCCCCTGAGGGACCAACACAACCCAAAGAATCGTTAAAAAGTAACAACAAAAAAATGCCAACTGAAAAATGAAATCCGCACTTTAAATTCAATTACATTTTAAGCTTCCGCCTGGTGGTGGTGATGCTGGTTCCCGCACATGATGCCCTCAGCTCTCTGGGATTTCCTTTTAGGCAAAGTCAACGATGGCAAATATGTGAGCATTCAAAAGTTGATGCTCAAATCCCAGCGATTTGAATAATTGTAATGGATTCAGTAGCGTTTTGTAATCCGCCAGACAGTCTTTGAGGCACACCAAGCCCCACCCCCCGCCCAGTAAGCATTAACAAATGTTGCCAGTTTTTGTTGGAGATTGCTAAATACCTACCGATAAATTAATTTGCGTCGCACACTCCTCTTGAAGAAGCCCGAGCAGCCATTGCAGGCCAAAATGCCATAGTGTTTGCCAGAGCTGGTATCCCCACACACCACACAGATGAGACCCAGATTTTGGCCTTTGATGCGTGGCATGATGGCCGACTGGTCAGATGCCGAGTGATTTTGATTGGTGGCCACTGCAACAGCAGCAGCGGCTGCCGCTGCAGCAGCACTGTGATTCCAGCTCAAAAGCCGTCCTGTGGGTGGCGGAGGTGGAAGCACTGATCCCGCCGAGGTCGGTGGCGGTGGCGCCAGTGGCGGAGGCTGCGGCGGACTGTGGTGCAGCTCTGCAATGAAAAATCACTTATGTAGTTGATGGAAATTAAATTGCAATTTGTCGGTCAGGGAAACCTGCTGATCTTATCCTTGCGTGCTGACACTGACGCCCTGTAATCCGCAAATATATTTACACATTCAATTAGGGTGCCATTAAGCCAAGCGGCCCTCGACTCAGCTCGACTCGCGTGCCCAGCAATCTGTGCCCAAAATTTGCCTCGGGGGACAATTGTTTTGCCATCACACCCTAATTTGATGGTAGTTCCCTTGCTGATTTTTTGATGCACTTAACCCTCGGCACATTCGTTACTCTCGCCACTTGGCAGGGCGCTCGAGCATTCAGCCAAACCCGGGTCCAACTGCCACTGGTGCGGTCTAATGCCAGAGGATTAGCGTCATATGCTTGCATTTTCCGGCATTTCGTCTTTGTTAATTTTATGGGCTCGTTGAAATTCACTTTAGCGTATCCTTCAGATTCGCCACGACAAAAGTGTTAAAGGCGGCGCATCCTGCGTGGTGTGTTGTGAATTTTGAAGTTGAGTCTAATTCAATTTTGTGATTATCATAAATTCAATTTGTTTTTGTTGTCCATTCGTGCAGCATTCCATTAGGAAGTTGCCAAGTTGGCATCTAATTTGAGTGTCTCTTTTGTTGGTTTATTGATTCCTTTGAACTTTGGGGGAATTTGTAATTGGAATTGGAATGACTTAGGTCTTTTTTGTATATTGGTAAGCGGAAGGAAGTTTGACACTTTCGCGACACTTCTGGTAGATGGAAAAGCGTTTCCTTCGGAAGATAGAAATAAACTCTGTTCGAACTTATTTTTAATAGAGTCGCAACGGGAAGGACAGGTTAAATTACAATACCACATGTCGCTATAGTATTGCTTGAAAAAGTATCGCCAAACTCAAACCTAAAACTATCGCCAAACAGCCGATATGAGGTAAAAAACACGATTTGGGTTGCCCGTCTTTGGCAAACTGAAGCATAGGCTTTTTGTCGATTAAACTTAGATATCATTTGATTAAACTTCTATTTCTCATCCTCAAGATAGCTGCTTTAACAATTTGATCCCAATCACCGAGGTAATTTTTTACATGCTTCTGCGTGCCATCTGTTCAAAGAATAACACTCCTCTGCAATAGGAAAACAATAAATAACAGAGTAAGTTTATCTAAGTTTATCTGAAAAAATAAAACCCCCTTGGGATCTGAAAAATTAAAATTTAGGAAAAAATATATAGGGAGCCAACCGGGTTTTAAACCAAACACAATGTCTTTCCGGGGCGGGAACCCCCAACCCCAACCCCAACCGCCCCCCACCAAAAAAACAAAACCCCCCCAAAAAAAAAAAAAAAGGGGAGAAAAGGGGGGGGGGGCCCGGGGGGGGGGGGGTATGTCCCCCCGGTGCCCATTAAAAAAAAAAATTTAAACTAAGACTACTTTTGGGACCTTCCTTTTCTAGTTGGATCTATACTATATAGATGTCTGATTTCGACCAAACTTGGGAAAACCATGGATACCGTGATACACTGTTCATTACGAAATTTGGAGGCGATCCCATTTAAAACAAAAAGTTTTTCTCACTAGAACTTCTTTTTACCGATCATTCATACTGCAGCTATATGCTATAGTCATCCGATTTTAATAAAACTTTGTAGAAATGTGTCCAAAGTATATAAAATAAGTGTATGCCAATAAAAAGGACGTTTTCATTAAAAACAAAAAAGTTTTCCTCACTCGAACTAGTTTTTCGACCGATCGTTCCTATGGGAGCTATATGCTATAGTCATCCGATTTCGACCAAACTTTGTAGAATTGGGTAAAAGTATATAAAATAAGTGTATGCCAATGATAAAGACGTTTTCATTAAAAACAAAAAGTTTTTCTCACTAGAACTAATTTTTCGACCGATCATTCCTATGGCAGCTATATGCTCTAGTCATCCGATTTCGACCAAACTTAATGAAATCATAGGAAGGGATAGTAAACTAAGAAATACGTACTTTGGAGGCATTTCCATTAAAAACAAAAAAGTTTTTCTCACTAGAACTAGATTTTCGACAGATCGTTCCTATGACAGCTATGTGCTATAGTCATCCGATCCGGTCGGTTCCGACAAATGTGAAGCGTATTTGTACCAGAAAACTTTGTGCAAAGTTTGGTGAGGATAGCTTTAAAACTGACGGAGGATCTCCTCCATAGAAACAGACAGACGGACGGACGGACAGACGGACAAGGCTAAATGAACTCAGCTCGTCATGCTGATCAAGAATATATATACTTTATGTGGTCAAAGATGCTTCCTTCAATGTGTTACAAACATCCGCACTATTTTATAATACCCTCTGCAAGGGTATAAATACGGTTCGGTTCGGTTCAGTTCTCTGATGAGTTTTAAAACTTAAATCGCTTTCCTCTAGCCAACGATACCTACTTATTAACTTCGTTTTCCTAAGATAATTTTAGTTCGACCCTCTACCAAAGCGACCACTGATAGACTGAATTGATCCTTAGGAGAGATAAGGCTTTTAAGGATGACTAAGTCTACCGCAATTGCAAGCCGATCTCTCAATATACCTGTCACCAGTGTGCATCATTTTCTTGAAGGTTGATAATCATTTAATCTTAGCCAGGAGAGTTTTTTCTCATACCATTAATAGGGTGTGTAAGATGCATAGTACATATTCTCTTCTTGCCGACATTCTCCGTTTTCGAAGTGCATTACTAGAACTTATAGACGAGTCCGACTTCAAAAGTTTTGGACATTCTTATAAGAATCTTAAAAATACTCAGATGGTTTATAGGAATTCAATTTCCACATTACAACAGAAATCATAATACAGTCGAACTTCTCTATAACGAACTTCTGTACAATGAAGTTTTCTTTATAGCGAATTACCTTTCAGAACACTGCAATTTCGTTCAATATTCAAACTATTCTATATTACGAATTTTCTATATAACGAAGCCTTTTTTTGTCCTCTTAAGATTCGCAATACAGAAGTTCGACTGTATTTCATAATATGCCTTTATGAGCCACTGAACCGAACCGAAACCGCGGTTCAGTTAGATCCAAAAACCAAGTAATGAACCGAAACGGCGGTACAGAAACTGTGTGAACCACTGAACCGAACCAGTACTTATTTTCGAGTGGTTTGCATCCCTGAAATATATACAATTCTGGTTAAGTTAACTGAGAACTAAGCTTTTGGCAAAATTGCACCAAATTGCTTAGGTGTTCCGTCCTCTCCAATTTGGCGCCAATTCGAAAACCGCAATTGACTTCAACGCTTTACAAGGGGACTCCACTCACAGACCGAATTGATCCTACAGGCCTATACTCATTTTTATACCCTTGCAGAGGGTATTATAAAATTGTGCGGATGTTTGTAACGCATTGAAGGAAGCATCTCCGACCACATAAAGTATATATATTCTTGATCAGCAAAACGAGCTGAGTTCATTTAGCCTTGTCCGTCTGTACGTCCGTCCGTCTGTCTGTTTCTATGCAATCTCCTCCGTTAGTTTTAAAGCTATCCTCACCAAACTTTGCACGAAGTTTTTTGGTAAAAATACGCTGCACATTTGTAGTAACCGGCCGGATCGGATGACTATAGCATATAGCTGTCATAGTAACGATCGGTCGAAAAACTTATCTTAGTGAGAAAAACTGTTTTGTTTTTAATGGAAACGCCTCCAAAGTACGTTTTTCTTAGTTTACTATCCTTTTCCATGATTTCACTAGGTGTGGTCGAAATCGGATGACTATAGCATATAGCTGCCATAGGAACGATCGGTCGAAAAAGAAGTTCTAGTGAGAAAAACTTTTTTGTTTTAAATGGGATCGCCTCCAAATTTCGTAATTAACAGTGTATTATGCTTTTTCATGATTTCACCAAGTTTGGTCGAAATCAGACATCTATATAGTATAGATCCCAAAGAAAAGTAAGGTCCAAAAAGTAGTCTTAGTTAGAAAAACTTTTTTGTTTTCAATGGAAGCTGCAAGGGTATACAAAACTTCGGCCGAGCCGAAGTTAACTTTCCCCTATTTTTGATATTGAGTTCCCAATGACCCTGTTAATGTTTGCTGGTACAAAGGAACCATAGAATGCGAACCAAAGTACATTTGAAAAACTGGGTATGAGGTGATGCTTACAGAAGTCCCCTTCCATCAGATTTTAAGGGTCTCATCCCGGGATTTTTTTATTGTCGTACTGTGTTTTAAGATTCTTGAGCCTTTCAAAATGGTTTAAAGAAGTTTAAATTTTGAATTATTAAACATTCGTTATAAAGTTCCTTCTGGGTCTGATAATAAACGGGAAAAAGTCTGATTATAAATTAAGAGTAAACTACTGAACCAAACAGAACCGCATCCGCGGTTCAGCTAGCTCTATAAACCATGTAATGAACCGAACCGATGGCTTAAGAACTTTGAGAACCATGAGCTGAATCATTTCATATTACTGAGCAGTTTACATTCGCAATTTCAAAGATCTTCAGGTTCCATCATTAGAAGACTTTGCTTTGATTTAAGATTACACGAAGATCGCCCATCATTTCAGTTGTATAGATCATGTTGTAGAACTTCACACACATAGAGATCGAGATCGGGGCTGCTTCGTCTTAGTGGTTTCCTTAGGCTTAAAGCCACCAATTTGGTGCAGATGATGGTTTTTAGAGGTTCGGTTCAGTGGTTCAATAGTTCCTGTGAATTGGCAAGCTATGACGCTGTTTTGATTTGCCAACGATTTCGAATCAATGGGTAATTTAGTTAGAATAATATATGAAGGACATTTTCCAATTCTCCCTTCAAATGTTCTATGCGAGCTGTCATGGTAGAACATTATGTAAGCAAAAGGCATACCGCTGCTTGACCCTCTTTTGCAACTTAATTAGCGAAAGGATGCATTAAAAAAAGGGTCTTCACACGGTTTTTATGTACAGCCAATTTTTTTCTTTTAAAAAAATTACACCCTAATTATATTTTTACAAACAATTGAACAAAGTACGTGTATCCTGCTGAAATTGCACGATTTTTGAGTTTGTTTTTTTTTTTCAACACTTTCAATTTTGAGCACTTTTGATCTTCCAACTAGTTACCTAACGAAGCTGGACGCGTTTCCGTAAGATTCTCTTCTTTATTCATGGTGAATTGAACTATGTCTAAAATTGGTAAAAACTGAATCCTGTTGAATTCCACTTGAACTTTAGTTCCATGCTACACTTTTCACTTTTTATCCGTAAAATTAGGCGACGGCACGGAAGATGAAACCGAACCGACCTGGTCCGACGGTAATTTCTACTGCTACTGCTACTGCCGCTGCGACCACGGCGACTACGACGACGATGATGATGTTAACGTCTCGATGTACGATTTCAGATTTATCATAAAACCATGACAGAAGCTAAACAGTGATGTGTCCACTGCAGCAGTCAAACAACCAACCAGCCAACCAGCCAGCCAGCCAACCCCGAAATAGGAAAAAAATCTGTAGATATAATCCATGGTCGGTGAATGGGCAGGGGGCGGGCGGACACGTCTGTGCTATGTGAGTGTTGTGTGTGTGTGTGTGAGCTCACAACAAAAAGCACACCACCATACCCAGCCAGCCACCCACCAAGAGCAATAAGAGCAGAGAGCATCGAGCAGCGACAAGGATAACCGCACCCGCAACACATCCCACCCAAACTAAGGCGCACGGTGGGCCGAGGACTTTTAGTGGCAACTCTGGTTGTTGTTGGCTGGCTTTGATTCGTTCCTTCTTGATACTGTGGCATCTCTGCCGCTGCTGCTGCTGCTCCCGTTGCTGTTGCTGTGTAGCACAGCAGCCATGTCAAGCCGCAATCGGAATCTCCAATAAACACCCAGCTGCTGGCGCTCTCTGCGCACACACACACAGACACGGCCGCCATCATGACTATGGCAGAAAGGGACGAAGAGCCATGGAGCCAGCCCCAAACCCTGGAATCGTCACAGTGTGACGCAGCTGCGCGGGTTGCGCTCACATAATCGTCTTGGGTTTTGACATTTTGTTTTTGTTTTGTAATACCTTTTTGTGATGTTGCTTCTGAATCCGCTTCCAGCCCCCTCACGACGACGTCATCCGCACCCCCCTCTGCCTTTCACGTGAGTTGGAGCCATTCTAGTTAACTGTAATTGAATTGAATTGAGATTTTCGGTAGAGGGAGTTTGAAGGGGGCGACTTGGATACAACTTCAGCATAAATTATCCCAAATTTATGTCCCAAGTCATAATGGATAAACATTTATGAGTATATAGGAAGAAGTATATTTTAGGGTGAACTCAGCTGGGATTACGTCATGAAGAGAGATGGCGAATTCTAATAGAAACGCATGTAAAAATAGTAAACTATACAGTTTTAGCCGATATTGTAAAGGAGAGGTCTTTTAAGGTCTAAGGTCAAAAACTGTTCTTCCTTAAACCTCAAAAAATTGGACCAAATACCAGAGATATTTGATTGAAATAGTAGGCTACATTATGCACCTAATGTTTCGCTTTCGAGTTTTGGTAAAGACATATAGCAATAAGATAAGTAACAGCCATACAAGTGAATATCAGGTTAATCTGAAGGGAAATTTCAATGCGAACATTCGACTTTACACATGTGTGCTGTCTGTGTGTAAAGTTGTTTCGGGAGACTTCCCAGTCGGACCTGACTGAATGCCAGAAGCACATCCCGTATACAACTTCTGCCACTAAGAAGTAGTTGCAAAAAGCCAGCAATCTTCCTTTCGTTTTTGTATAGGGGCGAAACGCAGCAGGAACTGTTCTATTAGAAGCGACGTTTGCATGGGTTGTTGTTGTTGGTTCAACTTCGTAAAAACGCTCGGCTGTCTCTGCCCCATGCTGAATGCGGGCCATTAGAAGGGTCAACATAAGTCAAAAAGAACAGGTTTTGAAAAAACGAACGGTCGTCAATCGTTCAGGCCTCATTTCGCATATTGGTTTCCAATTTTTCCTTCTACCACTGCCAAAGGAACGTGCATCGGGTTGCGTGAAAAATGGAAATAAACTTGATCATGTTCAAGTAGCATATGTCCCTCAGTCAAACCTCTTCTCTAACCTTTAAATCTGTTTTCGGACATACGGACGGACGTGGCTAGATCGACTCGTTAATGCTGATCAGAATATATATATTTATAGCGGAGATGTTCTTTGACTGTTACATACTTTTGCACAAACTTAATATACTCTGTGTACCTCTGGTACAGAGTATAAAAAACCATCTAAAAATTCCACACGCAACTTGTACTGCCCCCTTAAGTAGGATCCTCTTATTGGAATATAAATATTTTTTAAATTTTTCGGTTCTTTCGGGCTCTAAATAATTCAAAATATCGGATTCGATTCTAACCTTTAGTCAGTTCGATAAGGTATACGGTTTCAGTACTGGTTACAAAATAATTTCCTGTTTGTGAGGAGGTCCTAGCTTGAAGCCCTCATGGATTAATTGATTCTTATCCCAAGATTCGAAGTTGTTTTTTATTCGTTCTTGATTCTGGATTTTGTAACTTTTAAGCTGTTGAGTTCATCACGTCTGATGATTCCAAAGAAGACTTTAAAACAGGGGTTGTCAAGAAGAAGGAGGCCAAAAAAGGGGGAGTGTAACTAACTGCGAAAACTAGCTCCAACCTGCCATCACCGACCGCTGGCCTGCGACTGAAAGGAACAGCGCGCTGTTTCCTCTCTTGGGGCAAGTTTGGCTCGTAACGATGTGAATAGCGAAATGAGCTCGGACCCTGCGGGCCAGGCAGGACAATTGCTGCTTTAAATATTTCAAAATATATTTTTGGATCAGTTTCGGTTTCGCTTTTATATCCTTTACTAACTAATAAATAAAAAAAAAATAGAGGAAAGTTAGCTTCGGCTCGATCGAAGTTTGAATACCCTTGACCGCTCCCCAAAGATAATAAACTAACGGTGTCAGATCGCAGCTTCTTGGCAGCCAATTCACATCTCCATATTTGCTGATAACTCGATTTTCGAAGATAGGGTGCGAGAGATCCATTGTGGCGAGCGCTGTGTGGCACCTAGCGCCGTGTTGTTGAAACCAAATTTCGTCCAAGTCTTCCGCTTTAATTTCCTCGAAGAACCAATCACTTAAAATTGCGCGGTAGCGCTCTCCATTCACGGTCACGGTGGCTTCAAAGAAAAATGGACCAATGATGCCTCGAGACCAAAATCCGCGCCAAACAGTGACACGTCGTGGGTGCATTGGCTTCTCGACGACGATGTGCGGCGTTTCTGTGCCCCAGATGCGACAATTTTGTTTAATAACATATCCCCCGAAATGGAAGTGTGCTTCATTCGAAAAGATGATTTTTCGGTAAAATTCACCATCTTCGGCCAAACGATCTTACGCCCAATTTTCGAACTGTAGAAGATTCGGATAGTCAATTGGCTTTAGCTGCTGCATGGCAAGGTCTTTATGCCAAATTCGCATCAAAGAAGTGCGCGAAATGTCCAATTGTTGAGATCGATGGCGAGTTGACGTCGATGGTTGTTCACGCACATTTTCAGCAACCGACGAGTACGTACACGGGTTGGTTTATCCACCAACATTCCAGTTTCAATTAAGTTTTCGGAACATTTTTGTTTTGTTAAATGTATTTTCAAATTTTGCACAGTTTGAGTCAACACTTTGGAAATAGGTTTTTAATATTTCCCAACTTTCTTCAAGCGAATATCGACCCATTTCGTAAATGTCAAAGTTTTTACTAAATATTAGTCGCTTTCCGAATGATATTTGACGTTTTTAAAGCCAAATTCTGAATAGTTAAAGTATTAAACACTAGATGGGCCACCCTGTATATTCTTAATCAGCATCAGCTGGCGGGTCGATCTAGCCATGTCCGTCTGTCCGTCCGTCTGTCTGTCTGTCTGTCCTAATGAACAAAAAGATCTAAGAGATGGTAAGAGATAGAGGTTTGACATGTATGGGACAAAAACTTTTTATACTTGCAGGCAAATCAAGTTTACTGTTAGTTTTTGCCACGCCCCCTCCTGCCCCGCCATTAAAAAAACGTATTCCCTCGGTCTATATATAAAGGTTCGAGCATATTGAAATCAAGCTTTCTTATCGAGCAGCCAAAGGAATGGTAAAGATCGGATGAACGGTTGTCGAAACAACCAAATGTCGGAAACAAACAATTATGGGCAGCACCAATCGCAACGGTGATGGGCAGCACTTCACAGGAACAGAGTATATTATAGTCGGGCTTGACAGACTTTCTTTCTTGTTTGGATTTAGAAAGGTAATGAAACTTTTAGAATGAGAAATAAGTTCTTGGGTCCTTTTATTTTTTCCGAATGTATTATTTTTGAATAGATCATCTTCATTGTAAAAAGAATTTCTAAAGTATTTAGCATATTCTAGTTTCTTAAATGATTACTACTAAAAATCATTTTGATACCTCAATAGAGTTATATTTTTGGGTAGTTTTTATGGCAAATTTAGAAAAGTCTGACATCAAAATCTAATATATGTATTAGGGCGGGTCAAATTTTTAATCGACCAAGCGTATAGCAGAAACATAATCTACGGTAAGTTCTAAGAAAATTTCCCCAAGAAACCATAGGTATAAAATCAATTCCTAGGTCCCGCCTAGCAAGGCCAAAATTATATACATGAACTCAGTTCAACAAATATTGTGTCTGGCACCAATTGGTTGATGGCAATCGAATAAAACTGGTACCGTTCGACAGAGGCTTTTGAGCTGAATACAATTTAATTTTTAAAATTTCGCTAGCCCGTCAGGTCAAAGTTATAAAAGTAGCCTAAAATGGCTCTTTTAAAAATTTATTAAAAAATCCATCTTGAACGGAATGATGCGCTTGAAAATTTATAAGCATAGATGGAACTTTAATCGTTGGACGATTTGGAGTCAATTAAGTGTCAGTCATGACGCAATATTTGTTTAACTGTATAAAGTGTTTTCTCGAAACCACGTTTTTCAAAATGGCGGGCGCGATTCAGCTAAAACTACTGGACCGATTTTGTTCAATGAGGTGCCAAACGAAGCAGAATTGTCGTCATTCTGGCCTGAATCTCCAACTTTTAGATACAACAATTTTTAGTATTTTTTTTACACTAGACTACAAAAAAAAAAACAAAAAAATTTTTTCATTTTCAAAGTGCCACCATTTTGTCAAAAATTGTCTTTTTCCTAATCTGAGGCTCAGGCCAGAATTACATCGATACTAAACTAGAATCTTTTTTCCTTTTTGAATTCGAATAACGGAGTGACCCCGGATCACGCCGCCGCCATGGGCGCACTTTTTTTTTTCAAACCACTTTTCGCAGACCAGAAACTTTTCACCCACCAATTTAAAAACAAAAAATTTTTGTATTTTGTATTCATTCATTAACTTTCAAATAAAAAACCCGATTTGAAAAAATATCGTTACCATTTCCCTGTGAATTTTTAAAAACCCCCCAAACAACAAGTGGGAGGTGTTTTAAACCCCCATAAACAAAACCAGTGGTGGCTCCACCCAACAAACGGGGGGGGTGGGGGGGGTTTGTTCCGCCCCCGAGACCCCCAAACGGTTTTGGTTGTAATTTTTGTAAAAAAAAAGAAGAAGATTTTATTTTTTTTTTTTTTTTTTTTTTTTTTGGTGTTTGTGTTGTTTTTTTTTTTTTTTGGGAAAGTTCTTAGAACTTACCGTAGATTACGTTTCTGCTATACGCTTTGCTTATCTCATCTACACAAATTGACCCGCCCTAATATGTATATCCTATTAAAAGGAATTAGGTTTTACAACATTTCTTTTATTTTTGGAATACTTTTGGTGTTTTTTTTGGTATTTTGGGATAAGAAATAAGGTTTATCAAAAATCGGTGAATTTTTCTCTTAGGCAAGGCTCAAATAAATTGAATGCCTCAACCTGCCTTAGCAAAGAAATGTATAATTAGATCAGATGTCAATGCCCTAGCAGCACATTTGTTTTTGTAAATCAACGAAAGGCACACCTAGAACCCGAAAAAGAGTTCTTTATCTCTTTCTTATGATTGTTGTTATTTGACAAACGATTCTCTTCATATATATTGTTGTAAGCATTAAATGGGCACCTCTGATTTACATATTCTGAAGTATATACGAGTATGTATATACACTACGCTAAAAGCAAACAAGGATGCTTACCTCATCGACTAGTATATCAAATAGTTGCAGCTGGAGCCCTCCACAGTTTATATTGTATGCATGACATCATTGTTAGAGCGCTTAAATCCAAGCCATGTCCCCCAAAGCCCACAAATCCAATAATCGATAAAAGTTCAGTTCCCCACTCTGTGGGTGAAGAGGAGGAGGGTAGGCGGGGGCGGCTTTTGTTGTTGAGGCTTTTGCTGTGCTTAATACGCCAACATTAACTTTGTAACAAATGAGATGTCGGAACACAACAGTCAGGCTCCTACCCAGCCACAACCTGTATGTATCCTCTCTTTCTCCTCGTTCTCTCTCGCTGGACCAGAGAGTGTGTGTGTGTGTGTGTGTGTGAGGAGCGAAGTTTATGCCCAGGACAAAAGTGAACAAATGCAAAAGTCAAAGCGCTTTGCCAAGCTGGCCACGCCCTGTTGCGTTGTGGGAGGAGCAAGTGAGAGCAGCGTTATCCTGTAATATCCTTGCATCAAAAATGCCCGCCGGCAGCAACCAACATTGAGTAATGCGCACAAGTGAGATGGCCTATAATTGAGCGAACGAGATGAACATAGTTGAGAGGGTTGGTTCTTGACATTTGAACGGGCGACATTTCGCTTTACCAATCCAATATATATACAAACACACACATACTCAGATACAGCGATTTGTTTTGCTTGTGTTAGTGTGCATAATGGTTCCAGCTTTTAGAGAAGGGCGTCAAAGTGGGCCACATCAAGTGCAGTGCACTTTATTTAATCAATCAAAATTCGCCAAATGTTGCTCCATTTATCAACACCATTAAACAAGCTTCAATCAAGGTGAGGTCCTTAAGGTACTCGATATCACAAAATCAAAAGAGTTGAGCTTGCATTTGTGCATTTCGTTTGTAAAGCTCCATTTTCCAGGTTTAAATTGGTAAATATGAAAAACATGCTCGAAATATGTTTTTTTATCTGAAATTCTGCAGAAGGTTCGCTCCGATTTCAAAGACCAAGCGTACCGGTTCACGGAACACCTGAACCCAAAGTTTTGGTAGTTTAACTTTGGATTAATTTATACCTTGATAAGACAAGGCAACAAAATTCGACTTTTTCCAGTATATTGAAGGGTTGGTAGTGATACTAGATGATTTTTGTGCGCTAAGCAGGACTGCGCTTTCAGAAATTGTCCATCACGTCGAGATATTTAGTAATTTGAGCTTAAAGTTGCTAAAAAAAAGCCTATTTTGACCCTTTTTAGGAGCGTTTTTCTGGAAATCCATTCTATTGTTTGAACTCTCTTTGACACCATCGGAAAGTACCATTCCTTAGCTTTGAAATGAACTATACCAAATAACTTTGTGATTTTTTTCAATGGAGATATACACTCATGGACAACATAATAGGTGTGTTTTTTTTTTTTTTTTAACTTTTTATTTCTAATTCATATCTTCTCTAATCTCAACAAATCAAAGTTTTTTCAAAACTTATATTAATTGTCTTTAAACAAAAAGTAAAAACAGTTTCACAAACCCTTTAATATCCGCCAATTTTGGCTGGACACAAAAATAGGTGTACGAAGATAAATGCTTAAATTAAATCAATATTTCACAATTTTTGGTCTTGTTTTATATAAAAGTAAGTATCTGGCAGCTAATAACCGGTATATCCGCCATTATTTTGCAAGACGAAAGTCCGTTCGCCTTGGCATGGAGGATATTAACTTGCGACAAGTTCCAAGTGGAATGCTGTACCATGCTCTTTGGACAATATCCCAAAGTTGATTTTTATTTTGACAAAAAGTCTTTCCGATTTCTCTTTTGAGTTCACCCCAGACATTCTCGATGAGATTGAGGTCCGGGGATTGACTTGGCCACTCAAGAACACCCACATTTTGCTCTCGGAACCATATCTTTACTACTCGTGAGGCGAGCTTCGGGTCGTTATCTTGCTGGAACTTCCATAAAAGAGGCTTATTATCCTCGGCATAGCATATGATCTTTGTATACGAATCTGTCCATTATTCCGTCAATACGATGAATCGGACCAACATCATACCATGAAAAGCAGCCCCTTACCATTAGGCAACCACCTCCATGTTTCACATTTTTATATGTGTACTTGGGATCAAATTTTTTGCCTTTCGGACGACGAACATTCATTTTGGCATCATTTTCAAATAAATTTATTTTGGTTTCGTCACTCCAGAGGATATTACGCCATTTTTTCTCACCCTCCGGTCCGCACCAGGTTCTACGATCTAATGCAAATTTGTTCCTCATCTGTAAATTTGCCGACCGAAGCAAAGAAACCCTACGAGCAATCCTACCTGGTAGGTTTACTATTGCCAATCGACGCCGACCGGTCCGTGATGACACAATATTCCCAATTTCATTGGCAATTGGTTCTGGAAGACTTGAACGGGTCGCGTTTAACCAACTGAACCATGCGATCCACGAGTTTTACCTATTTTTTCCGGTTTTAAGGCATTGCTTATGAAGTTTTAAGAACGTTTCATTAACATGGCAATGGGCTTATATGTTTTTCCTTCATCTCGGAATCGTCGAATGAGCCCCTTCTCTCCTCCGCACTGCAGTGACGCCCACGGCCCATCTAATACAATTTTAATGGTTAGTAAGTCCCCATTTAGTTATATTTGTCTAATACCTTACCTTCTGCAACCAAATAATTGTATTTGTAAACTACAGGTTAATGTATTGCTTCATACACCTATTTTATTGACCAGCCGATTTTGCAGTCTAACCAATAAAACAATCCACAATTTTTCCCAGAAAGCTAATTGATTCCGGGGATTCATCCAATTCGTACCGAAAGAGTGTGACCATATTAAAAAAGTATAGTAAAAAAAGGAAAATCGGCTTGTCAAGATGACAACAGCCCCGAGGGGCCAAAGCCGAGCCTCTCTCAATCTCTTGGCTTGTGCGCTTCTAATTTTAGCACAAGAGAAAGGGACCTACAGTTTAACGCCGAAACCGAACGGCAGTTTTTGAGAGGCTTTTCATGGCTAATTACTGCAATGCTGGCGCCAACAGCAAGAGGTGTGGCCGGGTGTAAAGTTTTATTCAAAGAAAAAAACTTTTTCATTAGATGTTCCGAGGCGGGATCGAACCCACGACCTCATGCTCAGCAGTCGCGCACACTAACCGCTGAGCCAAAAAAAGTATAGCTTCATTATTAAATGCTATGTCTATATCGATTTAAAACGATATTAAAAAAAAAAAAAAACTTCTCACCTATTATACCTATTATATTGTCCATGAGTGTACCTCTCTTAGCACTTGTGTAAAATTCTAAAAAAAAAACCTCACAAGGCTCTGCAGTGAGAGGTTTTACCAGGATATCAAAAAAATGGAGAAAAGGTACCAGGGAAGGTGGGACATTAACATGATAGCAGATTACTGTAGGTGCTTAAAGAGAGACGATTACATTAAATTTGACAAACGAAGATTAAAAATTCGTAGGTTCTTAGAAACCGAAGAGCTGTGTGAGGGTTTTTTTTTTAGAATTTTGTTGCTGGTGCATTACAAACGAAACGAAAACATATTAGAGTCTCTACCACCCATTGCATACTTTGGGGCACAAGGAATAAATAGGATATTTTTGGATTCTTACACAAGTGCTAAAAGAGGTATATCTCTATTAAAAAAAATCGCAGAATTGTTAGGGATAGTTCATTTCAAAGCTAAGAAGTGGTACTTTCCGATGATATTAAAGAGAGTCCAAATAATAGAATGGATTCCCCGAAAACGCTCCTAAAAATCATGCGTTTTAAGGAATGTGTGTGGTTGTTTTGTGGTCTTGAACATTAGTTTTTAAGTATTAAGCCATCTTAATACAATGAAGAACCCTCAGCTAAGAATTACGCATATGGATTTGATATGGCATGCCTTCCCAACTGATTGGCCGAAAGGTTTGTCATTACTATTTTTAACCACTTTAGCCCTTTTCCGCTTTTTAATGACTCTTCAGTCACTGTAAAAAGGATTGAATTATCTACAAACATCTACAAAAATATGGGCTGTAACAGATCTACCTTGTGTTTTCTTTTCTTTATGTCGAAAATTAGTACGAAATTTTGTACCATGCTTTGAGAACGCGAATTAAAAAATTTATACATTTTAAGGTCATTTCTGAGCGATATTTGGTAGAAAACTAAGCTTCTGTTTTGCTTCCTTTCCTTTTTTGCATTTCTGAAGCTGCCTTTACTAGCACTGAGTGATCAAAGTGAACTGAGTGTTTTGCATTCTACTTATTCAATTACATCGCTTTGCGCATTTTTTCATTCATACGCAGTCTTGAGAATCTATAATTTCACATTCCATGTGGCTGAATGCAATGATAATTCGTTCAGATGAGTTTGTTGTACTCAAAAACCGGTGCCATATTTGAGGGTAGTTCAATTATACAAACAATCTTAACTTAAATTATTAAGGAAAAAGCGCTCTATTCTTTCAAATCGAAACATTCTTCTTCATTTGCACATTAATCAATTGCATGTACCCCATCCAAGTCTGCATGTCCATCAACAGCAACTTTTGTAAGAATTGTCTAAGAGAACAAAGAGCAATTTTCAAACGCCTCGTTAAACAATTCAAATTCAGGTATATTGCACGCCCACCCCACTCCATTGTCATGTTGCCTGTAATTGTGGTTATGGATTTGGCATATTTACATTTCAAATTTCATCGAAACAATACAAAATCCAAGTGGAACTGTCAG
This sequence comes from Lordiphosa collinella, assembly GCA_018904265.1. NCBI lineage: Eukaryota > Metazoa > Arthropoda > Insecta > Diptera > Drosophilidae > Lordiphosa > Lordiphosa collinella. The sequence continues at coordinate 689,221 of JAEIFV010000033.1, forward strand.
TGAAGTCAAGCTGTAACAATCAGTGGAAACTCAACAGCCCCGGACTTGACAGCTCGCTGGGGAGGGGGTTGAAGTGAAATGCGATTGTCAGAAGTTATTAAACATTTTGCGAAATCTGCATACTTACTTGGTAATACCTTCCGTCTAGTCATAGGGCACTTTCTAATGCTAAGCCAATCCAATAAGAACACGCTGGCGAATACAGGGGGGACGTTGCTGAGAAAAGCATTATTTTCCAAGTCGAATTATAGAATAGTTTTAATTTTCTCAAAAAGTATTGAAAAAACACTTGTTCGTTTAATTTCCAAATCCAAACCATTTTGGATTGCGCGTTTTGGTTTCTTTGTACTTCTTACAAAAACGGAAAGTTAAGTATCTTTCCCCGAACTTAAAACGGTGTTTCATCCCCATTAACTCCGAGCTATTTGGACCTAGGTTAAAGAAAATTTGAATCCTTGATACTTCTAGAACTCTTTTCTTCCAAAATTGGGACGTAAAATACCTTTTTGGGCTTAAGAGGGTGCTCCATTTCAAAACATCAATCCAAATGATAAGATACTTCTAGATTATCTTTCTTCCAAGCAATTTAAGCTGCATAAAATACCTTTGAAGCGCGTTAAAGGCGCTCCATTTAGCATCAATTCAAAGATCAAAAATTGCTGTTTCATCCATAAAAAATTGGTGATTTTTCGATTATTTCCAAACTTTATCCATTTTGGATTATGTGTTTTCGTTTGAGAATCTAAAAAACTGGTTTTTCCTTCCAAAATTGTTAAAGAAAATTTCCTTGGAAAGGATAAACTTCTTGATATTTCTTTCCTCAAAAAATGGGACTTTAAATACCTTTTAGAGGCGTAAAGGGTGCTTTCCAAAACATCAATTAAAACCTAGAGAAAAAAACGATGTTTTTTAAGCAGAGGGTACAGTGATTCTTATTCGTAGTTTGCTGGCATAACTTGAGAGATTAGGGGCAGTCTCTGAACACAAAAAAAAAAAACAAGTGTTTTTAATCATTTTTGTATCAGTAACAAAAAGTTCATCAACTTCATATCACACAAACTTGGAACACCCGTATTAAAATTATATCTATAGGTTCAAAAAATGGTCACCGCAACTTATTTAATAGTAAATGCAAATGTTGTTGCGTCTCATTTCGCAACGTTCAATGAATTCATTCGCTAGCTTAATCAAATCTACATTCATCGCACCTTCAGAATGAGCATGCAAAATGCTCAAAGAATTGAGCCGAACTTGGGCCATAGAACTTCTCATGTATGTCAACAGTTTTCTTAAGGCCGAAAACGATCATTTGGTTTTGCATGTTGTTACAGGTAATGTTAAACCCAATTTCGTGAATTTCAAGAGTTCTGGTAAAAAATTTAGAATGTGGTTTTCACTTTTCAAGAGGAGTAAGATGATGCCAACATTTCCCTATTAATGACTTGCTGTTAGAGCTTATTTGGCGCAGCAATAATTTCGCTCGCCAAAATGTCTGCAAACATGTTTCTGTAGAAGAAGTCCTCGCAAAAGCTCCAAAACTCCAATTCTTTTTTTAAATTCGTAATCCCCTTATAGAAAACTCTCGAACTTGCCAATAAAAGAGTATCCTTTTGTGTGAAATCTATCTGTCAAACAATTCACGATATAATCAATAAATTTCGAGGTAATAGTGTTTGGTAAAGGTTGTTCATTTCACTGAACATGTTCACTTGTTTTTTTCAAAGTGAGTCAACTCACTCAAGTTGTTTACTTGTTCTTGTTCAGTTGTTCACTTGTTCAGTTGATCAGCTGTTCAGTGTTGGTTTGAATTGTAGCCCGTTTCGTTAGATCTGCGCTATTCCAATCGTTTACCAGTTGTTCTTCTGGGTAACGTGACGTTTAGCGATCATTAAAACTAATTTTAATCCTTCGTTGATGGTCACACTGCGGAATGTTGCCTATTTGTTAGCCATCTCTAAAACGGTTGCCACGCCAAAAACAAAACAAAAAACAGCTGAAAAGTCAACAAATTGAGAGAAGAAGTAACTAAACCACTCACTGAACAACTCTGACTGAACAACTCACAAAACAAGAGTGAGTGAACAAGAAAAAATTATCAACTCTGGCTGAACAAGAACAACTGACAGAAAAAGAGCGAGTGAACAAGAACAAATGAACATTTGAACAAGAACAACTGAACAATTCTGACTGAACAAAAATGAACAATTAATGAAGAACATGTTCACTTGCTCAGTTAAGTGAACAACTCAATCTGGTTCACTCACTCATGAACAACCCAACACTACATAGTACAGACTTCTACACTTTTTTGGGGATGTGGGACAGGCGGGAAAATTTGAATTATTGAAACACTAAAATTGTATTAAATTAGTTAAGAAGTAGGAAAGATTACGAAGATGAATTATGGAAAATAAAGAAGGGTCAAAAAATGACGTTCCCCCCATATTTGCCGCGCCTGAACAGACGAGTATGTGACCTGGATCTGCCTATGACTGCGACAATTTTAGATCTAGGTTTATTCAAATGATCGTTAACTGTATTTAACTTCTACAATCCGACTTTTTCTAAAATAGGAACTCAAGGACCTTTAACGGTCAGTAAGGGGAGGTAACATAACATAGAAATACTCTAAAGTAGAAATATTCTACCTAAATCTATGGAAATTTATTCCCTCTGGAGTTTAAGTGCCTTTTCCGGGCCTAAATGCCAAAAACAAGTAAGAGACCGACTGTTATATACTCTGTACCGGGTATAACATCCCAAAATCAAGTATTCCAGCCATTGAAACGCTTGGTAAATGCCACAAAATTTGGCGTAACCACATGCTTATCCTTTTAGGTCCAGGCACAGCTGCAATGTGATCCGATTGGGCGGGTACACACACGTAGGGCGCTCACTGGAAGCAGAAAGCGCTGTGCTCATAACTCGACGATAGTTCATCCGATCTATACCAATCTTTTGTTGGATCGAAGCTTACTAAATGCTGCCAAGAAGGTCCGAACCATCATCATCATCCATCAGGAAAAAAATTAAATAACCTTGATCTGGCTGCAAGTAAAATGGGTCTACATAAAAAAATTGGTACCTCCAGCTCTTACCATCTCTGTGATCTGCGAGTTCATTCTCCAGTATTTGAAAATGTTCCACCTGTCCACTCCATTTGGTTGTCTCGAATTTATAAACCAAAAGTCTGGTAATCGTTGCAGCTGCTTCATAGTTAGTACACACTTAATTGAGGAAGGCACAGTTTGCTAGTTTGTTATATTTTGAAGACTTGGGTTTAATCTATTTAGCAAATAGTTTTTCATCTATTTATCGGTGTGGTATTTGTTCGTAATTGTAATTGCATATGCGCTTCAGTTTGTATATTTATTTACAATTTATTTATTTAAGACATTCTCTTCTCCTTCTCATCCTTCTACTTCTCCACGGACGCCTCGTTCAAGTCAAATAACAGTGGCCATAAACAAGCTTTCAACTTATTGCTTACATGTCTCGATCATTATAATTTACAAGAAGAACTTACTTAATGGCTAATTCGGGATTGTTTTTTGAGGCTATGCTTGAGGCCTGTGTGCTTTATGTTTACGATTTACGTTTACGTTTTGTTGCTTCGTTTATTGTTAGATGTGTGTATTTTTACTAGTGAGAATATTGGTTGGTTATTCATGCATATATATCGATCTATATATATATATTCAACTTTTCTTATTGGGCTTTTCACTATGCGCTTGCGGTTTGTAGTTGCTGCTGTTCTTTTTGTTGTGGTATAAATAAAAATAGAATAATTTTGCTTCTCTTCGAATAATACATGCGAATACGTGACAATTATGATTCTCATAACTTGTGGTTCGACGTTAACCACGTTAGGCCCTCGAGCAGCCCATCGCCGGTTGTGGCACATGATGGTTGGACATACCAATTGCGATCTCTTATTCTAGTTAAGCCTAGTTTTTCCTGGATTTCATGGGGTTTCATTGCTAAAAGGGAAAGATTAAAGATGTGAGTGGGGGCATAGAATATGAATATTTTGTAGTTACCATCAGGCAAATCCTGTTTATTAGCAAATATCAGTATAATGGCATCCCGCATCTCTCTATCGTTTATTATCCTATGCAGTTCAGTGCGGGCCTCATCTATTCGATCTCTATCCGCACAGTCTACCACGAATATAAGACCCTGTGTACCTGGAAAATATAAAGACAGAGGAAATCGTTAGATTTTAGCTACCATAGGAAGTGATAGGAATGGGCCTAAGAATTGACAATAGAAATGTTGCCTTGTGGACACTTAGAACTTATCCCAATCGGTTAAGCGGTTCTTGAGAAAATCCAGTTTTTTTTTTTATTTTAATGTTTTATTCGGGGGTGACACAGAAATATCTAGAGATTTTGCTTTGCAAATCTCTCAAAAATCCGTCGTTGCCACAGAACTTCAAGAGATTTGATTTTCTTAGTGGGAAAGAGAACTGGTCCAATTGGGTCTAAGATAATTGTCCATCTCCCCAATCGATGTTAAATAAGTTTTATGAATCATGCTGATATTATAATTCAAATTAAAGTCGCGTTATCCAAAATTAAAAAGGCACGTTTGTTGATGACGAATTTTCCCTGTGGCGCTACTGAGGCAGGTAGATGGCGCTAGTGGCGGTTTCGGTTGATATGGCAGCCTTCGGTTGGTTTAGCGAATTATTATTGAAATACAATTTTAATATTAAAACAAATTAGTTACGATATTCTTTTGAGAGAGGTTTGAAACCAACCGAAAGAGATTTCTGTGGCGCCTAAGAATTGCTTTTCGGTTAAAATGTGGTTGGAAGAGGTTTCTGTGTCACCCCCGATTATGTTCTTTTTAAATAATAAAACAAATTTAAAGGGTTTCTAATCAAATAGTGTTCAAAAACGTAACCAAAGTCAAACAAATTGTAAGAAAAAAAAAAAAATTTTACTTATGAAATACTTTAAGATAAGATAAAGATAAGATAAGAAGATTTAAAGACCAAAATTTGTTCTGTCCAAAATCGGTAAGAAAATGAAAATCAGTGGATATGTGAAGAAGTAAAGGGCATATAAGTGAGTGAGCGAAAAAACTGTTTTTACCGTTATTCAAAATTTTGATGTGCAGCAAAAAATTATGGTACGCCACGCTATGGTGCCATCCCATAAGTGTGGGTTTGAAAAATGTTTGTTGATTTCAAATTCCGTGAGGGTCTTCATTTCGCAGCAAAAACTTCGACAAAAACATCGACTAGGTTTTAAATTTTAAACATATTGTCACAAAAAATCGAAAAGTTCGATTCAAGAACTATTTTTTATACTACAGCCTAATGGGCCAAGACGAGCTTCAATCTCTTAAAAAGAAAGCAACCCACAGCTACTTGATTCACAACCGGCGCAAAAGCTTCATCAATCCGACATTTCAGTCCAACCCGCTCTTTTGGTGTTAACAGGAGGATACATTTATTTCTGCCCTTCTATGAGTCTTGTTCACAATTCAGTCCTTAAGCACTACATTATAAAGTTTTAAATTTCACCAATTCCAAGTGGATCTAGAGAAGAAAGTGCCCTGTTCATTAAGCCTTGAAGCCTTCTTCAAGCCAAGCCTTGATCCAAAGCTCAATGTCTAAATTTTAGTGGGTCTTAAGTCTTTAGCACGCTAAAGTCCTCCCTTAATTCTTGATAATTATCGTTCTTTTTCTAACATTTTTTCATAGTTTTTGGGGTGGTTTGGTTCCCACTCGGAATTGGAACTAGAAGAAGATCGTTTCTTTTTTAACATTTTTCATAATTTTTGGGGGTGGTCGACCAAGATCTTGTATATTTTTTACATGTTTGGGGGGTAAGGAGAATCGTTTTTATGGAAATCTAATTTTATTTCAGCTTATGATTTCGTAAAGGAAAATATGGCGAAAGTCAAGATGAAAAAAAGAGGCAAAAGTCAAGTATTAAAATGACAATTTGTATTCGAACATGATAGAGGGTAGCGAATACCTTTTAGTTTCAAATACCTGGAACTTTTAAAAAAAACCTTAAGATTGTTAATTGACATATCTAATAGTTTGTTCCTTCATAACAGAAATATAACAGAGCACGCTCCAACTTTTGTACAATCTTCTGAAATAACTTAAACAGAGCCAAGAATGATTGATCTAAGAAGCTTTGAAGAAGGGATGAACCAAAAACCCGGTGACCGAACCAAACCTTAGACTTTATAACTGATTTAAACCGCTGGAACGCAACTTCTGCAGAATTTTAATACTTTGTTGCCGTAATAAAGAGTGCAGAACCGTACGGAGGCTCCAAAGCTAACTTGATTTTTGTATCTTCACATCAATTCAAGCTAATTTCTCCTTCAAGGATAATTTCTTCATAAATTTGATTGTAAAAGTAGGTCTTGATTTCCATTGATTTGACCAGCAAAGAGTGGGTTTAACTGCGGTGCCACCGAGTAGCTTTACCTGTGTAGTAATGCCGCCAAAGCGGTCGTATCTTATCCTGTCCGCCAACATCCCAGACATTGAACTTAACATTCTTATAGGTGACAGTTTCCACATTGAAACCCACCGTGGGTATCGTTGTCACTGATTGCCCCAGTTTCAGTTTATAGAGAATCGCTAGAAAATAAAGAAGATATGGTTAATCCAAGTCACATGACACTATTGGACACCACTTACTTGTCTTGCCAGCCGCGTCCAGACCCAGCATAAGAATTCGCATCTCCTTGTTGCCGAAAATTTTTGATAGTAGCTTTCCCATGATGATGTGTCATCCATCAAACACTGGCCAAACTGCAAATAACAAAAATCCGGTTGATAATCAGGCTGATGATCTTTAGGCGAGAACCTGGCGGGCCCTATCAATGATATCAGCAAATACATACACCTTCATATTTATATGTACATATGTACAGCATAATGCGTCAACGGAAGTTAAGAGCATTATTTTGCATAATAATTTAACTTACATTGTTAAAGCAACAACAACAATGTATGAAGAGAGAGGCAGAGGGAGACAGCAAGAATTTATCACTGAAGCGCTTTCAACACACACACACACAGACACACTAACTCAAGTACAATTGGGCACGCAGCCACATATATACGAGTAGATAAAGCGCGACCATAAATTAAACAGAAGTTATCTCAATTACAGAATTCGCCGTACAGTTCAAGGCTCTTTGGGGGGGCCCAGACAAAGATGATCTCCGCTCGAGATCAAAGCCGGCTTCATCGACTATGGGGACGCCGTTCTATGGAATTTCCTTGTGCTTGTGTGTTTTCCTAACACGTCACATACACACCCAAAAAATTCTCGATGATTACGCACCGCCCTGCTCCGCTACTTCGCCCAAAACTTTCGACGCGCGCCTGTCAATGTTTAGCATTAAAAGCTAACACGTCGCTGTTGAGCATCTGTAATGCATTTGCAACAACAAAACGTCTAAAAACGAACTATATAATTAACAACAACAATTTTGCACTAATCTTGCATTTAATACACACACACAAACACACACGAAGCAGTGTGATCTAGGGATGTGCAAGTGAGCGATAGGTAAGCGATAAGTAATCGATTGAGGAAGCGGCGATTTCTTTGGGAATTCAAATTCCATGAAAATTGAAAAATGGTCGCACTAATACCAAAATTAGTCAAACATGGTCGCACTAATGCGTTAGCGACAATAAGTGGTAAATAATGGCAGGCTCACGCGATTATCTCCAATCGGGGTGCCTGAGCGTTTAATTACGAAATGGAATTAAGTTAAGTCTCATCAAAGTGCATAAACAATAAATAATGGCAGGCATGTATCCCAGGGAGGCTGTACGAGTCAAAGTCAAGGTTAGTTGCCGCGACCAGTAGCCAGTGCGAGACAACAAAGAAAATGCTTATTGCACTTTCACCCCCTTTACCACCCCCTAGAAAATATAAATCAAATACTTATTTATTCCAGAAATGCGAACCCGCCAGCAGGCCAGAGTGGCGAAAATTCTCGGTTGATCCGCAGATAACCACCCTTGAGGTTCTCTACTCTTTGCTGGCCAAGGCCTTTGAAATCAAGGCCGATTTTTCCATCAAGTACAAAGCCTTCGATCCGGCTGGAAATGAAATTTACTTGGCCGTGCGCTCCGACTGGGATTTGGATGCAGCATTCCTGCGTATTCACAACATATCCATACAGACATCGTCGGAGCCCTGTCTAATGCTGCAAATCGACGTTAAACCCTTCACCGTGGTCAGGGAGTGCGAGACGGATGCGGGACCACCCGCGCCCTCACCCAGCGCCCAGCTAATATCGCCGCTGCAATCTTTGGGGGTGTCACAGAAATACGTGCAACACATGCAGACCAAGCTGCCGGGTTTGATTATGAATCAAATGGAGAAGACCTTCTCGATTGTACAAAAAGCCTTCAACTTGTCGGAGGAGCATATGGCCAATCTGCCGCCACGTCCGCCCATGTGCGATGGCGAATTTCGACTCTTTCTAGATGCCCTGGGACAGATTCAGCGTAAGGATGAGCTGCATAAGGTCATCTTTTTGGGCGGCATTGATCCCAGCCTGCGTCGAGTGGTGTGGAAGCACTTGCTGAATGTTTATCCCAGTGGACTGCATGGACTGGCCATGGATGGACATCAGCGCATGGAATTTATGCGTCGCAAGGCTGAACAATACTGTCGCCTGAGGGACAACTGGAAGGCGGCGGTGAAGCAAGCGTCTGGCGGAGAGTTGGCCTATGTCACCAGCATGGTGAAGAAGGATGTGCTACGCACGGACCGCCTGCATCCCTTCTATGCCGGCAGCGATGATAATCAGAATATAGCCTCGCTTTTTAACATCCTAACGACCTATGCGCTTAATCATCCCACGGTCAGCTACTGCCAGGGCATGTCGGATATCGCCTCTCCACTGTTGGTGACCATGAACGATGAGGCGCAGGCCTACATATGCTTCTGCGCCATTATGTCCCGAGTACGCGGCAATTTTATGCTGGATGGCATAGCCATGACCCAAAAGTTTGCCCATCTGACAGAGGCCTTAAGTTTCTATGATCCTGAATTCTGGGAGTATCTTAAATCACAGCAGGCGGATGATTTGCTATTCTGCTATCGCTGGCTGCTGCTGGAATTGAAGCGAGAGTTTCCGTTTGAGGATGCGCTGCGCATGCTGGAGGTGCAATGGAGTTCCCTGCGTTACGATCAAGGACCAGCTGGTAGGGGCAGCGAAAAGGAGCTGCCGTTGTATGAAAAAGTAAGTGCTTTATTTCTAAATGAAGTAGTAATTGAAGTAGGTTTGTTACACCCTTGCAGAGGGTATTATAAAATTGTCCGGATGTTTGTAACGCATTGAAGGAAGCATCTCCGACCACATAAAGTATATATATTCTTGATCAGCACGACGAGCTGAGTTGATTTAGCCCTGTCCGTTCGTCTGTCTGTTTCTATGCTATCTCCTCCGTCAGTTTTAAAACTATCCTCAGATCGGATGACTATAGCATATAGCTGTTATGGGAACGATCGGTCGAAAAACTAGTTTTAGGGAGAAAAACTTTTTTGTTTTTAATGGAAACGTCTCCAAACTTCGTATTTTCTAAGTCTATTATGCTTTTATATGATTCCACTAAATTTGGTCGAAATCGGACATCTATATAGTATAGCTGTCATAGAAAAGTAGCGTCAGAAAAGTAATCTTAGTTAGAAAAACTTTTTTGTTTTCAATGGAAATGTTCTCAAAATTGGTTTGTACAAAATTTTGTCAAAATCGGATGACTATAGCATATAGCTGCAGTATGAATGATCGGTCGAAAAAGAAGAAGTGAGAAAAACTTTTTTGTTTTAAATGGAATCGGCTTCAAAAAATATACATGTTAGGTTGCTATGCTTATCCATGATTCAGAACGATGAGTTCCGAAATACGCCCAGTTATCCCAACGGAGATCCAATAAATCGATCGCCTTTGCAAAGGCAAGGCGATAACGCTGAAACCACAGACCAGCTAGACGCTTTTGTGTAGAACAAGATCTGTGGAAGTTTTTGACTCGTGATAAAACTCTGAAGGGGGCGTTCTCCACTAGCGGCAGTGACAGGGAGAGTAAGAAAAGTTCTCAAAGAAACGCAGGTGGACGATTTCATCTTTCAACTCTTCGGAAATATCAGCTTCGTACTTCTTCGTAAACTCTCCGGCAGAAGTCTGGAGAGTATCTTCATCCAACTTGGTGAATTTCCATAAAAAAGAGAACACTTCATTTAAATTTTTTACTGCTTTGAATCTTTTCGTTATTCCTGCAATGACCGAATCGATGATGCTGTGGAAAGTGCTGGTCTTGATTTCTGGACTTGCGTCATTATCCAAAAATACCTTTGCACGTTTTCTTTTGTGAATTGTTGGCAAAATTTCAGGAATGTTCCATCCTCTTGCGACAAGTTTGCATTCATTCAGAATGAGACCTTATCGACTCCGTACGAACTGCAAATCTGAAACGAGAGCTTTCAGATTGTCAACTTCAACATCGCCAGTAGCTGCTCTTGCTAGCTTTGAACCAAATCGAAACCATCAAAATACATTCGCACGAATTCATGTATTTTTGAATACCCTTAATGAGTCAACTTGAGTATGAGTAAGGGCAATACTCGAGTCTGACAAGCCTTGAGCGTTAAACGGTTGTACTCGTGGCGGTTCGTTGCAGTTCTCTGGTTCTCGCAGATGGTAAGATGTATAGGTTCGACATGTATGGAACATAAACTTCCTTCATTTACAGGCAGATCAAAATTTATTACCAATTTTAGCCACGACCCCTTCCGCCCCCGCAATTTTGACATTTTAGCCCAACATATCCATTAGAAGTGATTATGGCCGCTTTCTCCATATGAATGCAACCATTGTGCAGTGTGTCACGGAAATAGTTTTCAACTCCCATATCATATCTGTAGTCGTGCGTGCCATTCCAAGAGTTTGGGTCCTGGAAAGGTATTTCTACGTCGATTTGATGCGCTAGACTGTTCCACTTATCAAACAATTGCGATCTGTTCTTGCGTTGCTACAGTTTTTGGGACTCTGTACCGGCTGAGGTTCATAACTTTTCTAATATATTCCTTGGTATTCCTTGTCCATCTGAAAACCTCTTTCAGAAAGATGGTTTCCACGTCCTCTATCTGCAAATGTCCCCATAGCACATGACTGCTCTTGCTGTGGCCTCGAATAGCTTCCATTTCATGTGGAGTTTATCGCTATCTTGGAAAAGCGCAGATACTTTGTATTCTCTTACCTTTTTCAATAGCACAACGATTTATGGATCATGTTTCGCTGTCGTAGGTCGTCCTCTCACTTTCTTGATCACTATGACCTTCGATTAATAGCTGTTAATTCCATAGATTCCATATTTTGCAGTAGTCAAGCTCGCACTTCATCATGTCTCGCAGTGTGTTAATGTATTTCTTAATTTATTTGCAGGAATTTGTTGCCCAGGCGGAGGTTAATTCAGCGCCGAACAGTGCCAGCACATTTTCGGGTTCCTACAGTGCCACGCCCACCAGCCCTTCCTATTTGTTAAGCAAGCAGCGCGAAAACCCCTATACCAAGGTGTGTGCCTTGCGTCGACAAAGCTCTTCCGCTTCGCTAAGCTCCTTAAGCTCCTCGCTGGGAGCTGCCGGCAGCTGTCATGCTTTGGACAATACCAGGCGATTGAATCACAGCCTGGACGATAATATATCCCGGCGTAGGCAACGTCGCATTTCGGCCAAGGCTCATCAGAGTCTGGATGAGTCCAAAATGCTGGCCCTCATCGAAGCAGCCAAAGAGACCAGCTGCAGCGACAGCAAGTTAATGCAGGACGAGGATACCGAGGATGATGAGGTTTTCGACCGCAGAGAGCCCTTTCTCGAGTCGAATCCTTTCAAAGATGATGCGCAGCAAGAGACAACAGCCTCAGCCTCTAGTAAATCCCCCGCTCGCGCTTTTCTCTGCAGTGACTCGTCGTCCCTAAACTTGGACGAGGAAGCCACCACGCAGAAAAACATTCTATCCGTAAGCAATAACCTGGCCAGCCAAATGAGTGAGAGCATGAAACGTGTCAGCAGCAGCAGCGGTGGCCATTTCAAAGATCTGAAGCAGAAAATAGCCGCCAGCAGTCGTCTGGTCGAGCCCTCCAAAACACCTCCCAAGCTGGTCAAGAATTTTAATGAATTTCTCAATTTTGCCGCCTTGAACAAGAATCGCATCTCGGATCGATTTTCGCAGCAGCTGCAGATAAGCAGCGAGAAACCGCCGTTGCAGCTGACCAAAAGCCCTAAAAACAGCTCACTAGATGAGTCGGACTCTTCCTCCCTGCCAGAGACCAGTTGGAGTGCCTCCACAGCAGCCACGGCCATTCAGCAGCAGCAGGCACAGGAGGAACTAAGCAGCTATAATCTACAGCAGGATCTCAACAGTATTTCTCCCGTAGAAACCGAACAGGAAGCCGATCAGGAGTACTATCCCATGACCACCACAGCCATTACACGTGAACTGCGCCTGGAGGCGGAAAATTTGGATCGTCAAGTCTTTGGTTTGCCCTTCACGGAGGAGAAGACTACTACAATTCACAACATAGAGTATGAACAACTGGACAAGGACACCTTGGATCTGGTGGATGATCTCAAGGAGAATGAGATTATCACCTGTCCGGATGTTAGCGAGTTGCTGGTGCGTCGCCGCCAGCGTATGGCTGCCAACAAAAGCAACAGCGTGCAACAGCAAACCCTGAATCCGTTCATGGATGAGAGTCAACTCTTGCCACTGGGTATGCGGAATAGCAGCAGTCTGCCGGAGGTCATAGTACCCATTTCCACGGAACCTCAAGTAGTGGAAGTAACAACGCCACCTTTAGTGGAGCTGGCCACCAATGCGGATGATGAGAGTGCCTATGCACGCTGTTCGCCACAAAAAAATGGACTGAGCAGCTCTCCAGCGACACTGCCACCGCCCGGAGAATTCGGCGGTGGCAATGCCTTCCTCATGTTTCTGTGTCTGACGCTACTGCTGCAGCATCGGAATACCATTATGAAGTCGGCCATGGATTACAATGAGATTGCCATGCATTTTGATAAAATGGTACGCAAACACGATGTCACCAGGGTGCTCAATCAGGCCAGGCGCATGTACATTGAGTATTTGAAGGCGCACAGCACTTACAAGCGACAACAGCAACAGCAGGTTACTAACCAAAAAGCAGATGGAATTGCCAGCACAAAGGTTACATCTTTGCCAGCTTAGTAGATAGAGAGAGATTAAGGGCTAAGACGGGTTTGGATAAGTGTTTAATACTAAGGCCTTTGGTGCACAATTAGCTAGGTAGAAGAGTATTGAAGAGTACAGGAAACTTTCGAAATTCCTCAAAAGTTTCGTTAAGCACTTAAGCCAGGTTCCAGCTTTGATTCTTCAGCTTCTATATTTTTAATATACGCCTTCTAATCCTTCAAGTTCCATAAACTATATACTTTTGTCAGTTTTTTTTTTAAATTTTGTCTTTTCGTTTTATATTGAAGCATCTTCAAACTGTTGCCAGCATCACAAAGGTACTCTTAGCTTTTTGGTGGCGCAAATCCAAATCGATTTAAGTACCTCCAACAGCGACTTCGCAGTAGTGTTGGGAAAATTGAGTTGCTCACTAAACTGAACAAGTGAACGTATGTACTTCTTTAATTTTTGTTCAGTCAAAGTTGTTCACTTGCTTGTGTTCAGCCGCTTTTGTTCCCAACACTACGACGCAGCCAATTTGCTGAACTTGTCCATCCCATCCATGCTCAGCGTTTTAAGGATCGACAACTTAGCTGATACTTTGAATTTAGATATCGCACATTCCTGCCGGACGCCACTTTGTTTAGTTTCAGTTATAAAAAGCGTGCCGAAAACAGCCGCTTATTTGTTTCGGAGGAATCTGTTTTAAATTTAGCTGAGAAGAAACTTTACATCTTGTCACATTTCATTGTTCGACTCTTGGTACTTTTCACTGACCTTTCTGATTCTATAGGTGATAGTTGGTTTCGCTTCTCAACAGCATAGTGAAACATCTCCTGCTTTTAGTATCTTCTTCAGACCTTCTTTAAAAGAGCTGGACTGGTTAGAGTTGGCTGGGCATTTGAAGACGTTAGGAGTGTCATTTGGGAAACTATAGCATGGTTAATTCTGACGATATAGCTGATAAGATAGCAGGGGTACCACAAGTTGTAGATAGGTATTTTCCAGCCTAGCAAAGGGCAAAGAAAGGGCAAAGACCTTTCTTCCAGAGCAATTTTGCATCTTCTCTCTCACTCGATTGGCTTCATCTGCTGTGATTAGCTCTGATGTTGCCTATATGCTGACACACTTCAGGTAGTTGGACTCACATATTCTGTATGCAGAGTTTGACGCCTGGACAGGACTTCAATTGGCCTGTATACCAGTAACTGCGATGCCAGCAGTGTTCAAGATCTGAATGTGGTCCTTAAGAATCGTGGTGTGACAGCCAGAGAATGTTTGGAGAGCAGCATTCTAGGCAGGCTGCAGATGCTGACCAGCAGCGTTGCCTTCTCCTTGCTTAGGAACTTCTAACGATGGAATTGAGTGTCCTGCTCTTCTCTTGTTTTCAGATTAGTGTTGGGTAAAGGTTGTTCATTTCACTAAACATGTTCACTTGTTCTTTTTTTTTAAAGTGAGTCAACTCAATCGAACTGCTTAGTTATTCGGCTGTTTAACTGTTAAGTTGTTCATTTGTTTAGCAGTTCAGTTGTTCACCTGGGCATTGTGACGATTAGCGATCATTTGACCTAATTTTAATCCTTCGTGGCTGCTCATACTGCAGAATGTTTCCTATTTGTAAGCCATATCTAAAAAGGTTATACATTTTTATACACTTGAAAAGTGTATTATAATTTTGCCCTATATTCTTAATCAGCATGACGAGCTGAGTCGATTGAGCTTTGTCCATCCGTTCGTCTGTATGTTTCTATCTGTAGCTTTGCTTTCTCGTTATTAAAGAATTTGAATGAAAAAATGGTTGGAACTGCCAGCATGTTGCTTACATGGAACAATCAGACACGCGGACAGCTAAAGAGTCACCAAAATAACACGACACTGAACAACTCTCAATGAACAACTCACAGAGCAAGAGAGACTGAACAACTTACAAACCAAGAGCGACTGCACAAGAACGACTGAAAAACTGACTGAACAAAAATGAACAATTAAAGATCATGTTCACTTGTTCATTTTATTGAACAACTCAATTTTGTTCAATCACTCATGAACAACCCAACACTATTCCAGTTAATTAATCTTCCTCTGCCTCTGTAGGGCCAATCAATTCTCGCAGGAAACTAGGTTCTTTTATTCTATTCTTCTTTATCATCTTGTAGTATCGAAATCAGTTGTGAGTTTTCATGGGAAAGTTGCGTTTTTCAGTAGTACAGTATCTCCCCCATCATTATCTATTTCCCTTACTCCTCCCTTGTTTAATATTAAGTATTAACACATCCTATATCTCTTTCGGCGGTGTCGGGAATGGCCCGTCAAATCACCTATAAAGGTTATTAAAAATCAATTTCGTGGGAGGAGGACATTTAGTACATATTCCTGAATTTGATTTGTATAATCAAGTTTGTTTGCATACGCAGAATGGTGGGTCTTGAGTTTAGAATGGTGGAGTCTTGATTTGGGTGATGTTATCAGGCCTGTTACCATTTCCGGGTGGAATTAAATAGTAAATTTATTGCCGAGTCGTTTTAATGTAGGTGTTCCAATTTCCGAGTGAAATAGAAATCGGTTGTACCATGAACTATACAGGTATGGCGCACATTTAAAAATGTAGACTGACAGCATTTGCTAAGTCAGCCAGAGAGATTATGTAAGAGATAGTGTGTAACTGGGAGAGACAGGGCACACGCACACAAATTTAGTGTGTGTGTGTGTGTGGAAAAACACGATTTTCAAAATTACATACTTGATGTAAATCAGCATCAGCAACAACAAAGTGAGCTGTGCAAACCAAAACCCTCTCCTAAATTTGCCGCCGGCAATCGGAGAGAGGAGAGTGTGACAACCTTTCAAATGGAATGACAGCAACAGACTGAAATAATGTGAACTAAATTGAGAGCACAATGACATATTCGCCGTACCTGTATAATTTTATCATGAAATCGGTTTTATTTCAGGGATGCAAACCGGTTCTGAACCGAACCGGTTTTGAACCGAACCGAACCGCTTATTCCAGCTGGTGAACCGAACCGCAAACCGAACCTGCTTCCTTTCTGAAATGCTGAACTGAACCGAAAACCTCAAAGAAAAACGGTTCGGTTCAGTTCTCTGACGAGTTTCAAGACGTGAATAGCTTTCGTTTAGCCAATGATACTTATAAATTTATGAATTTGAATCGTTTCCCTAAGATAATTTTTATATGACATTTCGTCTGAACTTCTACATCCTTAGCGATGCTGGATCGATATAACCTTTAAGGGTGACTTGACACAAATATTACAACACGTAATCCTGTAAGTCTTCTGCAATTGCCCGCCGATCTCTTAATATACCTGTCATCAATCTGCATTCTTTTCTTGAAAGTTTATAATGGATTTGTCGTCCTCTAAAGGACAATATTTTTAATTTTCTGTAGTACTTCTTTACCTTAATTCAATCTTAGCCAGGAGAGTTTTTTTCTCATGTAATATGATAAATAGGGTTTGTAAGATGCATGGTACGTATTCTTTTCTAGACGTCATTCTCTGCTTTCGAAGGGCATTTCTCTACAGCTATAAGGCAGCCTTGACAATTTCGATCAGCACAGCGCATGCGCTGATGCGGAATTGCGAACAGCTCAATTTCATCTCGATCGTTTTTGCAAGTTAAAAAAAAAATGATTTTAAATCAAATTGTACGATCGAGATATCTTTGGATACCTCAAAATCGCGACGATATTTGGCATGTTAAAATAAAAATACTTGCAAGATTAAAAGAATCAAGCGTTTTGTAAGTCGATTCATGGTTAAATTATAGACCAAACTGATCATGGTTGACAGTAACATGTGATACGAAAACAGCTGAGCTGCCAAAAAGAAAATCATGTTATATTCCGGCCTGTTCCCGTTTTCGATTGCGATCAGATCATGCGGAATCGGAATTGGTAACTGTTCCCGTTTCCGAAAAACGATCAAGTTATTCGGTTTCAAAAGTTTTGCCTAAGAGTCAGTGGAATGACAAGTAAATGCCAATTTTCTTGGCAACGGTGATTCTTTGCATTTTGCAAATATTTTTTTTTTTAACATGGGAAATATTGTGGAGATTTTGAAGTATCTATAGATATATCGAGCCTTTAATTTGATTTAAAATCATTTTTGTTAAGTTTCTACCTCAGAAATTGCATGTAGACGAAAGAAAAACGATCGAAATGAAACCGAGATGTTCCGAATTATCGCATGCGCAGTGCTGATCGAAATTGTCAAGTCTGCCTTATGGCTGATTAAAATTCGATAACGATTCGAACATTCATTAGAAAAGACAATAGATTTCTATTTCACTCGGAAACGGCAACACCAAAATGAAAGCGATTCGGAATTGCGATCGTATTACTTTTTCATTCCACTCGGAAACGGAACAGGCCTGGTTATGTTCCTTATTTGGGGGGCGTGTTTCTTTAGTAAATCTGTGACAATGAATTTCCAAGTTGCGGTGGGAAGCTGAATCCGTTTCTAAGGAACAGACACACAAAATATATCATGCTTAATGCCCTTAAAGTTCGATACGTTCTTGCAAAATATGTTTTGAATGAAGTATTCATCTTATATTTTCATTGTTTTATTTCTGTGTTAATATACAGAGTCGATTTGGCAAGACGCTGCCATAACTGACTCTCAATGTCCAACTTCAAGTATTAAATTATGGAAGGAAATAAAGTTTGCCTACTTTGAAGGGCACTAATCAAGATAAAATTGGTGTGTATAAACGTAGTATATGTCAATGCACCATAGGCTTTAGAATTAAACATATAAAGCATAACTAATGCAAAATCATCATACAAACCCATCTAAACCATTTGATGAAACCTACTTTAGTTGCTCAATCTTGAACCTCGGAGTTCGCCTGTTGTTGTCGTTGTATGAAAAACAAAAACCAAAGTCTTAAAATCATTTTGTATTTATTATTAAACTTAATCTAGTTTATATGCCTGGGCATTTGTTTGATTTAAGCATTCCAAAACCAATTCCTGACTATTTTATAATTCTGTGTCCTTTCTTCAATACTTAAAATGTCTCAAAACTTACTCAAAACGCTAAAAGAAAAACAAAAACAAACATAATTTTTGTAAGATTAAATTATTTCACAAGCAAAAACATTGGGAACAATTTATTTGGAATCGAACACTAAACATAAAGTACAAAGCAAAATAATAAGAGTTCAAAAATTATACTTCTTCTTGAGACGTTCGCGTATGAGCAATCCCTTGATCAGTTTCTTCCAATTGCCATAGACACGTGTCTCGTATTTCTCCTGCTCTTTGCGTGCCTGCTCCTGTTGATCTTCCTCCCAGGCGGCGGTGACCACTTCCTCGAATTCTTCGCAAACAATGAAACCATCGTACATGGGATGGCAGGCGCCTTGATGGAAATCAAAGCCCACCACCGCATTCGCACAGTCTATGTTCAGCTTCTTGCAGACGCGCATCAGTCCGGGCACTGGGCAAAGGGAGAGAGAGTAATTAGGTAAGCCACAACTCGGAGGGTATCTCTTTTTACTTACATCTCAAATGTACCGTCTTTTTGGGCAACATGCAATCCTTGAATAGCTCCACATTGCCATAGGCATTTCGGGGCACTAAACCATTCTCGGCTGTGGGTGGCTCAAAGTCCTGCGTTTGCCAATAGCCAAATATTTCCAGTGGTTGATCTTTGATAACGGTGCGAGTGAGCTGAAAAGAAGGAGAAATGAATTAGAATTCAAAGTACAAGAAAGGGAAGCAGCACTCACCCTATCCCATTTGGGACGCGCTTTAACCACTTTATACGGCTGCTCGCCCAGCTTGACCACGCGTGCGCTCTTCAGCCAAATATCACGAGAATGCAGTAAATGCACACAATCTCTGCAAGAGAATTCAATTAGCATTCAATTTGGCATGCCAAAGCCATTCCTTACCTGGCATACACCGCTTCACCGCGTATAAAGCCCAATGTGGGCGCATCTGGTGGATAAATGCCCTGAAACTTGAGCAGATGTCGCTCCAGCACATACAACGGATGATCCTTGAATTCAGAAATGGATTTGGGCAGTGGTTTATCCGAGTGTATGCGACGCATTTGCTCATCTTCGCATATATCACGCTTGGTGCGTCTGCCCAAATAGGGGGCAATGGTCTCATCCAGCCAGGACTTCTCCACGCGTGCCTTGCGCACTGTGGTGGTCCAGCTGGTGCAGTAGCGAGCGGTGACATCCTTCAAACTGAGGTCATCTTGAAAGGCAAAAACATAGGCCAAATTGGAGGAGGCATTTCGCTGTTGGAAAACAAAAAAAAAAGAGTTAACGGGGGAATTCATTTGAAGCGGTGTCCTCTCACCCGTATGGTGTCCACACAGTGCAACTTGCCCTTGAATAGATCTATACACATCCACTGCTCCTCCACTTCGGACCACACCTCTAACCACATATCCGAAGCGGTTGGCTTGGACTTATCTTTGCTTGCCTCATCGTCTGTGGACAAAACACGACGATCTTGGCGTAAGTTTTCCACCGCCTTGGGCAATTTTGGAGCCTTCTTTACGGGCTTGGCTGGCTCAAAGATGGGACTCTTGGACTGGTTGAGTTTTTCCAATTTGGGTCGCTTTTTGGGCACATCATCGGCTCCATCTAGCTGCGGTATGGCTTCCTTTGCAAGACGCTTACGTAGCTGTCGCTTGGGTGCTAAAACTTCTGTTTCCCCTTTGCTTTGGCCTTTCTTGACAGGATTGGCATTCTGTGTATCGCTATGCTTGGGTATTAACAGCTTGGGTACAATGGGTGAACCCACTTTTGTGCTTGGATAAGCAATGTCGTCCTCTGGCTTAGCAGAAGCTTTACGTGTGCGTCGAGCCACGGTAGTGGCTGTTTGACTGGGCTCAGTCTTGGAAGACGTCTTGGTTTTGAGGCGAGAAAGTTGTGGCTTGGTTTTTTCGGCTGCCTTGGAGGTGCTGGGCTGGTCTGGGTTTAAGGTTTCTTTTGATTTGGACTGGGTAACAGTTTTAGTCTCTCGTTTCTTCTCTGCTTTGGCCTTTTTCGGAGGGCTTACCTCCTCGAATTCTTCCTCCTCCTCCTCCTCCGTTTCCGCGGGTTTACTTTTTTTATTCTTCTCATCGGTCTTCAGTTTGATGGTTATTAAATCCGCAGCCGCTGGCCGCAGCGGCATTGGCTGCAGATTCACTATCAAACGACAATTCATGCCCATGCCACGCGCAAGTACCACAAATATGAAGATCATATCCTGCTTGCAGCGCGCTTCCTTGCGTTTCATTTGCATTAAAAGCTCCTCCACTATCTTCTCCTTGGAGTTGGCCGTTTGGGGGGGATACAAATTGGGACTCAACAGTTTAATGGCCGTTTTGAACCAAGCGACAAAAGACTGCAAGTACTTGAGCTCAATTCCACGTTCGGTGGGATAGGCATTCTTGCTGGGCAACAGCTTTAAGGCCTGGGGTATCAATCCGGGGTCACTCAGCATACGATTGTATTGAATACTACGTGCCAGCAGGCACATCAAACTGACCTTGTGCATGAGCAGTTGGCGATCTTTGATATCGCGATTGAGCCGCCGTTTAAGCGCCATCTCCAGCTCCAGCTGTGTCTTTTGCTCCTTGCTGACACGCCTGTCCGGCTGCCCAATATGTATCTCCAGATCGCCCGACACATTGGGTGTCTTGCCTGAATCGCTCAGGTCCGCCTCTGCAACGGTAAGAAGGGATAAGCCACTAAACCAAACGACCCAAGAGATGCCTTTCAACAGTTTTGCATTTATTTATTTACTTTCATTTGGAAGTGCATTTGAAGTTAGTCAATTAGATTAATCGTAAGTTAATTAATTACATTCAACATTCACTAAAATTGCACCATTGGCATGCAGCTTGTTAGGTTCTATCGAGTGAATACAATTTCTCTAAAGTAAATTCGTTTAACATCAGTTCTAATTTTTGGTTTAGCTTTTATTATTTTGTTTTTGTTTTGTGAAACACTTTGCAATTGCCATAAAGTAAGTACATAAGTTAAGTAATTTGTTGCCTGATTGCTACAATTAGCTTTATAATGATGATGTGTTTAAGTTTACCTCCGTGTGTGGACTGAACCAAATTTCCAACTGAGCAAATCAAGTAAATAAATGCAATTTCAAACATTTCACACCATCCACCACACAAAAGACAACACACATACACAGAGATTCTGCTTTAAATCAGGGACCGCAAATTTATAAATTGATTTAAGATTGACTTAAACTTGTATAGGAAACTTTCTAATATACTTTCAAACTTTCAAAATCACTTAATCATACCGAAAACCACATAAATGTCAGCCAATTTAAATATTCTACGGGTTTCCATAAAAAAACCCTTAGAACTTTGAGCTGAATCTTATGTTCTGTAACTCTCAAGTCGTTATTCCAAGGATACTTTGCGGAAACTTACACGATGAATTAGTTTTTCAAATCATTATTTTCCAGAGTCGTACCAAAACAAGTGATGCAAATTTCTTGCAAAGCTCTTAAAATATGGTGGAACTACCAGAGAATCGATGTAATGTAAGGGTTATTCAATTCCTTCAACCATCTTTTTATAAAAGGCCAGAATACACATTGTTTAATTTGAGATGATAAAGATCGGGCTACTTAAGGGAAACGTTATTCGAAATAATTCAGAATCAGGAATACAAACCGTTTGGTTCGATTCAGTGAACAGCAAATTTTTAAAGTCATTTCTGTTCTCAAAGCTTGAATGTAAGAATAACGTCTCGAATTTTCCTTAAATCTGTTAGGAAATCTATTTTTTTTTCAAACTTTTTATGGTAAGGACGTCCGAAAAGTTTTCAATATTACATTTCTTTTGAAAGATCGCCCTTATTTCGCCGTGTCTCAAGCCATAAATCCCTTCTTAACTATAAGATTTGCACTTAAATCTGCGCGGAAAGGTATTTTTTCCCAACATTCGAAGGTAAAGCAGTCCGCAAGCCGTTTTTAAACTCATTTCTGTTCTTGGATCGCCCATTATTTCCCCCTATAGGAACCTTGAAAGCTTCAATCTCTTCAATCTGATCGGAAAGTCATATTTTCGATCTATTGAAGTGCGGCAAATCCGAAATGATGTTAAAAACTTTTTTCTGTTTAAAGGTGAGTACTGAGAACTTTTGTGTGAGTTTCAAACAACCAAATCAGGCAAGGAAAAATTTCTTTAAGTAATTTTTATACCCTTGCAGAGGGTATTATAAAATTGTGCGGATGTTTGTAACGCATTGAAGGAAGCATCTCCGACCACATAAAGTATATATATTCTTGATCAGCATGACGAGCTGAGTTCATTTAGCCTTGTCCGTCTGTCTGTTTGAATGCTATCTCCTCCGTCAGTTTTAAAGCTATCCTCACCAAACTTTGCACGAAGTCTTTTGGTACAAATACGGTGCACATTTGTCGGAACCGGCCGGATCAGATGACTATAGCATATAGCTGTCATAGGAACGATCGGTCGAAAAACTAGTTCTAGTGAGAAAAACTTTTTTGTTTGTAATGAGTCCTCAGACGTCTCATCTTTTTAGTGGCAACTTTTTTTTTGTAATAAAACGTTTTGTATTTTATATACTTTTGCACAATGCTACAAAGTTTGGTCGAAATCGGATGACTATTGCACATAGCTGCAGTATGAATGATCGGTCGAAAAAGAAGTTCTAGTGAGAAAAACTTTTTTGTTTTCAATTGTATCGCCTCCAAATTTCGTAATTAGCGGTGTATTATGCTTTTCCATGATTTTGTTTTCAATGGAAGCTGCAAGGGTATACAAAACTTCGGCCGAGCCGAAGGTAATTTTCCCCTATTTTTAAAGTAGCGGTGAGCATGCCCTTGCTCCCATCGCGTTATATGGGTACCGCAAGATACGGAGTTAATTCACCTCACTAAGCGAATTAATATCTATAATTCATTGCTCAAACGTTACCAAATCGGTTCGTTTTTAAAACGAATCAAAGCGGAGGATGGATTCTTTACAATAACGGAGCGATCCTAGAGCAAGAGGTATGAGCCAGACCTCATTAAAGTTTGATATTCATCAGAGAACTGCTGGCACGGGTAATTGTTCTCACCTTGATGGAGCGAGAATTATAATAAAAGTAACGCGAAAAAATTGAATTTTAAAGTTTTTTTCTCAGCTAAAAAGATGTGGAATTGCGTGTGCTTTTGACATTTAAGCTTCAGTTTTATTGGAAACAAAATGTTGTCATTTCACATCCCAATTACCATGTCAAAACGGATCAACCTACTACGGACTATAAAATCACTCGATTGCCAAAAGTTAATCATGAATCCTTATCGTGAGCTTGTATATTTTTTCCGAAACGTACATTTCATCAAATATCCTGAATAATGATGATTCTATCGACCACAGTTGATTGAAGCACTTTTGTATTCCAGAACAATACTGAGGCTTCTGTTTATAAGAAATGGAGTCCTTTTTTACAGGAGTATCTTTTTTAAAAATTCAATCCCATTGAAGGAGACTGGCTGCAAACGAAAAATGGCATTTGGAGGATGAAGAGCTTCAGGTGGTCAAGACCAATAATGAATCGACGCAAGCTTTAACTATCATCTAAACGAAAAGCTGAAGGAAAATTGCTATAAATCGCACCTGGGAAGTGCCTTCTCAGCAAACGAGATAAGCCCATAAGCACCAAGTACAAACTATTTTGCGATCATGTGCTACGGAGTCGAAGTGTGGTGGATAATTCAATATGAAGAAGTTTTTCCACCTGCCCCAATTCACGCCAAACAGAATTCTGTACTTAGAGACTGGGTCAGCACCGATGCATCTATATACTGCAGATCAGCACTTCAGCTAAATGCAAAAGGTAATGAGCATGCATGAACATAGGCTACCGTAGATCTTAGCAATACTTGCATGCAAAGAAAGAAAGCAGTGCTTTCAAGAGTGGGAAATCCTAGCAGCTACCCATGATGAATCTCGAGGACTGTTCGACATGCAGTCTCTGGACGAGAATACAAAATTAATACAAAATGATTGTAACCTATAGGCCACACTTTGTCCAAGAATCACATGAAAGCGCAGTAAAGGAGGTAAATAAAGGTTTGAACTACGATCTAGCAGAAAGAAACTATTTTAGTGAGGCATTTACAACAAGTCAGATCCGATTGATCTTCATGGCACTAGGCGAGCTTTTGGGACTTAACTTCATGCCGAATATAACGCGAACCGGTACAAACTGTACTCTGTGCAGTTGCCAGGTAAAGAAGACATTTACGAGAGCATAGAACAATGGTATAAGCAAGGAGTTCTTATCGCCTCATGAGGTAATGATATGGCTTAATGGCGAAGATTGGCTTCAATTAGTCCAATTCTTAAGTCAAGGCCTACTCTACAATAAACGAACTGTAAATGGCTTATCTTAGGAAGTGGATAATCTGTTAAGCCACTGCGCAACACCGATGTTTCGTAACCGAACGATCTGGTATCTTGTAAATCGATATCAAGTTAAAATTTAATTCATTACTAATTCATTTTGTTACAATTCACTATCTGTATACTCGTTACTTGTATAACACAGAATTCAATTCACGGTCGCCAAAAGCTTCCGTGTTCATCGAACAAGAACATTGTAAGCACACAAGTATATTCCTAGACATTGTGTTCACCCACAATATAAAAGAAGCTAGTACCCTAGCTCAAACCATTTTTAGATCAAAAATTTAAGCTAAATTGGAAAGTAATGGCACATCCAAAGTATAGCTTCAACCTTTACAACTTGGGATTATCATTTGTTTCGCTCTCTTCAAAATTGTTTGAATGGTAAATCATTTGATTCCACCACCAGTTTTTTGTGCATAAGAATAATAAGTTCTACGAATGGAAAATGGGGTGGATTTTTCGAATTTGAATAACTATTCTCCAAATAATTTTCTCTAAAGAGCTTGTAAAAATAGCAGCTAAAATACTTGACCTATGCTTTCAGACCATGTGGGCATATAACATGGTTTATTATTTTGGTTATTAAACTCAAACGCCCACAATTTAAAGACGCTCAGAGAATTCTACCAATTTTGGGAACTCTTTGTTATGAAGAAATCTTTCAAAATCCACAAATGGAAGCAGTTATTCAAGCTGTTTGAAAGTTTAAAAGCAAATATTTACATGGAGGGAAAAATGATTTCATTGGCTCTAATTTATTTACCTAAGTTAAAGTATTTTGCGGTCCCCGCTATTTAATGCCATCGGGGGTAAGGGCATTGAGACACACACACACACGCACAAAAAGAAAAGTAAACAATTTGTCTATGATTTACCGAGATCTTGATTTAGTAGGCGCCTTGGTTAGTATTTCTTTGGTTAGGTTTTAAAAGCCATCTAAGATTCGTTTTCGTTTCCTGAAAGCCTTTGCTTACACACTAAGTTCCAACTTTGCAGCCTAGTCTAGACTAGCCATAGCCATATATAAGGTATATATATATATATTACAGTAAATAGGTAAATGTGTAAGGTAGTAAGTAGACAGATAGACACAGATCTAGGATCTTTCAACTTCGTTCCCATTTAAACAAAAACTACGCAGTCTCAAATGGAGCAAATTTGGAAGCTTTTCTTTTTTTGGGGGAGAATCCTAACTACAGTACAGTACACACACTTAGCGCGCGCCACAACCAATTAATATTCGCCTACTTGCATTTCCTCCTACCTGCAACTTCCTCAAAATCAGAGTCGTCGGTGTCTAAGCCCTCCACAGTGGACACGGGTCTGGTCTTTGTGTGTCGCTTGATGCGCGTCGATTTGGTTTTGGTTAGACGTGGAGGCCCCTCGTCCAGGGAAGGCGGCTGCTGCCGTCTGTTCACCACCACCTGCTTCTCCTCCTCCTTCTCTTCCGGCACTCGCTTCGTCGTCGTCTTCTTCGTCGCTTTCTTCTTCTGTCCATCCTCGCCTCCTTCGTCTGTGGCCTGTGTGTAGTTTTGATTTTCGCCCAATGCAAGCAGCGCATTGACATCCATGGTAGCAGCTTGACCTTTTTGTGGGGGCGTGCCTGCAGCCCGTCTGGCCGCCAGCGCATCCCGTGTCCGCTCCAAACTATTGGCATTCTCCAGCAGGCCGCGGAAATCAAACACCTTGGTGGCATTGTCCTCGAGGCTGCTTTCGTTGTTGTCCTCGGAGCCAGAGTCGGAGAGATTCGTGATGCCAGCATTGCAATCGAATTGGGGAGCTGGCGACTTGTCCTTGTTGGCCGTGAAGAAACTGGAACGCAGATCCAGGTCCGCGGGATTGACCAGATAGTCATCCACGCTGGACTCGCTGCTGGAGTCATCGTGTGCATCATTGGGCGTTTTTGCGTTTTTTGAACCCGAAGCCGAGGGGGAATTCTGTTGCGGCGAAGCGCTCATGGTTTTGGGTGGCGGTCGATACTTGTTGTACAGCTTGGAGCGCAGCGATTGGCCACTGGGCTTGCGTTTCTTCACCGACGCCCCCTTGATGCCGCTGGGCGGCTTCTGTTCTCTACGCAAAGAAAGAAAAAGGAACAAAGTGTCAGTGATTGATTGTGTGTGTATGATTGATTGATTGATGGATTTACCTTCTTTTGGCTGCTCCCGCAGTTGAGCAACCGCTCGCCCCACTGGCCGCCCCCGCGGCGGGCAGTTCTTCAAAATCGCTATCATCGTCATCAGAAGATTCGCCCCCGCGCGCATCTTTTTTGCTGGGCTTCCACTCGTCCTCACTGGCCGAGAAACCCTCCGATGCGGAGTCATCCTCCTCCTCGGACATCTTTGAGCTTGTTCCTCTTTGTGGTGCCTTCCGAAAATGGCGGACTCTTACATTGAGCTGAGGGCGGTGGGCGTGCCACTTAAAATTGTTTTATTGATTTTTTACGACGCAGATTCAGGACACGCGCTGGCTGCGCTTGGCAAGTGGTTTAGCTTGTGGTTCCAGAGACAGTTTAACTGCTGGGATAAGGATATCAATGTGGTAGTGACATTTACCTTTGTGTTTTTCCGTTTTGGGGCAGTTTAAACAAATTGTGAAATTTCCGCGGTTGCCCAAAACTCGCACAGCAGCGCGTCTTGCCTAGAGATGGCCGATTGCGAGGAAACAGTGACTGCGACCAGTGTTGCCAATTCAAGAACAATAAAAAGTTAATAGGAAGCTAAATTTAATTGCAAGATAAAGATATATATATATATTTTTCTTGTGTGCCACCCAGTGGTACCCTGGTTAGGAAAAATATGTTGGAAATTTTTTGTTATTAGCCGACCAGTCCAGCTATCGAGATCGTACTCATCCCTAAGCTGAAAGCTAGCCGGCGACCGATAGTTGGACCCATAAAAAAAGTCGGATCATTTAATTTTAATTTTGCGTAATCTGACTAACGTCCATTCCCCAATCACTGTGACTGGACTATCGCAAAGTCTCACATCTCCAGCTTAACTACCATCTCCATCCATCCAAATCGATAGCCCTTTGTTATTGTTATCGAACCATTGCTGTCCCAGAGAGAGGGACTGCCCAAAAATGAACACCGCTGGAGACGAACTGCATCCGAACTGGAGGGCATTAACCACCTTGCACGTGCCTCTGAAACGCTTTGTGCGTGCTGGCTCCATAGCTGAATCTTCGGGGTCTACGGCGAAGGCGAAAAAGCACCAAGTCGAAGCGGGCTGTGAGGCGCAAGCATTTTACCAGGAAATCTTGGACACTCCCCCCGCCCCGGCCGTAAGTCCAGTCAAGACCAAGCAGAGACCCCACCGAGTCAAAACAAAACCACGGCCAGTTGTGCCCTACAACATGTTGCAGTTCTTTCGTCTGGCCACTAATAATCAGGTGGAGGAGCTGTCGCGCGTTTCTCTCAAAGACAAGGAACAGGAACTAAATGCCTGCGATGCCTACGGTTGGACAGCTCTTATGATGGCCGCTTGTGAAGGTGCACAAGAGGCAGTTGCATGGCTGCTACACCAAGGAGCTCACACCGAGATTAGGGACAAGTCGGGCAACACGGCTCTCAGTTTGGCCCAAAGGAAGGGACACACGGAAGTGGTGCAGCTACTGGAAGCAGCCAGCTGTGAGCAGGATGTGGCAGATGAGGCGGCGGCGGAGGAGGAACACCCACAGACGGGTCCGTTCTATTGCGAAATCTGTCAAAGGGAGTACACGGAGACACCTTGGCCGGAACACCGAACCTCCACGGTGCATCAGTTCAATATGGAATCATCGTGGCCCACCAATAAGCTGCATAAATTTAACATCTCCAGCCAAAATCGAGGACTGCAACTGATGGTCAAGCAGGGTTGGGATCGAGAGCACGGACTGGGACCCACGAGGAGCGGACGACTGTACCCGGTTAAGACGGTGCTGCGCAAGCAGCGCACTGGCCTGGGCATAGAGCAGCCAGCGGCAAGGGTGACACATTTCCAGGCCTTCGACAAGGAGGCCATAAAGCGCAGGGATGGCAATTTGATGTACCAACCCAGGCGAACCCGTGACGATATGCGCAGGGAGAAGTTACGGGAATGGAAGCGGGAGCGACATTGGCGTAACGAGTTGAGTTAAGATGAGTGTAATAAATTATGCAATCCTTGGAACAACATTTTGGCAGTTGGATAGGTCAGGGATGGCTTGCAATGCAACGTCTCCAGGGGCGTCTTTAGGGGCTAAACAATTGCATTGTCTGTTTGTGGGGGCGACCAACGTCCATGTCCCGCTCTTTCTCCGCTTTGCGCCTGCGCCTGCCTTTTATGAATGTCCTGGCCTCTGGCTATATAAGGAGCTTCTCCGAATTGTTCGCCTTCAGTCGCGTTCGGACTGTGGCAGTGTTAAGAGGTGGCTTTCCAGCTGTTGCTTGCTTCTGCCATAGAAAGAAACTCTCATTCGCGTGCGTGTTTTAAAGTTTCACCCACTCCTCCTTCTCCGCTGCTGCTGCTGCTGCTTCGCGCCAAGAGCAATTAAGCAAAAATAGTGCCCAACAAGGTCAGGTCAGCCCACGACCCAAATTTCAAATTTAAAAAAGTAACTGTTGATTGGAATTCCGAACTCTGAGCAGGTGGCAACGCCGTGCCGCGCTTCCGATCGAGAGTAAAACAGCTGTTGCTTTCATCGGGCTCACATTCGTGTGCAGAGCGTTTCGGTTGTAAGTGCGGGGCATCGCAATTAAAATTGATTTGAATTTAATTTCTGCCAAAACACAAAATGCCTACGTTCGGATTTTATTTAATTTAAGTGTGTTCCGCGTGTGTTTGTGTTCCGTGTCGCGTGTCCAAACACCAAGAAGTTTATTACGCAAAGTACAACAACATAAATCATTGTGCGGGGGCGCCATGTGATTTTTCTCATTTGGATGCAATTGCGAATTGTTGCATTTTAAATTGAACTTGATAACAATTGAGTGTAGTATATAATCGAGAGAGTGAATGCCAATTGCTGGAAACAAATTCAATATATACATATATGCATAACCCATTCGTATTTATGGGTTATTTTTGTAGCATTTATTTTTGTGATTTGTTTGGTTTACATTTAAAAGGTACAATTCGTTTGCATGAAACTTTGTTTGATCTGACCGCGAGAGCGCTCTCTCTCCTGATCTCTCTTCCACCCTGTGGTGGTGGCTGCTAAATCTTTGAGATCTGCGATTCCTGTTTTTTGTTTGTCCTTTGGGGGGGGGGGGGATACAAATTGCCTAAAATAGTTTATTTAAAGTGTACCAACTCCTCACTGTTTTTGCAGAAATACAGTGAAATATGAAAATCAAATGACCAAAAGTACCTGTGAACCTGTTTTGGGTACATTTTTAAGGTACCACATAACAGAGATCCTTAGTATCTGGGTACACTTTGGCAAGAACTGTTGTGCTAAAAGGAAACATGGTACATTCGCAACGCACATTATGTTCTTGGATGCCGAAAATCTGTAAAATTTCAATCCATAAAGCCCATCCTTAAGTTTAACGACCAGAAATTTTCATATTTATATTTAAAAACAAGAAAGAAAGTCGGTCAAGCCCGATTATAATATACTCTGTACCAGTCAAAGCTTTTCTTAAGGTGTGTGAAGTCCGACCGGTGCTGCCCATACAATTGTTTGTTTTCTTATAACTCGACTATCGTTCATCCGATCTTTTCCTTCCCTTTGGCGGATCGATAAAGAATCCCGACTTCTTAATTTGTCCAGAAGGTACGAACCTTCTATCTCTAAAATTGCCGGAGATAGGACATTTTTTCCAATTTGCCGGGGCGCGAGGGGGCGTGGCCAAAATTAAAAAAAACTTGATCTGCTTGCAAGAATAAGAAGTTTTTGTCCCTTACACGTGGAACCTCTATCTTTTACCATCTCGGAGATCTGTTTGTTCATACGGACGGACAGACGGACTTCGCTATATCGACTCGGCTGTTGATGCTGATTTTTGCAAAATCTTATACTCTGTGTACCTCTGGTACAGAGTATTAAAATGACAAAAACTTATTTCTAGGATCGCCCCAATTTACGCCGAACATAAACCCTTAAGGATAACGTCCCGAATTTTGCTTAAATCTGTTCGAAAATCTATTTATTTCCAGACTTTCGATTTTAAGACATTCCAAAAGTTGTCAAAAGAGCATTTCTGTTCAAGGATCGTTTTTAATTTTGCCGAGTCTCAAGCCCTAAGGCATTCTAAAGTATAAAGTCCCAGTTTGCTCTAAAATCTGCGCGCAAAAATATTTTTCCGAAGTTTTGAAGGAAAAGAAGTCCGATAACGTGTTAGAAACTGCATTATTTTCTTGGATCGCCCTTAATTTCACCCTATGTCAAATCTTACAGCCTTTTGTTGAGTATATCGTTGCAATTTACCCTAAAATCTGATCGGAAAGTCTTTTTTCAGACTTTTGAAGTTGCAGCAAGTTCAAACCTTCTTTTTGTTCTAAGATTACCCTTCATTCCGTCAAACCTTAACCCTTTAAGCCCATTCGGAAGTCTAACATTCAAAAATATCCTTAAATATGTTTAGAAAGTAATTGTTTTGGACTTTTGAAGCTGCAGAAGTTTTAAAAGCCTTAAACCTAGGTGAGACACACTATTTGATGAAAAATAAATTTGGATTCGAACACATTATAAAGTACTAAAACTGGTTTTAAGAGGTATTACACCCGGGGTTTTTCTTTGAACCAACTCTATTTGGTCTAGCTAATCCTTTAAATATTGAAAATTTTCTCAGAGAAAGCTATTCTAAACCGAAAACCTTTTTCAAAAGTTAAAGCTCATCTTTAGTGTCGTTTCCCCGAACTTTTGCTTCAATATTTGAAATATAATGATTTCTAAAGTGATATGTGACTTTTAGACCATTTCAGTACTGAATTCCTAGAGAATTGAAAAGTTTGTATAGTTGGATGTGCTTGCTTAGTCCATAATGATATCACTTTAATAGCTGTACTCCTGGCTAAAGTTGGATTAAGGTTAAGAAAGGAAGTAGAAGTAAAGGAAATGATATATGCAAACAAATCGATTAGCAACTTCCAAAGAAGGAATGTTTTAACTTATGACAGGCATATTCAGAGGTCGGTGGACAATTGCATGTTTCAAAATGGTTGAGTGCTACATAAATCCGGCATCGATAAGGACTTATCGTAGCAATTCGATCAAAATTGCCAAAACTAGTGCGTCATGAGACTCTTCAGTGAACTGAACCGAACCGGACCGTTTTCATTTGTGGTTTTCGGTTCGATTCAGCATTTTCGAAGGGACGCCGGTTCGGTTTGAGCTTCGGTTCACCAGCTTAAAAAAAGGGCTCGTTTTGGCTTGGTTCAGTTCGGTTCAGAACCGGTTTGCATGACTGGTTTATTGAAGTTTTTGCCAAAAATACGGGCTGCGGGCCCGGGGGGAAACACCACATAATTTCGGCGAATTTAATCGAATTGGTTAAAACCAGTGCTGCAAACCTTTTTTGCACCAAATCGGTTCCAACCCGGAATCCCGACTTTAACTGTGAACTTGTGTTGGGTAAAGGTATTTCATTTCACTAAACATGTTCAATTGTTCTTTTTTCTTAGGTTCTTAGGTGTTCGTCTCAGAAATGGTTTGCATCTAAACTCATCGATATCTAAGACAATATTTAACAAATCTATATTATTTCTAGTTGAATCGATTGTTTCCCAGTACCACTCGTTATCACATTGATAAGAAGGAGAACATTTCATTTTCCTAAACGTAGTTTAGTACGTTTCTTAATGCTTGGAATAGGTCATATAGCAACTGTAAATTCAATTTGTAAACATTCAATAAGAAGTTCTCTTTTCTTTTGAATTCAAAGGTAGCAACCTCTATCCCTATATGGCTATTACTTAGTTGGGGAACCTAAACGAGATAAGTACTTAAGTACTCTACATTCCTGCTAAAACATTTCATAAAGTACTCTACATTCCTGCTAAAACATTTCATAAGGCAGTTCCAAAATTCTAAAGAATGTTCGTTTCCGAGATTTCTTACCTTTCACCAAACTTAAGTTTAGTTCTATCATATTTTAGATGAGTTTTAGACCACTGTGCACGTTGTCTGGCCGCGTGATTTTAAAATTGTAAATTGAATTAAATGATTATTGAATTCAATTTTCGGAATGTGGCGAATTAGTTTTGATTTTGCGAAGCTTATTTGATTATTTATTTCCCTCCCTTCCACGCACACACACATGATTTAAAGCTCGTAAATAATTTGCCAAAATTTATTTATTACTTGTAATTCCCATCAGATTTTTACTTATTAACCCAAAACAGTTCATTATTCATTTTGGTTTGTTTTGAAGGATTTCTCCCAACTTAATTATCTCATTTCTTGTTTCTCTGCTCGAATGTAAATCTTTAAAATCGTAAACCAAACAAATCCCACAAAAAAATTGTTTATTATTATGAAATATTCCGCAAATGTACAAAAGTACAACACAAAAAGATGAGATACACACAAGTACATGCTACTCTTTTTTTTTCTTTTGGGCCAAAAACTTCCGGGTCATTGCTGGCCACTCGTGTTTTCCCCGCTTTCGGTGGCCTTCGCTTATATTTCGGGAAAATAAAAAAAAAATTGCAGTAAAAATAGTAATTAAATGAAATTTTTTGAAATCAAAATTCTATTCCGTGGCACATGATGCTCGGGCATTGTTTATCTCCCACAGTGGCAAATTAACCATTAAAACAATTACAACAATTATAAACAATAATATTCAATTGATACACAAGGCATAACACAAGTCGGCGGATTGTAAAAATAATTTCATTACCAATGCAACAACTGGCAGCAGGAAGGGTTGTTGGTTCCGGACGCACATTACTCTCAATGCGAATGAGCGAATTTTAAAGGTGAGTCTTAGCCAGATAGTGAGTGGAGGATAGTGAGAAGCGGAATGTTGTTGGCAGGCTAATGGCTGGCATAAATCTCTTACCTGCTGGAATTTTCTAATAACTAAAAAGAGTTTTTTTTTTTCGCGTACGCAAAGCCGCGCATGAAATGAGAAATTTAAGCCAAAAGTTCCCACATAAATTGTTGCAGACAAAATTGAATGTTGGGAAAACGCGAGGCTTGACATCTACATAGTTGCACTCGGCAAAAAACAGAGACATTGTAGAGTTTTGTCATTTGTTTTAGATACATTTTGATACAGATTCGATGTGCAGCTGCTTCATTGATTCCGTATAAATTTGTGCGTTGACCTGGACCTGGACATCCGTTGATTGTGGGTTTTTGGCCTAGACTTGGGATTAAAGCAAACCCCACAAGAAAGAGTCTTCAACTTAAACTTTAAGATCGTTCAAATTTATCAGTTAAGCTCGAAAGAAAACGGTTGTCATCGTTCTGTAGCGCTTTCGTTGATTATAAAGTCGTGTTCAAAAAAGTAAGAACCACTGACGCTGACGTCCTAAAATCCGCTTCAAATAGTAACTTTTGTACCTGATGAACCTCCTGTGGATTAGCGGTGTAACATATAAATCATTTTCGCTTTTTAACCGAAATGCAAATGTTTGTCATTGCCAAATTTGATCATTTGGACGGGTTGCTCAGTCGTGTAATGGTAATTCGGCATTAGTAGCAAGATTTAACAGACGCCAACATCGACTCTCCGTTTTAGAAAGATCCTTTATAGTATTTAAGAAATGGAAGCGGATGTCTAGTACAAACGGGAAGAAGTTTATACAAAGAACTACTACTGGTCCGTTCTGAGGTTACTCTTCTCGACTTACAAAATGTTTTTTTTGATCAATTCAAACGTCAATTCAATTGAAACTTCATTTCATTAAACCTACGCCAGGAAACTTCGAAAGTTGGTAAACGTCGTTGACATGCGCAAAACTATAACGAAAAAATATTTGTTAACTATTTGCCTTGCAGAGAATATGTGAGTCCAAGGGTAAGGTGACGGGAATCCGAAGAATGCTCCGTAAAACTAATTTATTTATTTTATATTTATATTTGCGCCAATCATTTCCAAAAAGGTCACCCCAATACGCAACTCCATCCCTGCAGCAAGTCGTCTAAATCTTTTGGGCTGTTTAGCTCTGCAGCTCTGAAGATTTTACAATAAAACAATATTAATGTATTCATTTTTACACAATTATGCTAATTCTTAACCAAATGAAATATAAAACTTGATTTACAGACGTCATTGCCCTTGAAATTACTCAGACAAGCATCACAAGTTTGCCATAGT
Organism: Lordiphosa collinella; assembly: GCA_018904265.1. NCBI lineage: Eukaryota > Metazoa > Arthropoda > Insecta > Diptera > Drosophilidae > Lordiphosa > Lordiphosa collinella. The sequence continues at coordinate 724,090 of JAEIFV010000033.1, forward strand.
TTGTTCTTACATTTGCCTTGTAAGAACAAACTCGGCAAATTCGATAACAGCTTGCGAGAGAGTGTTCACATGTGTTCACACAGCAAGCAAATTTGTCGAAAGCTTTACTTGTGGAACTCGGCAAATCGTTTGACACATGGTTTGGCGTTCACACACGAACTAAACTAATTTTGACAAATTTTAGTCATTTTTGACAAACAAATTTGCCCGTGTGAACTCAGCTTTAGTTATCTTTGTTAAAAAAAAGCCGAAAGCGTTGAAGCCATTAACAATGAATGTGAAACACTTGCAATAATCCTGAGTCTCACTCTTTTCCATATAGAAGAATGTCCGTAAAATTGAAGAAATGGTGAAGATGTCTTCTGCCAGTCGTTTTAAGCCTTCTTAGAAAAGTGACAAGCAAATTCGACATAGTGTAAAGGACGTCTGGTGGCCGGGTGGCGGCTAGTGATCGCGGTGGGTTCGATCCCGCCTTGGAACATCTAATGAAAAGTTTTTTCTTTGAATAAACTTTACACCCGGTCACCCCTCTCTGCTGTTAGAAGCGCACAAGCCAAGAGATTGTGTCAACGTGACAAGCCTTGGGGCTGTGTCAACTAGACAAGCCATTTTACTTTACTTTACTCTCAGACAAACTAAACTTTTCGGAATCATCTCCCATCAACAATTTTATGCTTTCCTTTACAAGGTATAGGTTCCCGTATACCGGCTATTAAAATATTTAATATCTTCAATAAGATTTTGAGTTTTAGGGCATTTTCCTATGCTTCTGATTTTGCACATCCATGAATTTGACCAAACTTTGAGCATAATCAAAGCAATTTCAGTAAATTCACCTTGATATGCAAATGTAGAAACATAAGAAAACGGCCCTAAATCAGTTAATTTGGCTTAACGAGACCCAATAGATTCCCTGCTTTAATATGTAAAATTTTTAGTTTGCTTTGATGTCTTTAATTCGAGTTTATTCACAAAATGGCTTCCTTTTTTTCTCTGAGTGTCATTCCCTATGGGCGTTTAACGTTCGTTCATGTGTCTTTTGTGAGAACAAAAAAAAAAAAAAAATTAACTGAAATTAGACTAAAAGTTTGTTCGGCAAGCTCGCAAATGTGTTGTGGCTTTAAGGGATGAAGAGCTTTTGCCTACAGCCCGAACAGTAATTAACATTAATAACACGAGGGCAAGTGTTGAGCGGGAATGATGGAGGAGGTGACGCCGCACAGAAGGACAGTCAGACATTCCCACAATTATTCATTCGCGAGACGTGTATGCATGTGATTTAGTGTGGAGCGTTTTATTTTTTTTCAGACAACTGTTTTCAAGGACTTGAATTTTTTAATATGTACATAAATTAGAAGTAATGTGTGCGTGCGGTTTGCCTTCTGGTAAAGTTAACTGTGTTGTTGTGTTGCCCTAATCAGGCGTACAATAACTTTTAGCCACCTCTTTCACACGAAACCCCAAAAATGCCCCGCTGTGTATGTCCTGTGTCAACATTTATAAAGGTTCTTAATTGGTTTATAAAGTGCTTAGCAACACAATAACAATAGCAAAAACAAAAAGATTGATAATATAATTAAGGCTGCGGCCTTTGACTTTTTCGTATTGTGTTTTTTTGGCCTCTTCTTTTGTAATCCATTGTGAAGAGATGCGGCAAGATTGGTGCAGGACCGCAGCTAGTTTGTAGGGGCGCCCAAGGAAAGAGAGATAAGCTTAAGCAGAAACGTTGGCTTCATTCAAATTGCTGTTGAGGCTCTCCATTCTCTAGCTCTGCTAGCTGCATCGGCAGCGGCGGAGCCATAAAAAAAGCTTTTGGAAAACTATATAGCTTTCTGTACGTTTTCTTTATATTTATACGAATCTTTTCTCAGATGCCAGTGACAATTTTTCTGCTCACATTGCCGACCTCTGCATTAAATCTTATTCTTGGTTTTACTTGGCTTTCAAAAACCTTTAATCAGTGTTTAAAACTCTCCGCAGTATATTTTAGTGCGACGCAATTCTCTATATAAAATGATCGTTCTAGGACGATCCGTGCTATTTCCTTAAGCTTTTTCTTCCCCGATGGGCAATAAAAAACAGGGATGCAAACCACTCGAAACTAAGTACTGGTTTGGTTCGGTGGCTCACACAGTTTTTGAACCGCCGGTTCGGTTCATTACATGGTTTTTGGACCTAACTGAACCGCGGTTTCGGTTCGTTTCAGTGGTTCATAAAGGCACATTATGAAATACTATGAATTCTGTCGTAGTGTGACTTCTCCCACTCTTTGAATTCCTCTACACCATTTGAATATCTTTAAAATCCTTAGAAGAATGTCCCAAATTAATGACGTCGGATTTTTCTTTGTGGTTTTCGGTTCGGTTCAGCATTTCTCAAAGGAAGCCGGTTCGGATTGCGGTTCTGTTCACCTGCTGGAATAAGCGGTTCGGTTCGGTTCAAAACCGGTTCGATTCAGAACCGGTTTGCATCCCTGATAAAAAACTTGCGAACCAGTTTAAGTACATGAATTAGTGGTAGGTTGGGTTAAGAACCGATTTCCATCCCTGCACAGAGAATACAAAATATGTAAAAACTACATGAAAATGTAGTTTTAATACACTTTCTACACGTCGCGTTTACTTTTCTACACGCCACGTTTAGGGCCCAGCCTATATAAAAACAAGTAAGGGAGCTTTAGTCGAGTGCCCCGACTACAAAATACTTCTTGTGTTTTCATACACATACGACATGCAAGGCTCCCTCTCTCCTACAAGCAAAATTGATTCGTATATAACTTCGGTGTTTTTTTGTCCGATCTTGTTGATCTTTTCAGAATAGATAAATATTGGGCCTTACTTGAGGAATTTTCCAAATCTGAAACAAACTCGATTTGAATCTGGTATACACCTAAATACATGGCCTTATCACTTATAGTCTCTGAGATCGAAGCGTTCATACGGACAGACGGACGGATGGACAGACGGACATGGCTAAATCGCCGAGTTGTTGATGCTGATCAAGAATATATATACTTTTTAGGGTCGCAAATGCTTCCTTCTATCTGTTACATACTTTTGCACAACTTCATGATCCCCCTTTTCCCATTTTTAATGGGAACAGGGTATACAAAATGCTACTTACTGTTTACACAAGGAAGTGTGGTGAGGAGGGTAGAGTGGGGAGGAATAAGGCACAAAGAGAGCAAGGTCTTCCTTCTGGAAATCTTTCAACTTCCTTTTTATACCCTTGCAGAGGGTATTATAAAATTGTGCGGATGTTTGTAACGCATTGAAGGAAGCATCTCCGACCACATAAAGTATATATATTCTTGAGCTGAGTTCATTTAGCCTCTGTCCGTCTGTCTGTTTCTATGCTATCTCCTCCGTCAGTTTTAAACCTATCCTCACCAAACTTTGCACGAAGTCTTTTGGTACAAGTACGCTGCACATTTGTCGGAACCGGCCGAATCGGATGACTATAGCATATAGCTGCCATAGGAACGATCGGTCGAAAAACTAGTCTTAGTGAGAAAAACTTTTTGGTTTTTAATGGAAACGCCTCCAAAATACGTATTTCTTAGTTGACTATTCTTTCCCATGATTTCACTAAGTTTGGTCGAAATCGGATGACTATAGCATATAGCTGCCATAGGACCGATCGGTCGAAAAACTAGTTCTAGTGAGAAAAACTTTTTTGTTTGTAATGAAAACGCCCTTATCATTGGCATACACTTATTTTCTATACTTTTACGCAATTTTACAAAGTTTGCTCGGAATCGGATGATTATAGCATATAGCTCCCATGGGAACGATCGGTCGAAAAACTAGTTCTTGTGAGAAAAACTTTTTTGATTTCAATGGGAACGTCTTTATCATTAGCATATACTTTTTTTATATACCCTAATACAATTCTACAAACTTCTGTCGAAATCGGATGACTATAGCATATAGCTGCTGTACGAATGATCGATCGAAAATGAAGTTCTAGTGAGAAAAGCTTTTTAGTTTTAAATGGGATCGCCTCCAAATTTCGAAACTGTTCGTTTGTTATGCTTTTCCATGATTCCAATAAGTTTGGTCAAAATAAGACTTCTAAATAGTATAGCTCTCATAGAAAAGTAACGTCCGAAATGTAGTCTTATTTAGAAAAACAAACTGCAAGGGTATACAAAACTTCGGCCGAGCCCAAGTTAACTTCCCTCTATTTTTTTATAACTTTTCTTTTCTCTGGGATTCGAACTCACAACTTACTCACCTTGTCTCGGGAATTAAGACACAATTTCCGGCGTCATAGCCCATACGACTATCAAACACTCGCGCGTCATAGCCTCAAATCACAGTACTAAAGAAAACCGAAAAGCAACGATGAGCGAATAGGATTAACAACACGTTTCGTGTAGATTTTCTATACGTAGCATTGAGCAGTTACAGGAAAATTTTTGGGCTGGTAGCGATTTGTAGAGCTCAAGTCCATACCAAGTTTATTCGTATCAAAATTTTGGCGCCCCACTTGAACCCACGCCCACGCCCAAAACCGACTCCCGCCCTGAACTTTATAATTGATTTCCAGATAAAAATTGAATTTCTTATTCCCAGGCTATTCAATTGCCTGAAGAGGTTAATTAGATTTTCCATAGCTTGGCAAAGAAGTAATCGCAATTTAACCCCCAGTCTTATGCGCCTTTAATGCAATTGTTCGTTTTATTAACGTTCGATTGATTTTCAACTCTAGTTTCCGGTCCCAAATATAACGGAATTTTCCAATGAAAGTAGAAAAGCAAAAGTATGCGATTGAGCGTATAAAAGTGGCTTAGCCAAGTCAATGTCAAATCTTGTGGCAGCCACAAAGTCCACTGGAGCGCGAAATCGACTTAATGCAATAGACTAGAAGAAAAAGAAGGGAATGTGTTATAACACACAACACACAACACACACACGCCAGGACCAAGACACGTTGAGCAAACATTTGCAGCTTATATGACGAGCATAAACTTCAGATGGATAAAAATAATGCTGGCCAATATAATATTGAAAATGATGACAAGCTGCCCGCTTAAATCTGTGGCAAATGCACAGACACGGGCTGCCACATGCTGCCACAAAAAGTGTCTGCCAAGTGACAAGCGAGTGTCTCTTGAGTCGCTCGCATATTCATATCGCCTCATTGCTATTCAGGCGGGTAAACTTGAGATGACGACAACTACGCCAACAAGTCGCAGTTAAAACCAACAAACAGACCAACGGACGGACGGATAGACAGACGGGGAGCATCGTCTCCACTGACAGTACAAATAACATTTTTCAAGGTGCTCGGACTCTTTTCAGTTTAAAGATAATTTAGATAAGACCAAAAAAGCCTTAGATATGCCATAACTTTATTTGTTAGCCTCACTAAAACACACCAAATTGCGTCAAAAAACAGCTGCTAATTTTAAGAAATGAAAACTCATTTCGGGTTACTGAAATTGCAATTACCTACAGATTATTGATAGTATTTCTTCTACTCTTCAAATCCTGAAGAAGATTTTTACTGGAAGGCAGTAAAATTTTTATAGTCTTCCTATAAACTCACCATTTTTTCCCACAAATTGGAAATTTCAGCCGAAATGTTGAAATTTGTATGTTAGTAAATTTGGGACATGAAACGTGACACGTTGAAAAACCGTGTCATGAGGCCAAATATAGGAGCGCTTAGCATCTTTAGGGTAGAGTAGGTAGGGCAGATAAGTTTGATTCAGACAAGGATGCCAACCGATCCATAGTACTGCTTTAGGATTTATGATTCCGAACTTGACCATCAACCGGACCATCTAAATCTATCTAAATCAGGGGTGTTTGTTGTTCGATTAGGAGACTGTGCATAACGAAATTGCAACAACCACTTCGTATGTGTCTCTCTTCAAATTCTGATTATTTCGATTGCATCAGACAGCCACGGGCACACACACATATCACTAGGCAATAACCGGTTTTTTCTTAAGTTCTCTTATGGTGGCTGTTGCTTCAAAATTATTTTCTTCATAAGTATTAGTGACTACGCGATCTTAAGGTGCTCCTGGGCACCTCTGATCTAAATGAACCGGATCTTATCTGTTTGGAAAAAGGTTCGGATCAAAAAATAAATAGAAAACAGAGGCACAAATTTTTTTAAAGATTTCAGATGTAATGAGCCAAGGTTCGTACCAAAACCGTGTAATGGATGCTTGGCTGGGCCTGGGAAAGTCTCTTCCTGTTTGATATGTTGAGGAATTTCCCCTCGAACTTCAACTTCACTACGGGTTCCTCCCTGCGGGCCGAACCTTCTGGAGAATTTTAGAGTCTTGCAGACAAGGTTACAGAAGTGGTGTTTTACGACCGACCGCGGGTCAGTGCGCGAATTCTATGTACAAGAACATATTAAAATCAAGGGTTCCTAAAAGTTTGTGGTCTGGGTTATTGACACTAGGCGTCTTATTAGGTTACAGATGTATTACACTATGCAATAAGATGCAGTATATAAGATGCAATATATTGGTGGTGATTCTAAATCATTTTCGTGTGCTCAACACGAATCTGTTTTCGGAAATGGTCCATCACATCTAGAATTTCTGGTAATTTGAGGTTAGAGTTGCTTTAAATGCCTATTTTTAACTTTTTAAGACGTGTGTCGTAGGAAACCTGAACTTTTGTTCTGTTTCTTAGTTAGAAAAACTTTTTGTTTTCCATGGAGGCTGCAAGGGTATACAAAACTTCGGCCGAGCCGAAGTTAACTTTCCCCTATTTTTATACACTTGAAAAGTGAATTATAGTTTTGCCCAGAAGCTTGGAACGCATAGAAGAATCATCTCCGATCACATAAAGTATATATATTCTTGATCAGCATGACGAGCTGAGTCGATTGAGCTTTGTCCCTCAGTTTTGAAGCTATCGAGCTGAAATTTTGCACAGAGTCATCTTATAGCTGCACACTGCACATACATATGTCGGAACCGCGAAAATCGGATGGTCACTTCTTGTAGCTGCCATACACTTTTTTTAGTTTTTATACCCTTGCAGAGGGTATTATAAAATTGTGCGGATGTTTGTAACGCATTGAAGGAAGCATCTCCGACCACATAAAGTATATATATTCTTGATCAGCATGACGAGCTGAGTTGATTTAGCCCTGTCCGTCTGTCTGTTTCTATGCTATCTCCTCCGTCAGTTTTAAAGCTATCCTCACCAAACTTTGCACGAAGTCTTTTGGTACAAATACGCTGCACATTTGTTGGAACCGGCCGGATCGGATGACTATAGCATATAGCTGCCATAGGAACGATCGGTCAAAAAACTATTTTAGTAGAAAAACTTTTTGTTTCTAATGGAAACGCCTCCAAAGTCTGTATTCTTAGTTTACTATCCTTTCCCATGATTTCACAAGTTTGGTCATTCGTACTTTAGCATATACTGCTATAACGATTTTGTTTTTAATGATGGCAGACGCTTATTTTATATACTTTTACACAATTCTGAAAGTTTGGTCGAAATCGGATGACTATAGCATATAGCTCCCATAGGAACGATCGGTCGAAAAACTAGTTCTAGTGAGAAAAACTTTTTTGTTTTTAATGAAAACGTCTTTTCATTGGCATACACTTATTTTATATACTTTTACACAATTCTACAAAGTTTTGTCAAAATCGGATGACTATAAGCATATAGCTCCCATAGGAACGATCGGCCGAAAAATAAGTTCTAGTGAGAAAAACTTTTTAGTTTTAAATGGAATCGCCTCCAAATTGCGTAATGGAATCGCCTCCAAATTGTATTATGCTTTTCCAAGATTTCCCCAAGTTTGGTCGAAATCAGACATCTATATAGTATAGAACCCATAGAAAAGTAAGGTTCAAAAAGTAGTCTTAGTTAGAAGAATTTTTTTGTTTTCAATGGAAGCTGCAAGGGTATACAAAACTTCGGCCGAGCCGAAGTTAACTTTTCCCTATTTTTTTATTTAATATTCCGATGACACAAGACATAAAGCTTATAAATTAAGTCATTCGTCACAAAATTAAGTCAGTGGTCACAAAAGTTTCAAGTGTATTTACACTTCAGCACAGACGAAATTAGCTTTGCTTTCTCGTTTTTATATGAAGTTTGCCAGTAATTTGTGGTTTTCGGATTGCTGGATACAGATCTTTTGTTAAAGTATTGTTCTTCATTTACCTCATCAGCTTCATCTTTAGCCCGATATATTAATGTCACATCCAATTAACGGCTATCTCGGCAGCTGCGAAAAGTGTTCGCCAGTCGTCTTTGCTTTGTGTTTTGCTGGCTCAAGTTCTTCACACCAACTTTAGCATTAAGAGGGCTCTAACATTATTAACTGAGCCCTTGGTAGCTCAGGTCAGAAGGAATAAGAATATCAAGCTGTTATTTAACCTTACAGATAATGGATAGAAGACTGATTCCATGATATTTCGGTTCTTAAACCACAATTTGTTCCCACTTTCGTGTAGCAGTCGCTCAGACTAGTTTTTTGACATCTTCTAGGAGTCGATGTATGCTCGTATTTTCGTTTCAAGACAAGTGCTATTCAGCCAAGCCATCAGTTCCAACTTTCTGCAGAACTTGAAAGATTTAAAAGTCGCTCACACAAAGCATTCATAAAATTTACATGGACTGTTCATAAATCAGTGCATATTTTTTGTGTTGTTCATCAAAGATTTCTGCAGAATAATGAATTTTTTTCTACTTTTCCCCATTAAAACTGAAGGGTCCTTTATCATCAAAATGGAACAACATGTGTACCTAATGTGTCTGGTCATTTGTTGGTCAGAGCATTTCCGTAATTTGCATATATTAAGTATACGCACTGTCAGTCCACATAAAAATAGGAAAATTCCTAGTCCTAAGCATTAAATATAGATAATCTGGTGGCAGCTTTTATGGCCATTTCCGTGCCAGAATAGTAAAAAAAAAGATTCGCAGGCAATAAATTCCAGTCACATTAATATTAATGCCCCATCGAATGTTGCAAAAGTTAATGACGTTCACTTGAGAGAATGGTTGCTGCCAGGGCATTAATTAAGTTACATATTAGCAAGACTGAAAACGCTGCTGCTTTGTTGTAAAAATGTCATTTAGTGATATTGATTTTGAACTGCAGCCAAAAGACTTTGAGTATAAATTTTCACATAGAGTCGCAGCCCAGAAGTAGGCTATAAATTGACTGTCCAAGCGCTATTAAACCGCAGCAGGGCATAAAATTCAGTTCTTTTTTTGGCCCCAAATGCATTTATCTGCTCATGCATAAAGTTGGCAGGCTGCAAATAAATCTACCATATTTTTCGCTTTCTTTAATATTTACCAGTCAATCTCGGTGGGTGGCTTTGGGAGTGGGTGTGTGCATGTGTGTGTTTTTTTTACAACTTTATAAAAAATATTGTCGCATGTCATAAACACGCAGCCTAAAAACAGGGTCTTTAATTTTTAATGAAACACAAACATATTTTGTAATAGGTTTTATGTCCTTCTCCCTTCCATTTGCCCGCTTGCCGTCTTTTCTTTTGAGTGTCTGCAGATGGGCTTGCCTATGGCTAGCTAAGTATGTATGGTATTGTATGGTAGATACCTACATACATATGTAGCTAAAGAATTGTTTGCCCTTTGGTTTCCTTTGCCCGCCCTTGGGTGTCGTTTTGCTATTTTTGAAATATTTCAAAAAGTTTCACAACCTTTTTCACCTTAAATTGATATCGCATGGATGTGTGTGTCTGTGTGTGTGTGACCAGCTTAAGGCGCCTCAACGACAGTTGCTACTACAACCTTTAAGTATCTTCAACCATTGCCAGCCAGGCGGCACACGAAAAGTTTGGTTGCAACCAAAGCAAAGTGGCCAAGTCGCACACAGGAAAAGTGCAAAAACTGCGAAGCCTTTGACATACAAGTGGAGCGGGGCGGAACAGGAGTGTCGACGTGCCATTGCCAGTGCAACGAATTGAATCAAATTTGCAATTTATTTATGCATTTGCCTTCATTAAACTGGGGCATTAAACCGTGGGGCAAGAAAGTACAAAATTATGACAAAAACTTGGCATACCAATTGATTTTAGAAAAATTATATTACATACGTTTCTACGACCCCTTTAGCATTTTAAACTTAAAACCATAGCCATCTATCAAAATTGCATGGTAATCTATGTAAACTCATTATAAAACTCGATCTTTATCACCCGAAGATTCTTACTAATCTGAGCTTATAATCTACACCTCCTTTTTACTCGGATTTCCTTGTCATATGTTAAATCTTAATTATAATAAAAACTTATCTGAGATGCGATGTGTTCAGCAAAATGTTGGCGTCGATTGCTCACCTGCTTCGGCGTTTCTGCAGATCTTAACCTAGTCAGCCGCTCAGCTTCTTAATCGATCCACGCTTGCCGTTGAAATTAGGTGTGTTTGCTCGATTGATGGCTTGCCTGTTCCATTCTCTTGAGCTTCGCTAGCTAAGAAGTTTCACTCCTAAGGGGGTCATCCCAGGCTCTTAAAACTATTATATTATGGCGTAATTGTTTCCTAAAAAGCTTCCGCCAAGATTCTTGCTCTGTAGTTGCATGCATCCAGTAAATATTTTCCCAGCCGCTCCCATGATTGCCCGTTTAGCACAGCCTTTAGCTCTTCCAACGAGAGCAGTGACTTTCCCAGCCGGTCGACTCTAAGCTCCTTCAGAATTGGACAGATGGCTATAAAGTGTGCAACTTCCTCTCTTGCACCCATATTGCAGAGACTGCAAAGTTCATCACTCTCGCGTACACCTGTACAATATGGTCTGTAGTTCAAGGACAGAACCTCAGTTCTAGCTCTGAAAATATAAGAGATGGTTAAGGTATCTAGTTGTTCCTTGAAATACGTATTATCTCCAAGAGTCTTGTACGTGATCCGAATGTTGCTTGCACCCAGCAGTTTTGACTGTCCATCCTTCTACGTGGAGCAATTGGAAACGACTAAATCTACTCTGTGTTCCGCAGCAAGCTCCTCCCATTTTCGAAAAAATTGCGAGTTCGACTCCTTCAATGCAGTTGCTACAATTTTAGGGTACCTCCCGGAGGGCTTAATAACAAGTCCGAGAAAATCCATGCACGCTTGCTCTTGCTCTGAGCAGAACACTTCGTTTCTCCTTGTTTTTGTTTTCAATTGACTGTTCTCACTTGAGCTTTTCTTGTTGTGCTCATTCAATAACAATTTATAGACAGCGATCCGACTGAGCGCTTGCATATTATGCGTCAGTAGATGAGCAAAAAGCCGAACGACTCACCTCAAAGGGTCCTCCTGTAGAAGTGTCTGCACCGACTCTTAGGATAACTCTTAAACTGGTGTTAATGTGCTCGACCCCTGGAAATTATGTGTCTGGTCATTTATTGGACAGAGCACATCCGTAATTTTCATATATTAAGTAAAGGTTTTTCTTAGTATTTTGTTGCTCGTTTAATACAAATGGCCAGCCTTCTTTACTGCTTTTAGGAAACGAAAACATATTAGAGTCTCTACCAACCATTGCATACTTTGGGGCACCAGCAATAAAAAGGATATTTTTGGATTCTTACACAAGTGCTTAAAGAGGAATATCTCCATTGAAAAGAATCGCAGTACTGTTTGGGATAGTTCATTTCCGATGGTATCAAAGAGAGTCCGAACAATAGAATGAATTCCCGAAAATAGGCACTTTTTGCAACTTTAAGCACAGTTTCAACTCGCCGCGGAATATTACACGCGAAATTTTGATGTCGATAGTCTTTTCAAAGTAACCTTGCACTGTTATAACGCTGTTAAAATTAACTTGCAGTTTTTACTGGCTCGAGGTCTTGCTATGTTATTGACATAACTTTAAACAGAGGCACACAACACAACAAAGGAGGCATCAGGTTGATCGGACGACGTTTCATGAGGGACCAACCTCACTCATCAGCGAATTCCCAAACAGATTTGCCGACGCGGGCATGGAGAGACTGCTGTTTGGACAGACATTTCAGGCACAAGATCGCTGATGAGTGAGGTCATGAAACGTCGTCCGATCAACCTGATGCCTCCTTTGTTGTGTTGTGTGCCTCTGTTTAAAGCTATGTCAATAACATAGCAAGACCTCGAGCCAGTAAAAACTGCAAGTTAAGAGTATAAAGGTCGTTTAAACAGTCATAAAGCTGATAAAATTTAAATATGCTGTTGTAATATTTTATGTTCTATTTGAAAATATTTTTTTTATTAAATAAAATGAAAACAAATTATTATTTATTATTATTTCCTTCTAGCAATCTTTAGAGTTATCGCAATGATCCCCAATTGAACGTTGTTTAAAATAGGGTGCCTAAAGGACAACATTATTAAATGCTTCAGTCCCTGCTGCTTAGATTGACCCATAGCAATACTGTATATTTGGGAGACCAAGCTCTCAATGGCACACAAATTCCTCTCGGCTACTAGTGTTCTTTTAATCAATGGCTCTTGACTTCGTCAAAGAAGGTTAATCCAATGGAACGCCACCTGAGCTACCTGTCAGGAAGCGCTTTGCAGATGGCATTTGGTGTGGCACCGGTTGCTGTCCTTCAGCGCTACCCAGATAGCCATGCATTCCATCACTTAAAATATATATATTTCAATATAAATAATGTTTCAACATGTAGCGGCAAGACTTACCACTTTTGTCAAGCTTCCCACTCGCTCTTATCTTTCACTGCGTTTATTAAATAAAGTTTATCAACATTAGAAAATGCCCGTGATCGTCGCTTTCTGGCAGATTCTTTTTTTAGTGCGACTATGTTTGTGCTTCTTACTTATAATTGTTGTTTTCAAATCATGTGACAAACTATTCCACAGCCGAAAAGCATAAATATGAGAAGAATTGCTTATCAGAACTTGACAGTTTATTTTTGGAGTCAAAATTATTTGTTTTTTTGGAAGTAGAATGTGGCAGGAGGGTAAAGAGATAGGAGGATTCTTTTGACTGCAGTATGTTTGTTAACGTTCTCTTCTTATTGAAAATATGTCGGACATATCAGGGGTGCCAGAACGAGCTACAGCGTAAAGACCAATATCTTTTGAGATAAGAAGCACGTATGTTTTTGTAATTATATTCGTTCACTCTAAGCATTTTGTAGTTTCCTTGAATTTGCAAATACATATTGAATATCCATAAGTTTGTTTTTGCTTTTGCTTATTGAAAATGTATACGCGAGGCTATCCCTTTCTAGCAATCCCGTTAAAAGCTTCATTCAGTTCAGTTTTCTTTTTTTGCAAGGGTAAGATAAATTGTCTTAGTTTTTCCTATTACTTTATTAATATGCTCTTCCCAGGATAATGTGTTGTTGAAAGTAAATCCAAGATTTTCGGCTCGCTCTACATATTCAATAAGACTGTCAGTCATTTGGAGTTTCTGTAGACAATTCGTTCGGAAAGACTATTTATGACAAAGTTTAAGAGGGATGTAGGGTCTAATTAAAAAAGTTCGATTACCCAAACCCAAAAAACCCGAAGGGGGCCGTTTCTCTTTGCTTGCTCTTCAACCTAAGCCACAGGGAACTCTTGAAGATGCTTAACTGCATTGACACTTTCCGTTCACACAACTAAGCGGCAATCAATGCAAAGCCTCAAGGAGATAATATGCCAGACGCAGACTTTAAATAAGCTCATTTACATGCACACACGCACTGCTGATGCCGCCGCTGCTGCTGCTGCTGGCGCAATGACAATTTGTAAGCGTGGCTAACAATGACAGCAAATTTACAGCAGGCGGCGGTGACTTGTTGGTGTTGGTGGCCCACAGCTGTGCACATTAATAGCCCGGGCGTCACTTGTGGGTGTCTGTGTGTGTGTGTGTGTATGCTCTTAACCGAAACCACAGTCAAACAGTTTGAAAGCATTCAATTAAATGCAACAACTGTTGGCTTAGTTTAAGGGAAGGCCGCTTCATTAAATTTGTAGCACACTTTTAAGCGCAGCCAGTTTAAGCGAAAAGCTGCAAGTGAAAAAGCGTAAAATTCACATTTAAAACACATGTGCATGTTGTGGGAGTGCCATAAACAAAAGTAAAAGTATTTATAGCATGCAAACATGCTGTGCGCATTGGGACACTGGTGTTGGCCACGTGCTGTTGGCTGGCCTTACCATGGTCATTTGCATGTGCCAACAGACACACACACACACATTCACAAACGGACAAACGGACACACGGTCGTAGCTGAAAAGCCTCCTAGCTCATTGGGGCGCAGGGGTTGCAGGAGTAAGTTAATCACGTGGCTTGAAAAGTCACGCACAAACGGGGACTGACTGACCTCTGAAGTGCTGCAGCTTTACACATGCCCCTACTTATGTACCATGTACAAACATGTGTACGCTTGTCTGTGTTCAAGACATGCAAATAAATGTGTAATAAAGCGCACGAAAAATTGCCCAGTTGCTTTAATACAAGCAACAACTGCTACAACAGCAATTGGGGTCGCAAAAGTTTTGAAGGTTAGCAAACAGAGCCACAGCAAAACAAGAATTTCTCACCCCCAAAAAAAAACCCCTACGAACTTAAATTATATGCAACTACACTCAATTCAGATTTTGATTGCCCCGCCTAGAAGCAGGCAACGATTTAGTAAAAAAAGGCTTCAGTTTGATTATCCGAATACTGACACCTGTTTTGATAGTTAGATAGTTAATCAAAGGTAATACTTTAAAGCAGGGCTGCAAACCGGTTTTGAACCGAACCGGCTCGAACCCGGAATTCCGACTATTGATTTACTATGAAACAAACCTTAAAACAAATCCTCCTTAATAATAAAAGCTAAACGCTGGCCGGGTGGCTCAGCGGCTAGTGTGCGCGACCGCTGTGCAAGAGGTCGTGTGTTCGATCCTGCCTCGGAACATCTAATGAAAAGTTTTTTCTTTGAATAAACTTTACACCCGGTCACCCCTCTCTGCTGTTGGCGCCAGTTTTGTAGTAATTAGCCATGAAAAGCTTCTCAAACTTTCTCTTGTACAAAAATTAGACGCGCACAAGACAAGAGATTGAGAGAGGCTCGGCTTTGGCCCTTTGGGGTGTGCCAAGCCATTTAAAAAAAAAAACCTGAACCTGTTCCGAACCTACAGTTTCGGTTCGGTTCAACAAAAATGATAGACAAAAAACAATTTTGAACTACTGCCTAGCGACTTCTTCTGTTATCTGCTCGGTTTTGGGCAACTAAGTCTTAAAATCGTCAGAAAAGTTGAATAAACGTTCAGAATTACTTACAACGTCCTCAATAACCTCTGCCTTTTTAAGATCTTCGACTTCAAAGCATTTAAATGATTCACAAAAACAAGTGTTTAACATTACAATGTTTTACAATATTTTACAGAGTACGAAATGAAATAGAACTTAACAGTAAATTATTCCCATGTGATCTACAAATCGCGTCCGATTGAGAGGAGTTCGGCTTTGGCCCTTTGGGGCAGTCAAGCCAAAAAAAACTCGTCAAGCATCACGCTGACTTACATATTTTGTGGTGTTGTTGTTTAGGGCAGGGTTCGAATTGCTGACTAAATATTAGCAATAATCTTAAATTTTGACTAAGAACTAACCAATCATTTAGTCAATATTTGTAAATCGACTAAGCCCATAAACTTGACTTTAATCACAAATCATAAAAACTAAAAATTAAATAGTTTTAGTTGATTCGGTTGACTTGACTATCAACTGAGTAGTCGTTTCGTTTTCTCACCTTAAGTTAATCCTCTCTGAAAATTGCAATCGCCTTAATCAAGATACGTTGGAAAACATTTTATTGGTCAAACTCAATCCATCTTTTATCGATCGGGCAGTTACAGTTACATTTACATAATGATTTCCTTACCTAACCTAACTAGTAGTCTTTTCTTTGAATGCCAACTTATTTCACAGATTTCCGTTGTCGTTAGTCAAATGATTCAAAGCGACTACTCAGTTGATAGTCAAGTCAACTGAAACAACTAAATTGTCAATAGTCAAATGTAGCAAAACGACTAATGACTAAAATTTTTTTTACTTTTTGTTCATATTTCTTAGCCTAGTTGATCAAATCATATTTTATGAAAACTTTTTAATTTTTAGTTTTTATGATTTGATTCCGTAGTCGTAGTCAAAAAATCATTTTGTTTTAGTCAATAGTTAAGTCATTTCGAACCCTGGCTTAGGGCTTTCAGGTGGTCTTCTAGGGGAATGGAAGTACTTAGTATTGAGTACTATGAATTGAGTACTGAGTATCGAGTATAGAGTATCGAGTAACACACAGCCACAATAATGTGAAAGGCGGAGCCTATCGTATACAGCATGATTCACATCAAGGCCCCGTGAGTGGTAGCCCCACTCATTCCTATTTCTTATTAACACTGTGTAAAGCATGGGCTAAACCAAGGTTCGAACCAGAGATCTGCACGAGTGCACCGCAACTGCAAGTGCACTGCATAAGTACTTGATATTTTCGCACTCGGATATTCCGACTACTCCAACAAAATGTATACAGTAGTATTTCTACTCGCGGCATATTTGCGTCTCGCACTTAAGTGTCGAAAACACTAGCTTAGCGTATAGGAAATAAACAGGGAATCGTAAAACTTGAGTGTGAAATTATCCACCAACATTTCAAGCAACGCATTTTCTATCTATAGCTTTCGCACTTAAGTATTTTTTTACTGATGCTTGCCTCTTGTGGAATTTTTTAGCTGGTGACCTTGTGTGTCTGCTCTCTGATATGTCTTCGGCTTCTGTTCGTTTCCTTCACTTCTCGTCAAATTCATCCCTGCATCACGCTTCTGCTTTGACGTCGACGTCAGCAGAACCCCACTTAAAAAGGTATGAAGAAGTTTGCATACCCTTTAAATTTGAGCGAGCATTTAACCTATGTTTTTTATGAAAATATTTTAGAATTTTAAGATAAGGGCCTTGGACCGTCGTTCGTGAAAAAGACTTACACATGTTTATTATTCTTATACCACAAGCAATATTTTTTGTATAGATCTTTAACCAATTTATTCATATACTTAAGCCGGATATGCCTTTCCCTACCCTGAGTAGGCAAACGTGATGCGTGCTTTAGAAACCAACAAATGCGAAGAGCAATACTCAAGTAATACTTAAGTATTGGTAGAATGTGTGTTCAAAACACCGGGTTATTAGCGTATTCCTCTCTCTTTGCTGTCTGAGTAAAATTGGTATGTAACCTGCAAAGTCTGCGTGCGACCGCCCACTCAAAGACTAAAGTATCGTGCGCTGTCGCTCAAAGCAGGTACAGGTAAATTTGACACCCGCTCAAAACTGAGACCAGTCACTGAAATACTAGTCCGATATGAGTGAGTACCCAAGACGCATTTACAACAAGTATTCTCGAGTCAAGAAAACAAGCACTCTTGCAGATTTTGGTTTGAAACTGTGAGCCGGAGCTCCGGAAACATTTTTTGCTTTGCAGCCCTGCTTTAAAGATTATGTCAAAATATTTCCTGTGCTGAGGCTCATCAAAAGAAGGTGTACAATCTCAACACAAATTGCAAATTAGCAAAAGGCTGCAGAGCCCTGAATTTCTGAAGAAGTTTCGGTTCGCGAAACAGTTTTTAGAAACATCAAAGCTAAATGAAACATTTGCAACACTCTTTCCTTTGAATTCCACATTTGATATGACATCTGTTCGGACTTTCGGCTATAAGAGAAAGGTAAAGGGGATTAGACATTAAACAAGCGTTTGTTATGTTCAGGTACAAAAAAATATCTAATCATAGCTCAGTAAAACAAGCCTTGTCTGCTCTAGCCATTCCCAAACTGGCGTTAAATGATTGATGTTAACAAATTACACACATGTCAGCAAAAATTATTCCTAAAACAATATTTGTCATAATCACAGTACATCAAAATGTGTGTACATTTCGTGCACGTTTCGCGGTCACTCCATTAGAGTTAATCTCTTGAGTGACCCTGGAGCGCACAAAAGTGTGCAATGTATTTTGGTTTATGGTCTGCTGCTGCTGCTGCTGCTTCAGCTGTTTGTACAATAAACCAGCCACAAAATGACCCTATAATAATAACACAATAATAATAACAACAATAATGAAATCAGCAGAAGTCAAAATACAGCCAAACGCTCATAAAACAAACAACAAATTCAAACCAGATGGAATGCAATTCGCTAAAGTAAACTGTATATGTAGACTGCGGTTGTTTGCACACTTTCTTACTTGTTTATTGTGGTCTGGCCATAAAATGGCAGCAGAAGTTGTCTCAAATAATAATACTACACAGGTTAAGGGCCCCTTTGGATTCCACTTGCAACGATAGCTTTAAATTGGTCAGTGATTTGTAAGTTCTTTGGCTCTCCGCTGGTTGTAAAGTGGCTCGGGGACAGCCTTGTCATCTAGATGGTGGTGGATGACACGACAGCTAAATGCAGGCTCTCATTATGTTAATGAACTTGCAGCCGCTGGCGGCGATAGAAAATGTAATTAGAGTAGACATCAGGGACCCTTTTTGAAGTACAAAAATCGCTTTTAAAGTTGTGGCAGCAACTCATTTAGGTAAGAGCATTTTAAATGTGCACGGACAATAAACGTCTACTAATTGAGGCTCTTTAATGGGTGGTTTCCAAGTGGGAGGACCGGGGGCGTGTGTGTCGTGTTTGTGTGCCGTGTGCCTGCACCTGGCTTTGACATAATTCTGTGCTTTTCATTTAACACGGTTCCTTATTCACTTCATTTTACCCAGAGTTTGGGATACACTTTTGTTGCTTCTTATTAAAGGCAAATTGCTCTGAAATGAACGCATAAATTTAACACAGAGAGAGAGAGTTGTTGCTTCTGCACATTGGTTTGGGGGCAGAATAGAACTACAGATTTATCTTCCAACAGGGTACACTGAACTTAAGAAATCGAAGCATTCGGGATCAACTCTATCCAAAACGCGGTTAATAATGGGTTGTTCTCGATATGGCGTAAACTGAACCCGTCCGGGATCAGCACTTTGATCCCGGTTTTTGCCTTGCCGGGCTTAAACTGATCCTTTCCGAGATCAACTTTGAAATATCTAGAAAAAATTGAGGGAGGGGTGGTACCACAACAGCACCCACACCACCCCTCTCTTTTTGTTATCATTAATTTAAAATTTTTTTTATACCCTTGCAGGGGGTATTATAAAATTGTGCGGATGCTTGTAACGCATTGAAGAAAGCATCTCCGACCACATAAAGTATATATATTATTGATCTGCATGGCGAGCTGTGTTCATTTAGCCTTGTCCGTCTGTCCGTCCGTCTGTCCGTCTGTTTCTATGCTACTTCCTCCGTTAGTTTTAAAGCTATCCTCACCAAACTTTGCACGAAGTCTTTTGGTACAAATACGCTGCACATTTGTCGGAACCGGACGGACTATAGCTGTCATAGGAACGATCGGTCGAAAAACCAGTCTTAGTGAGAAAAACTTTTTTGTTTTTAATGGAATCGCCTCCAAAGTACGTGTTTCTTAGTTTACTATCTTTTCTCATGATTTCACTAAGTTTGGTCGAAATCGGATGACTATAGCATATACCTGCCATAGGAACGATCGGTCGCAAAACTAGTTCTAGTGAGAAGACTTTTTTGTTTTTAATGGAAAAGTCCGTTACATTGTCATATATTTATTTTATATACTTTTACATAACTATACAAAGTTTTGTCAAAATCAGATGACTATTGCATATAGCTCCCATAGGAACGATCGGTCGAAAAACTAGTTCTAGTGAGGAAAACTTTTTTGTTTTTAATGAAAACGTCCTTTTTATTGGCATATTCTTTATTCATATACTTTAACACATTTCTACAAAGCTTTATCAAAATCGGATGACTATAGCATATAGCTGCAGTATGAATGATCGGTCGAAAAAAAGTTCTAGTGAGAAAAACTTTTTTGTTTTAAATAAGATAGCCTTCAAATTTCGTAATTCACAGTGTATTATGCTTTTCCATGATTTTACCAAGTTTGGTCGAAATCAGACATCTAAATAGTATAGATCCCAAAATAAAGTCCAAAAAGTTGTCTTAGTTAGAAAAACTTGTTTGTTTTCAATGGAAGCTGCAAGGGTATACAAAACTTTGGCCGAGCCGAAGTAAACTTTCCCCTATTTTTTTCTTATCAAGCTAAGGTACCAATTCAGTTATCAGCAAACTGCCAATCAAACTAAAACTTAAACATTTAAGGATTGATTTATTTTTTTCTGTACTCTTACAAAATGTATTTTGCAAGTATGGGAAACATTGTACTCTAATATTTCAACATGGCTGTTATTCAAATACAGAAGTCACAGTAAGGAAGTGCATCAGTCCTTAATGACATAACAGTCCGCCCTTCTGACTTGGTGCTGCCCGAATTATGATGGCATGATCATCCCAGTTCGAGATCTTTCTTTACTAATGGTTCTGAAACAGAAGCGTATGCGAACCACGCCTCAACTGGAGCTGAAATTGATTCTCTCATCTTGGATAGCGCAGAAACATGGTAGAGTATGTCCTCTCTAAAAAGTTTGAATTTGTTATTTACAAGTGTGTGCATTGAATGATGTATATATGTTTAGCTGCTCGCCTTGTAAATATAGAGCTTCTGCACCATATTGAAGTACATTCATTTAGTCTTCAACACGTTGTCTGGGGGGTTTTCCGTTGAATAAACTTTACACCCGGTCACCCCTCTCTGCTGTTGGCGCCTGCTTTGTAGTAATTTGCCAAATTGTCTCTTTGGGGCTGTGTCAACTTGACAAGCCATTTTACTACTATTTCTTAACCATCTAACATTTAATGCTATTCCGAAGATGAGAAATCGGGCCTAAGACTATTTTGGGAACTAATATAAGACATGTACAAGGTGGGCCAAAAGAAGTCATCCGATGTTGTTTGTCGGTGTTGAATGTCGGTGGTGGCTCGCGCAGTGTGTGCCGTTGCTCCGTCCTGTTGGAACCTCCAGTCCTAATTCGTCCAATTGCGGCAGAAAAAACCCGGTTAACATGATCCTATAACGCGCACCGTTCACTGTTGTCGTTTGACCAGCGGCGTTCTCGAAAAAAATGGCCCGATGACTCCTCCAGCGTGAACAGCGCACCATGCAGTCACTTTGAGCGGGTGTAATGGCTCCTCGATAGTTTTGCTTGTTCCCGCTGAGGTGGAGGTGGAAATGAGCCTCATCGCTCATTATGATTTTGGTTGAAAAATCGATTATTCACGATTATTCCGCGTTTTTGGGAAGTATATCGATCCATGGCTTGTTCACTTGTATTCCACATCTGTCTAGTCCACAAATGTCAAAACAGATCTGACTTTGGCGTCTTTTTGTAAAAATAACAGCATCTTCCAATAGGGTGACTTCTTTTGGCCCATCTTGTATATCAGAACCGCTTAACGGTCACGGCCGATGCTATTAATGCCCACCAGTCGCCTAGATGGTATACCAAAACAGACAGTGCTTGGACCTTATCGGTGTGTCGAAGGAGGTTTTGTAAGAAAATTAAGAAAGTTTTAAGTAATATTATGGCTCCTGAGCTCCCTATGCCAACCTAATATAACCGAAAAATGGAAATTGGTTGCTTTGATTTATCGTCTGTGTGTTGTAAGAGATGTTCCTGGTTAATTCTCTGAGTGTTGTTGAACATGTTTAGGCATCATTTAGCCCACGGTAAACGACAGTATTTGTCGATTCATATAAAATTACGTATACGTATCTAGCTTTCTCTCTCTGTCTCCCATCCTCTCATCTAATGTCACAGCTGGATAACTGCGTGCCAAATGGCCTCATGGGCTGTGTTGGTATGTCTGCACTTGTACATATGTGTGTGTGTGTGTGCCCGAACACAATTGATTGTTGTTGTTGTTGGTGTTGTTGCTACTGGCACCCAATTTGTCGTGGGCCAAGTTGTTATTTATTTTTCGCATTTAGTTTACAACAAAATTTGATATTTATCTTTTGTCGATATTTATCTTTTGCTTGTTTCACCAAAAGATTTGCAAGGAATTATGGTTTTTGGGTTTGGCAATTCAATTTCAAATTTAGACACAGTCTGGCTGAGCATTTCAATTCAATTCATGGAAATTCGTTTTGAAAGCAGTTACCAAACCAAAAGGGATAGAAGTATATATATTTTTTCCTTTTTCATATAATGCTTGCTCAATTGGTGCGTCCCAAAAGTTGGAGGTCCTTAACCACTGGCTGGCGTCAAGTCAAAAGTTCAGCTGGTAAGCCACCCGATAAGCCAAAACCGAAGGATACCAAAAGCAGCAAAGTTGATGCCAAAAAGCCAGGCAAAGACCTGACCAAAGATGCCAGCAAAAAGGTCAACATAGCGGTTAAAGCTGTCCCAAAAGTAAGTGCCAAGCCAGCAACGAAAGCAGAGACTCAGAAGGCAAAGCCTTGTACCAAAGCTGCTCCTGTGGATCCCAAGGCTCCCCCCGCCAAATCGCCCGCTGATCCTAAAGCGGAAGCTAAACCAAAGCCAAAGAAACCCGCAAATGATCCACCCAAAAACATTCTCACCAATACCAAAACCACTTTTGGAAATCTCTCCGACTGCGATCGCATCTTTCAGAATCTGTACGGTCGCCATGACTGGCGCTTGAAGGGAGCCTGTCAACGTGGTGATTGGTATCACACCGCGGATTTGCTGGACATGGGACCGGACTGGATTGTGGATCAGGTGAACCAAAGCGGCTTGCGTGGACGTGGTGGTGCAGGTTTTTATTGCGGCAGCAAGTGGAATTTTCTACGTGAAGCCAAGCCCGGCGATGGCAAAATGCTCATAATGAACTGTGCTGAAGGTGAGCCTGGTACCTGCAAGGATCGTGAGATCATGCGGCATGAACCGCACAAAATCATTGAGGGTTGTCTGCTAGCCGGCTGTGCCATGGGCTGTGAACGTGGCTTGATCTATGCGCGGAATCGTTTCTACAACGAATCCTGCAATCTGCAGTTTGCTATAGCCGAGGCCTATCGCTATGGTCTGCTGGGGGCTAATGCTTGCGGAACGGGTCTCAAATTTGATTTGCAGCTGCAGCGTGGGGATCGTTATATTTGTGGCGAGGAGACGGCTCTGGTGAACTGCCTGATGGGCAAGTTGGGTAGACCACGTCGACGGCCACCCTATCTAACCGAGAAGGGTTACTTTAATCATCCTTGTCTGGTGATCAATTGTGAGTCCCTGGCCGTAGTGCCCACCATACTAAGACGTGGTGCCCAGTGGTTTGCGAATTTGGGACGCAGCTACAATTCGGGCACCAAGCTTTTCAACATAAGCGGATCCGTGAATTGTCCCTGCACGGTGGAGGAGGAGATGTCCATGCCGTTGCGTGAACTCATCGAAAAACATGCTGGCGGCGTGGTTGGCGGCTGGGACAACCTGTTGGCCATCTTTCCAGGCGGTCTGTCCACTCAGTTGATCAGTAAGGAGATAGCCGGTGAGGTTTTCATGGACTTTGACTGCCTGCAGTCGGCTGGCAGTGCCTTTGGCTCAGGTGGAGTCATTGTCATGGACAAAAGTTGTGACCCACTTCGGGTAATGCACCGTTCCATTCAGTTCTTTCAGCAACACACTTGCAAACAGTGTACCATGTGTCGGGACGGTGCCATCTGGCTGCCCGAGATGTTTGCTCGCTTTGTGCAGGGCAATGGACATCCACACGAGATGGATTTCATGATGACCATACTCCAGAAAATGCATGAGGCCGACACCATTTGTTCGCTGTGCGATGGTCAGGTGAATGTGGGACGCGGTCTGTTGAATGAATTTAGTCGGGACATTGAGCAGCGCATGCTGAAATATGCCGAAGATTGCTGAGGTCATCAATGCTACAATGTCCACATGTTTCTGGGTGTGTGTGTAGGTGTTTGCACAATAAATTGCTTTCGAATTGCATATTGATTGGTACCACCTGGGTCAGCCACCAACACCATCTCACCTGTTTGCAATAGCCAACCACACATCTACACCCCTCTGGGTTCGATTTACTGGCATTTGAAATGTCACACTTCGACAACCAGAGCAGAAAGTTAGGTCTCCAGCAGCGAAGATTGAATGCTCTGTGTTAACCGAGCTTAGAATCAAATCAGAAAGACCCACAATTTTGTGCTCGTGAACCGCACTCTAGTACTTTTCGAAATGCAGAACCATACTTCATACATGAGTCAAGAAGAGATTTTCTGACTGGTAAGGCCGATTTAGTGTCTTGAGAATAGCCTCACAGTTGATATTACTGGTGGTTGTGGGATCCTTAAGCCATATTCAACATCTCTTTCATTCCTGCTTGCCCAGATAGTCTTGTAACAAGTATATAAAAATTGGACCCAAGAATCAAGGAATCGAACCGGCATCGTGGTTCACTTGGGACCAAGAATCATGTTGTGCACCAAATGTGTGATACAAGAGCTCTGTGTAATGCTGCACCGTACTAGATCTTTTTAGAGCGGCTTTCATCTTTGGATCTTAGTTGATATGATCTATAGCTCAATAGTTCGTATTTAGGTAGTTCTTCGTTCAATAAGTCATCGCTCAGTAGTTCTTATTTTAGTAGTTCTGCTTAGGTAGTACTTCATTTAATAGTTCTTCGTTTAATAGTTCTCATTTCAGAAGATATTCTTTCAATAGTTATCTCTTGGTGGTTCTTATTTCAACAGTTCAATAGTTTTTACTAGGTGAAATAACGATTAGGGTTTTTCTCAAGTTTGACGCTTTATTGTGTAAAAAACTGGTTTCAGATTCGTCTTTCAAAGTATTGTCCATCGCTACCCACTACGTTTTCGGTCCATCTTTCTGACAGAAAAAAACGATGCGTCTTTTGATGCGATCCACGAATCGAACCAATTTTTGAGTTCTTTAAAATAGCGAAAGTGCTGATCCTCAAGGTAATGAGTCATCGACAAAGACAACCAGTAGTCGGAAGGGGCAAAGTCTGGTCTATACAGCGGGTGGGTCAGCGTTTCATGAAATGTTGACCGGCCGCGCAACATGTGGCCGATCGTTGTCATGTTGCCAAATTACCTTGTCGTGCCCTAGTTCGTACTCTGGCCGTTTTTGCTTTAATCCTCGTCTGAAACGCAACAATTGAGTTCGGTAGAGTTACCCTGTGATGGTTGTTGTTGTAACGGCTGGTGGGTTGATCCGTACGTACATGGAAAAAGAAAATAAAGGAAAGAGTAGGGTAATGATAAGAATAAGATGTTGAAACTATTGCCTATGCAGGTCGAGGAAGGAAGCAACCTCGACCGGATTGATCCAAAGATCTAGAGGTGTGAGGACAGTGGGTGCTAGGGGACATTTAAAAAGGTGCACAGAGTCGTGCGGGCTTGAGCCGCTCTTTAAATATTCATCCGTGATTTCTGGGCTTGTGCAAGCCAAGTAGTTGTTGGCCGGGTGGCTCAGCGGCTAATGTGCGCGACCGCTGTGCAAGAGGTCGTGGGTTCGATCCCGCCTCGGAACATCTAACAAAAAGTTTTTTCTTTGAATAATCTTTACACCCGGTCACCCCTCTCTGCTGTTGGCGCCAGCTTTGTAGTAATTAGCCATGAAAAGCTTCTCAAACTGCCGTTCGGATTCGGCGTTAAACTGTGGGTCCCTTTCTCTTGTGCGAAAATTAGAAGCGCACAAGTTAAGAGATTGAGAGAAGCTCGGCTTTGGCCCTTTGGGGCTGTGTCAAGTTAACAAGCCATTTTACTTTTAAGTAGTTGTTGAGGAAGCTGCTCTTCCCGGAGAGTAGTTGAGACAAGGTGTTCCTGGCGTGCCTAGGGAGAGCTACCTCCTCTGGGCTTACAGGGAGTGACCTGCCCCCAAGGACAATGTTGTCTTGGTAACCTTCTATGGTTTCGGGCTGCGGTACATGCCGCGGTTGTGATATCCCCATCACCTAGCAAGAGTTTAACCGCAGGCATATCGACTCTTAGATCGTAGCGTTCTGGAGGATTCCTGCGTGACAGAGTACTGGAGGTACATGTGTGGTTGGGGTGGGAGTTATGTTGGCATTCGAGTTGACATTGTCGGGTTAGGAGCTTATTATGGCTCCTAACTGGTAGTATCTCCGTTTCCTGGTGAAGGTGGTCTGGGTGTGACATAACGTGACATCCCGTGGCCACTCGTAGTGGTGCATTTTGCGCCATTGTGTGTCACTTATGGAGGGTGACCATATCGGGGCCTCGTAATTTAGCATGGACCTGCCGATTGTCTTGTACGTGGTGGAAATGGTCTCTTTTTCCTCGCCCCATGTGCTTCCCGAGATGGCTTTAAGGACTTTTGTTCGACGGCTAAACTTCTTAGTGACATCCCGTTGTTTTGGAAGTTGCTTATTTTCCAAGCCCTTGGAAACGTGCCCTGGTGGTCATGGTACCGAAAAAGAACAAGAACCCACATAATGTTGACTCTTATCGTTTATTAGCCTCCTGCCTACTTTCTCTCAAATTTTTGAGCAACTTCTAGCAAGGCTTTTGACAATTGACTCATTTGAGTCTGCGCTTCCAGATCAGCAGTTTGGACTTCGCAGCCGTCACAGCGCAGTAGAGCAGATTCACAGAGTAGTTAATCATTTCCTCGATGCCTTTGAGAAAAAGAAATACTGTTCAACAATACGCCAAGCTTTCGATAGAGTCTGGCATGAGGGATTGATGTATTAATTGATGCCCGATACTCCCGGAGTGTCTGTGGGGTCTTATTGACTCATTCTTGACATAACTTTCTCTGTTGAAGCGCGCGATCCTTGTTACGTCCTATTCGTGCTGGTGTCCCAAAAGGAAGTGTTCTTGTCCCTGTTTTGTACACAGTTTTTACTGCTGATCTACCGTATCTTGATATGTAAGGTTCACTTACTGCCACCTATGCCGATGACACTGTGTTTTTGGTTACAAGCAACAGTCTTAGGTCTGCCTCTAGAAAAGCACAGGATTTTCTCGACGAATTTGAATGTTGGGCCTCACGATGGAATATTGGTGTTAATGTGGAGAAGACGCAGCATGCTATTTTTGCACTTCGTAGGGGCAGTACTTCTTGACTCACCTTGGATGACACATCGGGTGTGTGGCTCCGCCCGTTTAAAGCTCCGGAAGATGGAGTGGTTACTTTGGTCAGAGAGTGGCCTTTCCCTTACTCTCATTCTCTTGGCTTGTGTGCTTCTGCATAAGAGAAAGGGACCTACAGTGTAACGCCGAGTACAAACACCATAGTTTTAGAACAGCGTTTCCCAAGAATAGAGGCTTTCTGTCTCTCTCTAACACTCACTGATGCATTACTTCGGCAAGCCTTCGGTCTCAATTGCCGGGTGTGTTTGGACCCCCGGGGCATGCTGGGTAACACTGTTTTAGAAGCTTTTCCGTGGCTACTTACTTTACAGCTGGCGCTAACAACTGTTTTTGTTTGTTTTTTTAAGAAAAAACTTATTCATTAGATGTCCTAAGCGTCATTGAACCCACGCCCTCTTGCACAGCAGTCAAAAACACTGACCGCTGCACCACACCCGGCCAATGCCTCAATTCATACGGCACTCAATATCCTACCTTTTGGATCATTCCCATGTCTTTCGGGCAACCAGATATGGCTTATTGCAGGGTTACCCAAGAAGACATGCTCTCTGTCTCTCTCTAACACTCACTGATGCATTACTTCGGCTAGCATTCGAAGTGAATTGCCGAGTGTGTTCGGTCCCCCGAAGAACAAAGGTTGGGGAACACTGGCTTATTGAGTCATCGTTTGGCATCCTCAAACTTTTCTGGCCGTCCTTTGCACCCTTTGTCATCGGTATTAAAATCACCGCTTCTAAAACGTCTATTCCAAAACTTACTTGCTGCATTCGATGGCTTTCAGCTGCATTTTTCTTCAATTGAAAGCAGAGAAGTAAACTTTCCAGCACAAAAGTTGACTTATTCGGAGCACACAAAATCTATGTTGTTTACACTTCAAAGAATCGACACACACTGATGAAGCTGGTTGCAACATTGGCCGATATGAATTAATACTATCGATGCCACCATTAAAAAATCCCTTAAAACTGTTTGGACAGGTAGTATTTTATTAGAACTTTATTCAATAGTTTATATTAGTAGATCTGGGTTCATTATTTCCTATTTCTTCCCAAAGAAATTGTTACTCCTCTCTCAAACATCATCAAACCACAAGCACCGCAACTCTGCGTCGAACTAGAACTAGATGCACCCAACAGCTTAAGACAAAACTCATAGTTCAACAGATTAGTTTAAAGCTGCACTACCCTTTGCTCTGTTAGTTCCTGCCCTGGCTCTAAAGCCTAAGGAATGACACGTTAAAGGGCTATTCAATGTGTCCTGTTTTGGTTGTGTTGCTATTTCTCGTTAGTTGCTTCAGATTTACAGCATGTTTGTGGCTGATGAGTGCCATTAAGTGAGCAAAACGGAAAAATCGAAAGGAAAAACGAAAACCCAAATCCAGCAAGTGGCAATGTGAGGGCGAAAGTTGCAAGGGACAGCAGCAACAATAAATATTTGTGCTCGCCCGCTCCACTTAATGCTCTCTGTGTGTTTGTGCCCTTATCCTTTTCGTTGCTTGCTTTGCCAATAATCAAAGTTTTGCCAGACTTGGCTCGGTGTTTGTCTAACTAATTTGGGCTAAGCGCTTTTGGCTGGTCCAATGATAAAAAAAGTGCTTTTTGCACGTACATATGGCACATATTGTAGCCATTTTTGGCCGGTTCATTTTTCATTGATGCCAGCAGCCTGGTTGGACATCAACCGGACTGCCTCAGTCTTATCTCAATTAGGAATTCATTCATTCTGTCAGCTGAGCGCCCACTTGACAGTTGATGGTTTTAGCTGGCACACTGTTACACAGGGTCTTAGGTATCAAAGAATACAAACGAATTCTTATGGAGAGATTAAATTTCTTTCACTGTGGACTGGCGAGTGTCTAATGCCGTAGCAGCCACTCTGCTCTATACTAGGCAAACGAAATATTGAGGAATTCTTTTGACTTTCAAGAGGTTTAAACTTTTCTTAATTCTTGAATTCAGATAATTTTTCTTAGCTTCTCTAATCAAATGAGCACTTAGTTAATTAAGGTAAACTATGAAATAAACCACTGTGCAAAGAACTAAGAACCAGGCTGTGTCCACAAAAATGCTTCACTCACATTCGCCTCCTTCCTCGTCAAAATCAAGACAATCAAGAGGGAAAGTCTTGAGGAAAAAAAGTGACGCAAATGCGAATTGTCATATATAAATTTCACACTCTACTCGCTCTTCAAAGCCTGGCATTGTTGGCAATGGTCTTGGGTGACTGATTGTGCCACTCAGGAACAACGCGTCGTCAAGACGTAAAGGCGGCAGCACTCTCAACAATTGACGCCTTCTTTATTGCGTTTAGAGCACATTGCAAATTACAAGTGAAAACCACTGCAAACTGAAAAGTTTTTGGGTTTTTAAAGGTACTTGGAAAACTTTGTTGTGGGAATTTGAGATGTTACCAACGAGACGCAAGAGCACAAAGGGAAGTCAGCTCTTTAGTTTATTTTGTAATGTTTATTTCATTTTATTTCACTCTAAAATGCTGCAGTCTTTTAGTAGTTGAAGGATGTGTAGGCTAAGGTGGTCGTCAAATTAATTTCAATCTTTTCAAAAATGAAGCCATTAAATGAGAATGACTCTCTAAAAAAGTATAAAAAGTAAAAGTATATTGTCCCTACGCAGATCAAGTTTATTTTGGCTACGCCCCTCCCGCCCCCACAATTAAAAATGTTGAATAACTCCTACACTTTTAAAGATATCAAGCTCATATTATGCAGTGTAGTGTATGTGCACAATATCTACAATCTCTGAAAGTTTTATGAAGATCGTATAAAAAATTACAGAGTTATAAAAGTTATAAAAAACGTTTTATACTTTTTGGCGCCGCTTGCGCTACATAATGTTGAAATGTTCTCATTAATGTTAATGCTCTGTTAACTAACATAAGGGAAAGCAATAAAACATTAATTTCCCTGAGTAACGGTTATATCGAAGTCGGGTTGGACCGACTTTAGCTTACGCTCTCGTTTCTTTACATGAAGTTGTATATGTTAGAGGGAGAAGGAAACTTGCTGTTCAAGAAAACATGGTCTCAGAGACCAAAGATGTTGGGACAAAAAATAGCTGCTGTCGAGCTAGATTTTCGGTGACTTTAGATGGAAATTTTCTTTTTATTTAATGTTTCAAAATGGGTTGCTTTTCGCTTGTGGCATCCGACATTTCTGTACAGCTTTTATATGGACAATGCGAAGTACGTTCAAGTGGCTCATGCAACACCAAGCCGAAGTTTTTTTAAGCACGAACACCAGGCGAAAATAGCAGCCGCCAACGTGCGACACGAAAACCGGAACGAAAAGAATTAAATAATGTTAACTACTAACAACTTGCAGTTTTTTCTGGCTCGAGGTCTTGTTATGCTATTGGCATAACTTTAAACAGAGGCACACACCACAACAAAGGAGGCTTCAGGTTGATCGGACGCGTTTCATGAGGGACCGATCTTGAGCCGGAAATGTCTATCAAAAGAGCAGCCTCTCCATGCCAGCGACGGCAAAACTGTTTGGGAATTCCAAAGGCAGCTTGCGCGCAAAACACCAAAAAGACAGCCTAAGACAGCCATTCCCCTTTGTAAGTGAGTGGCCTCCTTTTCGACTTTGTACTCAGTGAGCGGTAGGGGTTTTTTTGTAATCAGCACAGAGGACATGAAACGGATCATGCAAAGCACAGATAAGGGTACAAAATTACAGGTCGATCTACTAGGAACATTGAGACTAAATTGCCTAAACAGCTCCGATGAGTCGATTTCACCATTAACTAGTGTATGTATGAAGATAAAATTAATTAATTAAAATTAGTGTACTAGAGTAAGACGGTAAAATAAGAATTGCTTTTGCATCAATTCAATTCTATCTTGATGGGTCGAATATTGCGCAGACCATGCTGCATACTCAAGGGTAGGACGGACAAGAGAAGTGCAAAGAAACTTGGCAGTGTAGGGATCGTCAAATTTCTTCGACCACCGCTTAATAAGCCGAAGAACACTTCTGGCCTTATTAACAGTATCAGTTACATGAGAGTTTAATTTAAGTTGATTGTCAAGAATCTGAGATTCAAACCCAAGATCATTTACTTCATTTAGGCGCTGCAACTCCACATTATCAAGCATGTAAGTGACTAATTGTGGTAAGCTTCTATAAAATGTCATAACCTTACACTTCAAACTATCTTGACACTATGAGTGAAAACTTTCCAGGTCTGCTTGTGCAAATTATAGCAGGAAACCATATCATTATCGGGGGTGTCCTAGAAATCTCTAGATATTTTGTCTTCGGTTGGTTTCCAAATCGCTCGAAAAATCCGTCGGTGTCCCAGAACTTCGAGAGATTTCATTGTCTTAGTGGGAAAGAGAATTGGTCCAATTGGGTTCAAAATAATTCTCTCACAAAACAGGGTGGCATCACGCAACCCTGCTAGTTGTGGCATAAGTTTTATGATTCATGCTAATATTATAGCTTAAATTAAAGTCGCGTTATCCCAAAATTAAAATGAAAAATTTCAAAATATTTGCGCGCCAATCATACAGCAGAATTTGCTAACCCTTGGCACGTTTGCTGATGTTGGATTTTCCATGTAGCGCTAGTAAGGCCGGTAGATGGCGCCAGTGCCACGACGGTTTTGGTTGATATGGCAGCCTTCGGTGGGTTTTGCGAAAAATTATTAAAAAGGAAATTTCAATTTTACATCAAATTAAACATGTTATTTATTTGATGCGGCCTATCCAGTAAAATAATGTAGTTTACATTTCCAAACCTAATTTTGCTTATCAAAATAGTTTTAGCGGTGAATTTAGCAAAATTTCTACCCAAACCACTAGAGATTTGAAACCAACCGAAAGAGGTTTCTAGGATACCGAGAATTGGTTTTGGGTTGGAATTTGGTTGGAAGAGATTTCTGGGACACCGCCGTATATGTAAATTATATTTTCGCATTATCGGCTTATATAAGCACCCTAGATTGAGCCAATACTGAAGGAAGATCAATGATAAAGATAGTAAAAAGCAATGAACCCAAGTGACTACATTGGGGAACTCCAGAAGTAACCTGGATCACTTAGAATATGAATTGCGAAATAGATCTGAGTTCTAGTACTTAGGTTACAGGAAATTCAACTGAGAAGGTTTGTGTGAAAGCCGATTAAACTCAATTTGTGAATCAGCAAGGAGCTATTCTCGGTGTAACCCAGCAGTCTTAGTGCGTCCTGGATGTTTTTGACGTCTACCACTTTAAAGTTTTTCCACACATCTAATTTGGGTGATGACGGTTTTAAGTTAATATCTTCGTCTTAACTTAAAATTTTGGTTTTTGTTTGATGTTTGTTAAACGAAGCCATCTTAACATGCTTTTATAAGTGTGCCCCTTTTTAAATTCCTATGAATTCCCTTGTCAGTGTTGCCATTTTTTGCATTCGTATGTAAGGATTCCATTCGGTTAGTTCGATAAAGAACTTTTCGATCAATTTTTTTTCATTGATATGCTTAATCTTGCTTTGGCCAATAAAAGTAAATCGGAACCTGAAAAATTTCGGAATATTGCATTGATCCCGTCCTGGTCCCGACACAAACTATCCCGTCCCGTCCCGATCCCAACCTCAAATTTAATCTCATCCCATCTAATTCCCGCGTAACCCGAAATCCCGAATCTCTCACCCATCTCTAATCTGTATATGCGACTAAAATCACGGAAGATATTAACGAAACTAGAAAATGAACGAAAACACACGAAATCAAGGGTACAGGATATTTTTGAATCGAGCTACAGCGCCATTTTTTGATTTTCTCAGCACGAATATTTCTTTAATGCTTACATTGCCAACCTCTTATTGAGAAACATTTCTCTTTTATAGTCTTCATAAATCTCCTAATCATCTATATTCTTTTTTCAATATTACGAGTATTAACGATTCTCGTTTTTAAGCCTGCATCTTTTTAGCTAATGGTCTCTCATGGAATTGCCATCTTACCTTTGTTCTTTTTATTTATTCTTATTACTTCTAAATAGTCAGTCAACTACGTGGCCAAAGAGTCATTTTAATTGCTTGCCAAATTGAGTTTGTCCCTAGTTTAATGTTGTATTTCGACTATATATCAAGTTGGAAGTACAACTCAAGTGTGGCGTTTTATAAACAACTGTGAAACGAGTGCTTTTTTTTTAGGACCACTCATCTCTAGTGACAGGCGCCTGACAGCCTCCCATATAAAGTAATGAGAGCTGCCCAGACCCATCCACCCGTGGCCTGGCCAAGGCCAAGGGTATGTCGAGAAAAAATTGAAATAAAATAAGCGTTAGATACAGCAGCCGGAGTAAAAGTTATGCCAAGCATTTCGCCTAAGCTTGATTCAAGTGTCCCAGCCGGAGCCTAGTGCGAGGCCAAGAAACAAAAAACGTCAAAGAAGACGTGGCTCCTTTTAATTTGCGGAATTCAAGATATGCGCTTTCATTCGAGATTATATGGCAAGCATTATAATCCGCTGGCACACTCCAAGACAAAATCAATACCGAAATGCGACTTTCCACCATCCACACATGTGATTAAGTTAACTTGTGTGTGCAGTCAGTAAGGCACAAAATTGAGATAAAGCGCCATTAAATTTATGCATGAACAAAGGACATTTTAATACTGTACAGCTCACGTACACAAGGCTATTGGGGTGCCCTACCTTTGGTTCATCTCTAATGATTGCTCAAAGTTATAATTTGACTTTAATAAGCAATTGCCCGCCTGGGTGATCTGTTCGTGACTGAGCTCAAGTTCCAGGGAATTCTGCCAAAAAAAAAAAAAAGAAAAAGTTGCCTAATGCAAAATCAACTAGCACAGACAGTCAGACTTGCATATTAATGTTAAGCAATTATCCATGAAAATGAAAAGCTTAGAGAAAATCACTTAAGCAATTAACCATTACTCTAATTAATATGAATAACTTAGAGTGACTAATCCAAGTGAATAAAATATACTTAGGAATGCAAATGCTGCCAAAAGAGGTTTAAAGAATCAAGCACTTGGGAACTGCAAAGCAAGGAAAGAACCTTAAAGCTGACGCTGCATAGGTCCAGGATGGCCTTGAGGCCAGAACAAGAAGGCTCAAGCAGCAGTACCTTAAGGCTAGGCCCAACACTAAAGCCTTTTCACCTCAGACATGCCCACAGCGCATGACGTTACTATCGATGACCCGAAGAACCTTCTTATCGCCAACTTTGCAAACGACACTGCAATTATGGCAAGGGAAAGTGTGTCTTTTTGGTAACAGAAGCACTCCAAAAGTACCTCAAGAAATGCGAGAACTGGGCCAGCAGATGGAATATCTCAGTAAGTCCGGAAAAGTGTGGCTACCAAATCAGGACATAAGTACCTAGGAGTGACCTTGGACAAGAGAC
The DNA here is from genome assembly GCA_018904265.1 of Lordiphosa collinella. NCBI lineage: Eukaryota > Metazoa > Arthropoda > Insecta > Diptera > Drosophilidae > Lordiphosa > Lordiphosa collinella. The sequence goes on from JAEIFV010000033.1 coordinate 758,462, forward strand.
TACAGCAGAGGCAGGAAAACAATACATTCACATTTTTGCATTGGTGTGTGTGAGAGCAGCGCAAAAATTGCTCTCAACTTCAGTAGAAACGACTGCGTCGTGGAGCAGCAAAACACGAAAAGCAGCTGCGCTTGTACAGCTTAGATTGTGTGTGTGGGATCAGCGCTGCTTTCAGATTTTTCGTATGCGCACGAGATAAGAATATGCCTGTCCCTGGACTAAATCAACATACCGCCGAAGTAGCTGAAAAGTTGCGTAGCAATGCGACAAGGATAAGCTGGCCAACAACAAACTGTCGCTGAAAACCAAGGTCTTTATTTATAAGGTTATCCTAGCGCAGATCTGGAGACGTCCAGGTATATGGTATAGCTGCCAAAACCCACCTGAATAAAAGAAGGGGCTTTCAGGCCAAAATCTTGAGGAGAATTATTGGTGCCGAGTGGTAAATTCGAACAAAAGATATCGAAAAAAATTGCGAAGTCCCAATGGTTGGTGACACCATTAACAAACAGGCTGCCCGCTACCTCAATAAGGCATCATGCCACCCAATCAATCTCGCGAGACATCTCTTTAGAAGACGAAGGATAAATGGGTTCAGAGCTCGAAGGAGACTTCAAAGAGGAGGGAATAGAATAACATAGCCACTTACCGAGAAATACCTTTTTGTTATACAGATCGACTTATCTGTAAATATTTATCCTTTTTAGGGTTAATTTGTCAGCTTCTACATAGCTGCTATTGGTCAGATAAAGTTAGATTTTACACTGCTTTTTGTAAGTTTAGGTCACTTATGGTTCTATGTATAAAATGAGAAAACGGCCCTTAGAGTCTTAAGCTTTTAGGCTGACGTTGCAAAGGTATGAAAGCTTAAAGCTTTCGTTCTCAAAGAAGCTTTTTTGTAACCATTTTGTTCAGCCTATCCATCATTTGACTTTGATGAAAGTCTGGCTTACCTTCATGGTACGAGTTCACTATTTAGGTCATGACGCCGTTCTCCGTCTTCCCCTCCCTTGTATGTCTACGATCTTGTCATATGCAGAACTTTCACACCTAGGCTCTACTCCGCCTCGCATACGAGGTGTGTTCAAAAAGTATCGCGAATTTTGAGTTTTCGCGGGTTACGTATATTCGAATTTCGATTTTGTTGTGGCGTTATGTTGGTACTCATGTCTCTCACTTATGCCAACAAGCTCGGCCATTTTGAATGTTCACTTAATTGTTGACAGCTGCTTTGCTTGCACGTGTTTTGGATCGTCTTCGATTTTTACCTATTCAAAAAAATGGATCAAAGAACCTGTATCAAATTTTGTGTGAAAAACGAAATTAAGTGCGCGGATGCATTCCGAATGTTGACTGTGGCATACGGAGAAGCTACCTTGGACCGAAGCAACGTTTATCGGTGGTACAAAATGTTCTCAGAAGGCACGAACCAAGACCGAAAAAAGCGCGCCAAGTTCGGTCGAATGTGAAAGTTTTGCTGACAGTTTTCTTCGATTGCAGGGGCGTGGTGCATCATGAGTTCTTGCCACAGGGAAGAACGGTCAATAAGGAATATTACCTGCAAGTTATGCGCAATTTGCGCGAAGCAATCAGCCAGAAACGCCCGGATTTGTGGAAGAACAAAAATTGGCTTTTGCACCACGATAACGCCCCTGCTCACACATCGTTGCTTGTGCGCGACTTTTTGGCCAAAAACAACACACTAATGATGCCGCAGCCACCGTATTCCCCAGATCTGGCCCCCTGTGACTTTTTTCTTGTTCCCTAAACTGAAGAGGCCCATGAAAGGACGACGTTACGCTACGCTTGACGAGATAAAGACGGCATCGCAGGAGGAGCTGAACAAGATAAAAAAAAATGATTTTTTGAAGTGCTTCGAAGATTGGAAAAACCGTTGGCACAAGTGTATAATATCTCATGGGGATTACTTTGAAGGGGACAAAATAGATAGTCATGAATAAATAAATAATTTTTGAAAAAACACAAAATTCGCGATACTTTTTGAACACACCTCGTATGCCAGGCCTACTTTCCAAACTTTGTTCACAGCCAATCTTCCGCCTTCATGGCTACATGCAAAATTTTTCAGTTAGACGTTGACATGTCCGTGGAGCAGGATAGGCTTCCTGTCTTGCTCAAGTATTGGTTTCGGTTCTAAATTAAAGTTATTGGTTCCGTTTCTTGAACTGAGTATTAATCGATTATGGTTCCTGATAGATTTTCAGGTGTTCGTGTGGGAATTGGGTCATTTACTAGAGATTAATTTAAATTCGAAGCAATTTTCGGAACTCACCTAATTTGTAATTTTTTCATTTTAAAGTTTTCACATTTACTTCCCCACAAAGTTTCATTGAGTTTATTTGTTTGTTTTTTTTTCCAGAGCTAAATCAACTCCCTGTCGATTGTCATCAGCAAACTGAGTGCTTTACACATTCTTTTACATGTTGGGCAAATTTACATCGAACCATGTCCAGGTCTATCATCATTACTCGCGCACAGTGTCCGTAAAGAAGACCGTCAAGGTGAGTCCCTGTCTAAAAAGTTTTTGTTCTGTTTGTGTTTTACGTTGGTTTTTTTTTTTTTTTGCGTTGGCCTAAACAAACACATTTAGCATGCATTGAAAAGTAACCCTTCCCACAACATTCCTTCTGGTTTGGTTTTGTCTATTGTTCTTTTTAACACTTTCTTCCCGTAGTCCCGCCTGCCCTCGCATGCCCTGCACGCTGTGTAAGGAAAACTTTAAATTATAAATTTAGTTTTGTTTTTAATATTTCCTAATTGATTCTCTTACTTCCGACAGGCTAAGGCAGCCTGCCGCATTGCTATTTAGCAACAATTTAGCATCCACTTGATAAGGAGACTCCCTGGGGCAGCCGGTTTGCTCCACAGCCGTGTGTTTCTCTTGTGTATGTGTGCGTGTCTGTGCGTCCATAGTGGACTATGTTGAAACAGAAACGTTTAGCCAAACAGAAGCCCAAAGCAAAACCGGTAAGCTTAACGAATCCAAATTAATTGGCCATTCAGAATTTGCTTTCTTTATCCTCCCTATCCTCCCTTTTTCCAACTCCTCCTTCTGCGCCTTCTTCTCTCTGCTTATATTAGATAATTTGACTGACTGCCAAACTGCTTTGTAGTGGAGAAACAATTAAATGAATTTTCCTTCAACTCTTTCTCAATTTTCCCAGTATGATTGCAGTAGAACAACTATTTGATTGATTGAGTTTTTCGTTGGTATTTCGTGTTTTGTAGTATTTTAGCTTGTTTAATCTTTAGATGGGCTATGAAGTATGCACTTTGGTTTGCTTTAGTTGATCAGAGCCCTGGTTAATTGTTTTAAGTGAAACATTTATTAACAAAAAGCAAACTCATAAAATGAACATAACTTGTTTCGCCCCTCGCAACGTTTTTATGAGGTGCATTAAAAGTTTGTGCAAAGTTTTTTAATGAAGTTTCTGCAATTTTATGTTTATATAGAGAGCGATGCTCTCTTACTCTCTCTCCCTTTCTCTTATGGATGGTATAAGTGGGCAGTTTGATGAGTATTAAGTTGTAATGGACCAGAATTAGTTTTGAATGAGTTGGGGAAGGTATCAAACTTTATAATCTTAACCTCCACATTAAATTTCTTGATCTTAGCTTTAATCATTTCGGTGATATGGCTTCGTAGCACATTTAAACTGATTCAAAGGGCTGGTTCGGAACTGGGAAAATATCTATAAAAGTATACCAAACTAGAACTATAAAATAACTAACTTCATACTTTCAATCTACACAAAAAATTTCAAGTAGTTAGTTAAAATATTTAACTCCTTATTGCCAATCTTCTGCACACCAAATTTCCAGTTTATCAGCCTTGTTCTCAATTCCACTTCCACAAAAATATTTCGAAAGTGGAATTGATTCGTTTTCTGGTAAAATTACGCAAGCTCCTACCAGTTAACCATCGAGTATGTGTTTGGCGGACTTCCGACGTAACGAAAAGTTTCATACAAAAATTGAAGGAAGAAAAAGCAGACGTAACGATTTCCTTGCACTTAACATTTTGCACGACGCACTTAAAAAAGTATTCTTGCGCTTAACAGCACATACGTGGACTCTATGTTAAAAGGCAGTGGGCCTTATTATTCCCTGCTCCCATTGAAAATGGGAAAAGGGGAATCATGAAGTTGTGCAAAAGTATGCAACAGGTAGAAGGAAGCATTTGAGACCCTATAAAGTATATATATTCTTGATCAGCATCAACAGCCGAGTCGATTTAGCCCTGTCCGTCCGTCTGTCCGTATGAACGCGTTGATCTCAGAGACTATTAGAGCTAGAGCCACAAATTTTTGCATGTAGATAGGTGTATACCCGATTCAAAACAAGTTTGTTTCAGACTTGGAAAATTCCTCCCCTCCCCCCTTTATGCACAAAACCTTCCAAACTTTACATATATCAAGAAGGGCCCAATATCTATCTATTCTGAAAAGATCACTAAGATCGGACAATAAACACCGAAGTTATAAACGAATCAATTTTGCTTGTGGGAGAGAGGGGGGGGTCTTGCATTGTCAGTTATCGCGCGCGGCCGCATGCCATGCGTTTGTATGTATGTGTGAGCGTGTGTGTATGTAAAGGAAAACACACGAAATCAAGGGAACAGGGTATTTTGTAGTCGGGGCACTCGACTACAGCTCTCTTACTTGTTTTGCGTTGAGCAGCTGATGCAATATTGTCGGCACTAGATGTTATGCGCTCTTATTCTACATCCAAGCCATCGATTATAAAATAGAACTTAAAAGGTGAGTACTGAGAACGATCGAATTTTTCTTCAAGAAATTTACTAGATATTCCTTTTTCGCGTGAAGGAGACCCAAAAGCATAAGCTTCGGCCGCAGAATGCACACCACCCACAACAGCTGAGCCAGCTCTGGTGAAAATTTTCAAAATACTTTTGTGTATTGCTTTGTTTTTGAGTTTCAAACAACAAAATCAGGCAAGGAGAATTTCTTTAATATTTTTTATATGGAATTTGACAGCTAAAAGAAAAATTGGAACGTTCTCAGTACTCATCTTTAATTGTGAAAAAATGGCACTGAAAATCAAGCGGAAGAAGACAAGGTTGCGCTGATTTTGGCGGTGTGAGGGCGGGATGCCATTTGGGATTTATCCCACCCCAAGCATTCGGACTTAAATTTTGTTAACATGGCTTTGAATCATATGCGAATTATGTACCAATATGTGTCAGTTGCTGTTTGCCGAACTGGTTTTAGGGCTTTTGCGGAAGAGCTATTGATATCATGACAGAAGAGTAAGCGTAAAGCACTTGTTATCAAAACAAAACACAGCTGATTGACTAGTGCGACCCACCACCATCTAATTAAAACAAGTAAGGGAGCTGTTGTCGAGTGCCCCGACTACAAAATACCCAGTTCCCTTGACTTCTTGTGTTTTCATACACATATACTCGCACTCACACATACACACACACACTCTAACATACGTACACACGCACGCGCAAACGCGGTAACTGACAATGCAAGGCCCCCCTCTCTCCCACAAGCAAAATTGATTCGTATATAACTTCGGTGTTTTTTGTCCGATCTTATTGATCTTTTCAGAATAGATAGATATTGGGCCTTACTTAATATATATAAAGCATGGAAGGTCTATCTTAAAAGTGGTGGATCTGACAGGGGGGAGGGAGAGGAATTTGCCAAATCTGAAACAAACTCGATTTGAATCGGGTATACAGCTACCTACATCCAAAAATTTGTGGCTCTATCTGAGATCGACGCGTTCATACGGACAGACGGACGGACAGACGGACATGGCTAAATCGACTCGGCTGTTAATGCTGATCAAGAATATATATACTTGATAGGGTCGCAAATGCTTCCTTCTACCTGTTACATACTTTTGCAAAACTTCATGATCCCCCTCTCCCATTTTCAATGGGAACAGGGTATAAAAACTTATATTCCTAAATGCATGAATCGTAAGAAATTCTGTTTTTAGCTATAATCGTTAGACACTTTGAGTTATATGCTCATCAGTCATGTGACTTCTGTAGTCAGAAGCCACACTTTTTATAGCCGAAGGCAAGCGATCCGATGGCACTGAGCTTCCTGGTGTAATAAGATATGCGAATCCATTGGCATTGCAATGCTAAGTCAGAAAGCACTGGCAATGCGGGTGACCGCTTTAGGTTTAGCGACGGAAAATTTATATAAAAATCCAATGATTCTGCTTGGTTTGAATTTCCGTCTAAAAAAATCAAAGATTTGAAATATAAATTTTCTTCCAGAGATTGAACATGTCCTGGCTATGGTTTTTTGTATAGACATACAAAAAAACGTACAATATTAATACATTATATGTGCACTACGAAATAAAAATGCTCAATATACAGACATGCATAAAAAAAGGCGCCGACTTACACACAAATGAACATTAATTCGCGGAGGTCAATATCGATACTCGACTTAGCTTTCCAATTCAGCCAAGCATCTCTATGCTTTGCCTTTAAGTGCGCCTTTATGTTTGTCGGATTGCCACTGGTCTGTGCATACACACGTCAAAAAACCAGAAGAAACAGTTGATCCCAGCAGTGTGACCGAACTCTGCAAGCAAAATATTGCTAAAAAATAGCGCTAAAAAATATCCGATATATCGCCTCGGACGATATAAAGTATTTTTGGACAAAAATATTGATATTATTTTCGACATCCCTACTCTGAACCACTTATGAAACGGCTTTAGCCCCGTTTGAACCGGTTCACCGACTTGGGAAATGGCCTATGACTCTTTTTCTCATCGAAGGAACAAACATTCATTCAATTGCTATAGATACTGTGGGGTCTCTGCAAACCTTCTCAAATCGCTTTTTATTCAATAACTCACCGACTTATCAAACTGCCCCCGTACTTATCTCTCTCTCTCAGCTATTTGCCCCTCTAATTGACACAGCTCGCCTTGGCTGCGTAGAATAACAACAACAAACTCTACAATTATCAACGTCAGTATACGACGCGACTTTGAGCGAAACATGTGAAAAAAACACACATTGAGTTTACTACTTGTTGACGCATTTCTCTCGATCAGTTGATCAGAAAATCAAGTGTCAGCCCTGTTCCGATGTATTTTCAAACCAAATGGGTTTTTGTAAGTGAAAAACTAATTAATAAGTTTCTCATTAATTGGCAATGGGTAATTAGTGTGTGCACCACTCGGCTATTGTTAAAGTTTTGTTGTTGTTGTTGTTATCGCATTGAGTATTAATCAGCAGTGGTCGATGGCGCTACTCTCCGTCTCCGTCGCTCTCTGTGCGTGTCGCTCTTTGCTTTTACATTTTTAGCTTCTCTTTTGAAACTCATAAAACTTTGACAAGACTCAATTTTGAATAACTCACTTATTGAGGGGCAGCCATGCATTCAGCACTTTGCATCCTCCATTCAGTGGGTGCCGGTGCCTGCACTTAGATCTATCAACGGCTTCATCCGTATAGTTTGAGTTTGAATGGGAACACTTCATCAGCCAAGGCAGAAGCCATGGCAGCGACGTCACATCAGTTTCAGTATCAATTTTCCACTTTAGCGAGTTATAAAGAAGCCGACAAGTTAGCAGCAGGTGAAAAATTGGCTATGCGCACACACTAAGAAAAATAAGGGTAAAGAATATTATGGAAAGTTCAGTTGTGAACTAGATTTAGTACTGAAAAAAAGGGCAACTTGTTTATGTTCTGGTTTTTGTTTTTTGTTTATTCTGCTTCGCATGGCTTGTGGCAAAAGTTGTCTTACATTATGCACGATCTAAGAAACAGAGAGGGAACAGACCAAGTCGACGACAACGCTGATGCTTGATGTGGTTATTAAGTGGAGTTTATGTTGTTGGCTGCGCAGCAACTTTTTATTAAGTTCGATTAAAACTATGCGAACGCCCGGAGGTCACTAAATGGGGTCAATGCCAGGCACAGACTTGGCAAATTGTATCCTGTGGTTTGCTTGGAATGGTAACCATTTTGGTTAATGCTAACGAGAGGCAAACCATTGATGCGTAATTTCTGCATGCCACTGAAATTGGGTTTCCAATTTGTCCATAAATTATTATTGCAGCGTAATTATTGCGGCTGATTTCGTTTTCGATTGGCTAATTGGCTCCAAACATGGACTACGCATCTAATGTGGTGTTAAACAACTGTCAATTATAATGACTGTCAAGCGTGTGGAATATTAATAACAATTCGCATTTTTCTTATGAATTTAAACATGATTTTAATTTGAATTAATTCACTGCGTGCATCACGGTGCATAAATGCAGCTGCTGTGGGAAGGACACACCATTTTTGCAATTATTTGATGCATTCAACAATTTGGTGCTGACTTTAATTGGGTTTGGCTAAACGTAACCTTATTAATGATAAAATTACATTTAAAGTGTCAACGAGTAAACCATGGATCTCTGCTTACAAGGACGAGCGATTTGCTGAAAAAAGTGGAGTAATCCCGATTTTAGTTGAACCATGAACAGTGCTCTCATATTATGAAATCATTTTGGGATCATTGACAAACTTTCGGACTTCTTTTCATTTTAGTAAGAAGTTTACCTTTGCGACCGGTGCAGCCCATAGTTGTTTGTTTTCCTTATAACTCGATTATCGTTCATCCGATCTTTACCATTCCTTTGGCGGACCGATAAATAATCTTGATTACCAAACATGTCCAAAAGGAACGAACCTTCTTTCTGAAAAATTGTGCGAGATATACCGTTTTTTCCAAATTTCGGGGGCGGTAGGGGGCGTGGCAAAAATTGAAAATAATTTTGATTTGAAAAAGTTTTTGTCCCATACATGTCGAACCTCTATCTCTTACCATCTCTGAAATCTGTTTGTTCATACGGACAGACAGACAGACAGACGGACAGACGTACGGACGGGCGGACGGACGGACAGACGGACATAGCTATATTGACTCGGCTGTTGATGCTGATCAAGAATTTATATACTTTATAAGGTCGGAGATGCTTCCTTCTGGCTGTTTTTAGCACAAACTTATTTTACTCTGTGTACCTCTGGTGCAGAGTATAAAAAGGATTTCAATAAAAATTTGACCACAAATTCGGTAAAGGTCTTTCGGAAGGACTAATTTTCGATCACTTTTTCCAACATTTCTACCAGTATCTCGCGAATTCCACGAGTAATGATAACTTCCAAGTCTTAAATCGTAGCTGGCTTATCAACAAAGACTTCTGATTTCATAAAACCCCCAAAAGAAAAAATCCAGGGTTTTAACAAAAAAGAAAGTCGGTATAACATACTCTGTACCTGTGAAGTGCTGCCCATCACCGTTGCGACCGGTGCTGCCCATAATTGTTTGTTTTCATTATAACTCGACAACCGTTCATCCGATCTCTACCATTGGCGGTTCGATTATTAATCCTAATTACTAAATGTGTCCAGAAGGAACGAACCTTCTATCTATAAAACTGTGGGAGATATGACGTTTTTTCCAATTTGCGGGGGCGGGAGGGGGCGTGGCAAAAATTAAAAATAAACTTGATCTGCCTGCAAGTATAAGAATCATAAGTCCCATTCATGTCAAACCTCTATCTCTTACCATCTCTGAGATCTGTGCGTTCATACGGACAGACAGACGGACAGACGTACATGGCTTTTGCACAAACTTATTATACCTTATGTACCTTTGGTACAGAGTATAATAAAAAACCTAACACTCCCTAAATGATATTTGTAGACCTCGGATTTTGCATATTTTTTTAAATCGATTTTAGTCCTAGGAGACTAGGGTAAACGTGTTTCCAACGAATTTTTATACTCTGTACCAAAGGTTCATAGAGTATAATAAGTTTGTGCAAAAGCCATGTCCGTCTGTCTGTAAAGCGACACAGCCTAGCTTTGAACTGCCCTCAACGACGGCTTGGCAGCGAATGAAGGCAAAGAGAGCGCTGCTTACGCTCATATGCCCGACTTCGGCATGGGCTCGGCTCGTGTGCTTGTAAATAGCCGATTGCGCTCGCCCCCTGGGGGCTATGGATGAACATCTCTGGTCTAGTTATTTGTTGACAGCTGCCTGTCTTTTCTTACAAATTCTATGTTAAATCAAGTTGCCTTTATACTGTTCCTAAACAAATTGAAAGTACGAATCTAGTTGTGCTCCCATAAACATAAATATGTATTTTCGTCTTAAACAGGCTGTTACTTTGCCAAATAAGCTGATTAAAGTTCCATACAAATCACATAATTAGATCAAATGTTTGGCAACATGCTCAGATAGCTAAAATATTGATTCAATAACCGCGCTATAAGTGATGAATAATTTTAAAAACAAAGCCATTAAACAAGAATAGACCGACTTTAGAAGCCAATTAAGACACCTTTCGCTAAACTTTTATAGCGCTTTTCATTTTTATACCCTTGCAGAGGGTATTATAAAATTGTCGTGATGTTTGTAACGCATAGAAGGAAGCATCTTCGACCACATAAAGTATATATTCTTGATCAGCATGACGAGATGGGTTGATTTAGCCCTGTCCGTCCGTCCGTTTGTCCGTCTGGCTGTTTCTATGCTATCTCCTCCGTCAGTTTGAAAGCTATCTTCACCAAACTTTGCACGAAGTCTTTTGGTACATATACGCTGCACATATGTCGGAAACGGCCGGATCAGATGACTATAGCATATAGCTGTCATAGGAACGATCGGTCTAAAAACTAGTTTTAGTGAGAAAATATGTTTAGTTTTTAATGGAAACACCTCCAAAGTGCGTATTTCTTAGTTAACTATCTTTTCCCATGATTTCACTAAGTTTGATCGAAATCGGATGACTATAGCATATAGCTGCCATAGGAACGATCGGTCGGAAAACTAGTTCTAGTGAGAAAAACTTTTTTGTTTTTAATGAAAACGTCCTTATCATTGGCATACACTTATTTTATATACTTTTACACAATTCTACAAAGATTGGTCGAAATCGGATGACTATAGCATATATCACCCATAGGAACGATCGGTCGAAAAACTAGTTCGAGTGAGGAAAACTTTTTTGTTTTTAATGAAAACGTCCTTTTTATTGGCATGTTCTTATTTTATATACTTTTACACATTTCCACAAAGTTTTATCAAAATCGGATGACTATAGCATATAGCTGCAATATGAATGATCGGTCGAAAACGAAGTTCTAGTGAAGAAAACTTTTTTGTTTTAAATGGGCCCGCCTCCAAATTTCGTTATTAACAGTGTATTATGCTTTTCCAAGATTTCACCAATTTTGGTCGAAATCAGACATCTTTATAGTATAGATCCATAGAAAAGTAAAGTCCAAAAAGTAGTCTTAGTTAGAAAAACTTTTGTTTTTTTGTTTTCAATGGAAGCTGCAAGGGTATACAAAACTTCGGCCGAGCCGAAGTTAACTTTCCCCTATTTTTATTAGTTGAATTAGCGGTTCGGTTACAATTGGGTTTGGTTCGATTCCAAACCGGATTCCCTGGTAAAATATATTTCTATATGTGCAGGATTTTGTGTGTTCTGAACAATTGTTTTCTTAACTGGCAAGAAGATTAATCCAAGGTCAAACCGGATCCTAGGTTCGTCGACTTTATGAGCTCGCTCCGAGTTCATCAGGGGAACTTCTAAAATGGAACTCTATATATTCAACTGTTTTGCTATTGAAATTATTTCATAAAGGCTAAAACGATCAAACTTACTGTTAACTTTTTGCTCTAAAGAAGCCTAGTACGGTTTGAATGACGTGATCGGTGCAGCGCTCATATAGGAAATCCAGGCGCTCATCGGTAACCTTGTCTTCCGTGGAGGCTTTCTCCTTTTGACGATCCTTAATATTATCAAAATGGACTGAACACAAACGTAGTCGTATGTTGAATGTCATTCTAAATATTGAATTTGGTAATTGCTTACTTTTTCATGCATAGTTAAAGTAGTTAAAATTGTGGCAAATAAATCAATTTCTGTATATAAATAAATTCCAAATAATTTTATGGTCAGTTAGTTCAACATCTGTGGCTTTCATTTGTCACATTTCAGTCACAGTTGTTCGTATTTCAATTTGCGTAGTGGCATGGCGACCGGGAGCAGGATGTGTGTGTGTGTGCACATTGTCGTCAAGTGCACTTGTGTGCTCAGTCAGACTGCAGCTGTTGAGAGATTGAGTGGGTGGGTGGACGACGGACGGATGGTTAGTTAGAGCCGCAACAATCACTGCCACTTACCTCAAGCGGACAAAGGCACTTAGAGGAAACCAGCGTCGCACTTTAGTTGTGGTAATGAAATGTAAGCTACGTGCCACACCCACTCAATGGGGAGCATGCAACAAATGTCAGCTGTAGTTTGTATAGTTTACTTTTAGGCAGTCGCCCACAAAGTAGTTTGGCAGCAAGTCAAAATGAAAAGACGCCCCAACAATTATGGTTCAACTAATTTTATAACCCAAATATTTTTCTTCTATTTACCAATTTGTTTTGCACAAACAACACGCACACACACACTACACCACCTACACCACTATCTTTGCTTTTTAACATTTTAATCCCCCTCTTTTCTCTGGCAAATTATGAATGATAAAAATGTACAAATATTTATCATAAATTTTGAAATTAATTTGTTATGATTTGCTTACTTTTTCACACACACACATTCAATTTGTCTAATGAAATCTCACTGCACCGTCTCTGGTGTGTTTGCACAAAATGATGTGTGGAAATTTGTTATAAAAATCAAACACCTGATGAACTGTTTAATACAAAACGAAACAAAACAAAAACCTTAAAGATACCATGGGGACTGAAAAAAATCTGTTGGGGTCTCATAAATATAACTGTGCCCAGGGTAAGCTACCAACATTGTACCTTAAGTTGTCAATCATTTAATTGTGTTTTTTGTGTTTGGTTCACCCACTTGTTGTTGTTGTTGTTCTTGTTGTTGATTTATGTACCAAAAGTTAACCTTTGATTTACCTGCTTTCCCTTAACAACAGCATCCACCCACACATTTTATAGGGCGGCTCGTTTGGGGCTGTAATTAATTACTTTGCTTGCTGAAATGAGCGAACAAATAGCATAACAAAGCAAATGATAGCCCCTCCGGCAATCGAATTGTCCCGCTTTAATGGGTAATGCAGGACTGCAGATCTGCACCTAGTTATCAATTTCATTTCCCGGTAATTAATTAATTAAATGCCTCTGCACTGCGTAGCATCATTAAGTTTAAGCAATTTACTGCCTGGTTGAGTAATTTGATAAGTTTCGCGGGGGATCCGATAATTGGATTGCGTTTGTCCGTCAGACGTATGTAGGGTGGCAATTGCCTAAAGTCTTGAAATATCAGCCTCTGCGGGACTGAACGAAGAAAAAGCTGGGATATATCCCACACTCCTAAAAGTAGGCAACAAAAATCTAACGAACCTGTGAGTAGGCGGTTTACGCTCTAGGCAAATTGATAAGACTTCTTCAGAGATCTCTAACTGTGTTATTCCCACCGTTTGAAATCGGAAACGACAAAAGGCTAGACTACCCTCTAGTACGGCTGGGGTCAGTCACAGTATTTTCGTCAACCCAGCGTTGCTCTTTGTACGGTGATGCGTCGTGACGACAACGATTAAGGCTTATGTCGCTTCTCTGCATGGCATTTCGTCTATCGAGCGTCGCTTATGTCGGTTCCTGCATGGCATTGCGTTGACCTAGAGTGCCTGGAGAGCCGTTAACGTATTGAGCGGACATCGCCTTGCAAAATACGTCAGTCGAACACATTGTGAGGGGTATAAGGGTGGGTCGACGACAGTCACACAATCGTCGGCGGAACGTTGTTACAGCATTGGTCGGCCGTACTTGAGGGTATATATGGGAGTCTGAATATGGGTGTCTGAATAGCATAGCCTTTGTTTTCCTTAAAGGAACTCGGGTTGATCCTAGATTAAAAACCCTTAAGTTTTCACCTGTAGCTCAGTTGTTTGAGTCAACTGAATAAAAATGTTAAAAAAAGACTCCATAAATCCACAGATAAGCCGTATCATTCCACTATTTCTTCAAACAACAGTTATATATCTAACCCAGCAAAATGTCAATAAGTTGACTACAGATTTCTTAACCATAACGTAACGCGTAACCAGATTAGCAACAGATGAGCAGTTAAATGCTTTAGGCACCCCCCAACCCCTTTGATGGAAATGGAGCAAGAGCTGTGCCATTCACGTTACGACTCTCGCAGGGTAAATATATTGTAAATAACTCGGCTTTATCAGCAGCGACAGTCAGCCAGCGAACGTTTGGCCAGCATCAGGTGCATCATGATAGTTGAGATTCAACCGCCGTGAGGCCCACAACAGCGCGTAGCGCGGCAATTGCAATGCGGAAGCCTGCGAACTTGCACCGTGCCAAATTCAATTAATTAGCGTGTTTTAGTGAAAGTTGCGGAAAAAGGGGGGAACGGCGCCAATATGGTGGTTATTGATTCGCCGCTGGCACCGCACAAGTATATGCGACGCATCTCCAAAGACTTCTCTACGGTGCGTCGGTATAGTAACACTCCTGCGGTGACTGAGGCAATTCCGCCACCGCCCACCACGCCGCGTGGCATACGCAAGCGGCAGCATCGTAAACGTTCCTCGGTCTCATCGACTCTGTCGAAAGTTTTAATACTTAATGTGCGTGATTTGCTAAAGGCGCATACCGCCAACGAGGGCAATAACCAAGAGGTACGGAAACGGGTTGAGATGCGTGAACTACACAGAGAGAAAACACACGCACTGCTTCTACCACTCTTTTCTAAGTTTCTTGCGGTGGCGCCGCTAACATTGTTTTGCTTTGCTTGTAACTCCACTTTGGCTTAACTAAAGACTATCAAATTTAATGCTTAGAAAAAGAAAGCTGGCTAGGCTTCCTTCACACAGTTCTACACATGAGACATGACGATAAAAAAATGATCGCTTCGAAATTGACAAATGAGATTATATTTACACCAGAGCTCGTAAATAACAATTGAACATTTTTGCCTTTGCGAACTGCTCAACAACAAATCTGAAGAAATCCATGCACGCTTGCTCTCGCTCCGAGCAGAACACTTCGTTTCTCTTTGCTTTTGTTTTCAGTTGACTGTTCTCAGTTGAGCGTTGCTTGTTTTGCTCTTTCAATAACAATTTATAGACAGCGATCCGGCTGAGCGCTCGCACATTAAGAGTCAGTAGATGAGCAAAAAGCCGAAAGACTCACCTCAAAGGGTCTTTTTTTCCTTTTCTTTGTTTTGTGTGTGTGTGTGGCTTGTGTGAGTCGCAAGCCCAAACAGACACCTTACTCACACACACATACACACACAAACGCAAATGGCTTTAATTTTCTTCGCTCGCGTCGATCTGCTCAGTCAATGAGCAGAGCAAAATGTAATCAAATCCATTGTTTTTTCGTTGAGCACTGAGCAATTCGTTCATGAGCCGATGTAAACGGTTCATCTCTGACTTTTTGCTCAAAGGGTCCGTAAATAACTGTTATTTTTGGACAACGAAAAACGGTCAATTGTTATTTGCCAGCTCTGATTTACACTGAATGTCATGTCATAAAATGTGGTTTAATGGGTACCGTAAATAAAGTTCAAAATCAAATTAAAATTATTGTAAAAATTATATTAAAATGCATCGATTCGGCAAGATATCGTCTGAAGTTCAGAGCGAGATGCTAGCGGCAATTGTCTGCGTTGCCGTTGGTTATTTACAAAGACGTTCTAACTACAAAGATGCACAACGGACATACAAGTGAATGTCAGGCCAATTTTTATAGCCTGATTCCACTAACACATAAATGTACATTCGAGCACAAAATCAGGAAACTAAACAAACACCTGCTTGTTTTGCCATTTAGTCGGTTAAGAATGTACATTTCCAGTGGAATCACCAAACATCAAAATGTACATAAATGTAAATAAGGTCTTCAACCGCTCTGGAAAAGTGTTGCCAGAATCTGAGATCCAAAAGTTTAAGGATCAGCGCAAAAACCTGATGGAAATAGAATAAAATGAACCAAAAGTAGCTAAAAAGTAGCTAAGTGCTAAAACCAGGGATTAAAACCGAAACGATTATCGGTCGGGTTGTTTATCTCGGGCCATAGGTATATTTCGGTTAAGGTTATATTATGGGAAACGCACAAAGGTTGCCTGTCCGTTTCCTAAACAGTGGTAAAAGGCTTTCAGCCGAAATTTGCTTCGGATTTAATCCCTAATTTCCATGAATAGTGAAACTCTACTGAAAGCACTCTTCAACTGCAGCTGTTTCTAATGATTATGTCTTAATTTATCACTCCGAAATTCTAATCTCTGACTTTTTACTGCGGTTTCAAACCAAATTAATAGGCATTATTTCTCACTACGTCTCAAAAATATTGAAATAGCTAATTATAATTTTAAAACTGCTAGATTTATAGCTAATAGCATTTCCGAAAGTTTATAAGCATTTCCATTTTCGAAAATGCTAGATCCAGCAACTAAATAGCTAAAATGGGAACTCTGTGGCGGGGGAGCACTGAAATAGAACATCCCTTTTAGCTCGTTTTCAGCGTGCAGCTGTGGAATTTGATTCTTCAGTTTCGCTTTAATTACCATCCATGACCGATTAAGGTTCACATTTTTACAACAAAAGTCAGGTTCTACAATGGTATTGAGCACGAAGTGCTTGTATCTTAGACGGGGGGTTCGAATTCTGGTGCTGATCAGCAATATTTTTATACCCTTGCAGAGGGTATTATAAAATTGTGCGGATGTTTGTAACGCATTGAAGGAAGCATCTCCGACCACATAAAGTATATATATTCTTGATCAGCATGACGAGCTGAGTTCATTTAGCCTTGTCCGTCTGTCCATATGTTTCTATGCTATCTCCTCAGTCAGTTTTAAAGCTATCCTCACCAAACTTTGCATGAAGTCTTTTGGTACAAATACGCTGCACATTTGTCGGAACCGGCCGGATCGGATGACTATAGCATATAGTTGACATAGGAACGATCGGTCGAAAAACTAGTCTTAGTGAGAAAAACCCTTTTTTGTTTTTAATGGAAACGACTCCAAAGTACGTATTTCTTAGTTTACTTTCCTTTCCCATGATTTCACTAAGTTTGGTCGAAGTCGGATGACTATAGCATATAGCTGCCATAGGAACGATCGGTCGGAAAACTAGTTCTAGTGAGAAAAACTTTTTGTTTTTAATGAAAACGTCCTTATCATTGGCATACACTTATTTTATATACTTTTACACAATTCTACAAAGTTTGGTCGAAATCGGATGATTATAGCATATAGCTCCCATAGGAACGATCGGTCGAAAAACTAGTTCTAGTGAGTAAAACTTTTTGGTTTTTAATGAAAACGTCCTTTTTATTGGCATATTCTTATTTTATATACTTTAACACATTTCTACAAAGTCTTATCAAATTCGGATGACTATAGCATATAGCTGCAGTTTGAATGATCGGTCGAAAAAGAAGTTCAAGTGAGAAAAACTTTTTTGTTTTAAATGGGATCGCCTCCAAATTTCGTAATTAACAGTGTATTGTGCTTTTCCATGATTTCACCAAGTTTGGTTGAAATCAGACATCTATATAGTATAGATCCCATAGAAAAGTAAGGTCCAAAAAGTAGTCTTAGTTAGAAAAACTTTTTTGTTTTCAATGGAAGCTGCAAGGGTATAGAAAACTTCGGCCGAGCCGAAGTTAACCTTCCCCTATTTTTTAATTTTATTACCTTTGTTTCTCAGGAAAAAATTTTAAGCGATTCGAGCTAAACTAACTCAGTGATTCATTAATGCTTTATTTGAATTTACACTTTCTCATGATTCATGATTGTCAGTTGATAAGCTATTTACATTGAAAGCATGTCAACATGTATTATCTTGTCATCATGTGTCGAACAGTGTGAAGGCAGCCTTAATTTGCTAATTGAAAGTCCTGGCAATTTGTGTATAAAATGGGAGAAAACGTTGTAAAAATTGCTTCAGTTGCCAATTTCAATATCTGTAGTTAATTTTTAAGCATTTTCATTTTCATTTCTTGAAAAATCCAGACCAATATTTGATTTAAATTGGATTTTAATTACTTAAAGTTGGTTTTAAACTTGCCCCAAGATAGTCCTAGATTCGTTTTCAAATTAAAAATTTCAATTGGGTCTCTCTGTGTACTAACATGCTAACCGCTGGGGTAAACAAATGCCAGGGTTAATGTATAAGGGGAAGGGAAAGTTTGTTTGTCTTGAGAAATTCTTAAATTTCCTGTTTGTAAAATTGTTGTAAATATTAATTTTATGTACTATACTCTCTCTCTCTCTCTCTCTGTGAGCTCTTACTGCTCCTAGTCTAAATCAATTTATGTTGCACCCACCCAAAAAAAAAAGAATTCACTCATCTTCACTTCACTTAAAATGTTTCTCTCTTTTCCATGTACAAAAATCGATCAGCTTTATTCAAAAGTCTATCCAAATGTTAATAATTTAAATTTATATTTCAACTTTAGCATCAGCCGCGCAGTTGGATTGAGACAAATTTTCAGAAACGCGAATGCATCAAATTTATACCATGCCCAAAGGACGATACAAAGTGAGTAGAAACTGAATCTAAACTAATTAATTCCAGTTGACCCAGTTGGGAAAAAGGTTGGCCCACTTTCTCTGTTTAGTTTCTCAGTTTTGGGGGAAGTGTTGGCATTTATTCTTGATTATCATGACGACTGACAGCTTCTCCAGCAATTGAGATAAATGCGTTATAAACTGTTCCCGGCGCTGGTGCTTGGCGAAAGTTTTATGATGAAGTTTTTATCAGCATTTTGCTAAGCAAACATATTTGCCTTTTTTTTCGCTTTCCCACTGACATTTCTGACTCCCGCCAGTCCCAGGTTGGTTGGTGTTGACAAAACGAATGGCTTTGTTGCCACATCCAGGACCTCAGAACACGTGTTACCCTTGTAGATTAATTCCATTTTTATTTCCACTGATTTATTCATTGTGAATGAGGCTGATGTGATGTGTCTTAGATGACTCTAATTGAAATTTATTATTTAGCAGTGCCACAAAGCATTCTTTTTGAACACTTGACAGCCACACAGGCTGTTGCCAACAGAGCAACAGCAACATCTACCACAAAGGAGCGCGCATGCATAAATAAACGTTTGTATTTCATTCGGGCATAACCAACTGTCGCTCCAACCTGAAGAGTGGGACCTACGCGTATTTGAGTTGTGTGTTATGCCAAATATCATTTACCTCAAGCGAATATTGACAATAAATCAACACACTCAATTTGTGGGAAATAAAACTGAATACCCACAGAACACACACACATAAATAAAATACCAATTCAATGTGAATGCAATATTTATGCACTGCTGCATCGGTTATCCATTCGAGTTAGATGCAGTTCACTCATCGTCACTTTGACAGGAATGGAAACACATGTCTTCTGTAGCTGGATATGAGCTTAATAATTTTTATACCCTGTACCAAGAGTACAAAGGGTATATTCGGTGTATACAAACTGCTGTAACTGGCAACATCAACTGTCCATTCGTTCGTCCAAACAAACAGATCTCTGAGATGGAAGAGCTAGATACCCCAAGTATGGACTGTTAACGTATTTAATATGGAACATATCAAGTTTATTGATGTGAAAGACTTTAATTTCGGTAGCGAAGATTTTACAAGGAATAAAATTTGAATATTAGAGTCACGCGTCACGCTGACATGGCATATTTATCGAGTATCAAGTAATTATTATAGAGTACTTAGTATTGAGAACTTATATCGAGAACAGTATTGAGTTATTAGTATCAAGTACTGAGTATCGAATTCAGAGCATCGAGTATAGAGTAACGGGTATTTAGTATCGAGTATGAATATCGGGTTCTGAGTATCGAGTACTGTGTATCGAGGTCTGAATATCGAGAACTGAGGATCGATTACTACGTTTCGAGTTCTTAGTAGCGAGTACTGGTTATCGAGTACAGAGTACTGAGCATCGAGTACTGAGTATCAAGCTCTGAGTATCGAATACTGAGTATAGAGCAGTGGTGTCCAAACTCACACTATGAAAGCGTTGCGCTTGTGTGCGAAGCAGCGAAACACGAAGGCAATGTGACGTTTTACTGCTTTGCACTGACAAAATAAAATGCGTGCGATTCAAACATAAAACAAATTAAATTTTTAAGTCTTTCTCCCTCCTCTTTATTTCATTATAACCCCCGTGGCAAAGTTGGTAGTGCCTTTTAATAACATCAAAGGCAAAGCGACATGCAACGTAATGGCACAATAAACATTGAGCGTTACCATCCATATTCTCAATGAAAAATAATTCAATTTCCCAATTGAGATCAAACATTTTTTTCGGTGTAGTGTGAAAATCATGCGCTTTATGGTCTTTCCTCATTGAATGCAGCATAGCAACTGCTCGTTTGACTTTTGAGCTTCAGCCGAACACATGAGTCGTGAGAGCAAATGCAGCCGAACAAGCAAATCGTAGGAGAACAAGCTGCCGAGCGTTCTATTTATAGAATACACATATTCTCTCTCTCTCTCTATATATGTGTCGCTGCGACGCCGGCAGAATTTGGCTTGCCAACCACGCGTGGCTGCCTTTTCAAATTTTGGACATCGCTGGTATAGAGTAATGAGTAACACACAGTGAAATGTTTCACATCAATGCCTCTTACCTCACACAACTTCTCGGAGATAACATATATCGATTAATCAGCCTAATTTATCGAAAGTAAACACACACAGTTCATGTGGTGCCACATTTGAAATCTTCAGAAATCTAAAAATCACTTAAGAAATAGAGGAAAGCAAACTTCGGTTCAGCCGAGGTTTTATACCCTTGCAGCTCGTATGAATTTTGAGGACGCTTCTCAGACTTCCAAAAAATCTTCAATTGGACGACACTGCGGCAAGTTTGTTGTGTTCCGTTCCTTTGGAACAAAAGGAGTGTCTTTGCTGCTCAGGAAACCCGTCGTCATTTTAGCTTAATCAGGCCAGAAAACATTATTATTGTCGGAATGATTTTCCCCCAAAAAAGGAATCAAAACCTTCTTTAAACACTCGTTTATGTACACTTCCTTGTTAACTGCAATGCCACTTGGCTTGAACCACGGCTTCAAGATGCCCCTCTCAGAGATCGCAATGTATAGCATATCTTTGTGCTCAAACTTTTGCTTCAACTTATATTTCACATCAGTGTAAAAACCACTATTTCCCGGTATATGGCTGCGTCTCAGGCCAAATTAACTTTCACCGTCTAAAACAAAGAGTTTGCCACGATATTGGTTGCACATCCACCGACATTGAGATTTGACAGTTTGTATTTGGTCAGGTGTGTAACTTGGTGCTCTTTGCTTACGTCTGGCAACAATATAATTCTTTTTCAGCACTTTACTGATGTGTTGTTGGCTGCAATTAAATTTTCTGGCTGCATCTCGTTGACATATTTGCAAAAATCGAACGATCATCAATCGTTCGGGTCTTATTTCGCATTTTGGTTTTGGGACGTTTGCAAGTTGTGCAGACTTCTTCCCTTCTAACCTACTGCAAAAAGGAACGTGCATCAGTTTTCATACAGATTACATGCCGTCTATCATAATGCAAAAGTTGGTAGTGCATTCTTCCTTGTAAAAAGAAGTGTGTCAGATGGCATTTTTTTGGGAACCACGTTCCGCCAAATCCGACTTTGCACACAGGCAGCACACTAATGTAAAATCGAAACTCCCTTCAAATTCCCTTCAAGTTTCCCTGTCATTCATTTGTATAACCGCTATGTGTCTTGTTGTTCTAGGGTCTTTGGTATAACTGTCAAAAGACTGCATTTCTTTCTTGAAACCTAAATTAATAGTACTAATTGCTTTTTGTTAGTGTCCCATTTCTCTTTGGGACGATTTTCTTCACAATGTCACTATATCTAAGCCCAAAAGATAGCTTAGGGATTGATTGATGCTAATTGGACTGAAATAAGATTGATTTAAGCGCATTGTGTCTGACGGGGACTTCTTTTAGGTTATTTATTTGGTGCTTACATAAAACTTCCCAATGTAAACTCCATTTCTTTGTTATCCCTTCTTGCAGATGCTGTTGCGGACAGGCACAGATCACGCATCAGACCATAGCCGGCATCGAGAGCGGATCACCTGGCGATCTCTGGCTGCCCACCAAGCACACACGTCCCCAGCCCACTGATGCCTATGGAACTATTGAGTTTCAGGGCGGTGCTCATCCCACAAAGGCTCAGGTAAAGATTTCCACGCTGCTTTGCAAAAACAAAACATTTCTAAATATCCCTTTCCCCTCAGTATGTACGCTTGTCGTTCGATACGCGGCCGGAGCTGCTGGTGCAGCTATTTACAAAGGAATGGAATCTGGAATTGCCAAAACTTTTGATCACCGTGCAGGGCGGCAAGGCCAACTTTGATTTGCAGGCCAAACTCAAAAAGGTGAACAGAAAAAACTTTGGCGTTGTATTTCACACGCTAATTGAATGACTTTGGCAATCGTTTCCCCGTTTTCGTTTCGCAGGAGATACGCAAAGGACTGCTTAAGGCGGCCAAGACCACGGGGGCATGGATATTCACCGGCGGCACCAACACCGGTCTGTATGGGTTTCATTTAAGTTTTATGAGTGGCACTACAGTTTTTATGCCTGGCGATTACACACAAAGCGCAATCGTAGCCAAAGTTAAATAAGTTTCAGCGAAGAAATCCCAGCAAAGCATAAACGAGAAAGGCAGGCGAAGGATGATGAAGATGGGGGAGATGACAAGTGAGTGTGTGAGGAGTGGAGGCTGTCTGCATGCGGATGAGCGACTCCAGTTGAAAATTAAATAAATAAAATCCCAAGCGGAAATCACGCAGCCAGTGATTGCACACACACACACACACACTTTAACTGTTGGCCAACGTATTGCGATGCCCAGTAGATAAATGTGAACAGCAGCAGGCACAGGGTATATTCAGCATAACAATTTCTTTGTAAAAGCCAAGCTTCTCTCAGTTTCTTGTGTTGTGGGAATGGAACTTACAATCAAGGCACCAGTAGCAGGCATAGCTCGCAAAAAACTGTTAATACTTTTTTCAATGCGACCAGCCTCAGTGAAAAACAGAAACAAACGCAGCACAAGCGGTCTCTCACTGTGCGTAACACTTTTTCTCGCACCTCATGTGTTTTCTGTTACATCTTTTCGGTTGAGCAAAACAATCGTGTCGGTCAGCCGACAACCTCCGACAGCAAGCGAGCTCTGGTAGCAGGTGAAGTTGAATGCTGCGTAAAAGCTTAAAGAATGAGAAGCTATCTTAAAACTAAACTCTGTACTCATCTTGTAAGTCTCAGCTGTTTAGCTTACAGCTAACTTTTCTAGTCCATCAAACTTTTATTTTTTAGTTTTTTGTTACCTTACTCGCTTCTCCTTTTCTTTTAGCTGGTCGTCTGCTTTTTAGTGTTGTCGTCCCTCTTATTAAATTTTTCAGCCACGACCCTCTCCTTAGACTAGCCAAACAAAATGAAAGTCTCCAGAGTCTCGAGGTGCCTTGAAAAGAACAAAAGTTACCATTTGCTCCCGCTCACAGTTGTTGTCATTGTTTGTTTATGTCTACTTTTACAGGCGTTACCAAACAAGTCGGCGATGCTTTACTCCTGGAGGGTCAACAACGCACCGGACGTGTGGTCAGCATCGGTATTGCTCCCTGGGGCATTGTCGAGCGCAATCATGAGCTGTTGGGCCACAATCGTGAGGTACCCTGTCACAGTATTAGTTCGCCCAGGTAAGTTAATTGCTGAATTTTGGATATTCCCCAATGCAATTGACAATTCCACTTGACACAATTTCATTCCCAGATCAAAATTGGCCGTGCTGAACAATCGTCATGCGTATTTTCTGCTGGTGGACAATGGCACCATGGCCAAATATGGAGCCGAATTGATTTTGCGACGTAAATTGGAGAAATTCATCTCGAATTTAAAATTGCATCCATGTAAGTTGAGGAGTAAGGTAAGGGATGGGATGGAAACCAACAAAAGTTGTTGAATAAATAGATGGCAGTGCAGTGGAAGGCAATCAGCTCAGAGAAGCTTTTGTGTATACAAGATAGATGCTTGTTAAAAAATTTCCCCTGGCTGCAAGCAGCAATTTTTCTATTCTATTCACTGCCAATGCCGTCACACAACAAAAAAAGTGCTTTGTCCTTGTCTTTTGTCTGGCTAATGCATTCAGGTAACAGGTGCTCCAGAAACCACAGGAAATGTGACTCTAACTTTTGCTTCTTAGGTTGGTCAATAGGTAAATTTTTATTACTTTTATAAACTAACAGGAGGGTGTGATGACTTTTGGTTGGAGGTTTGTAATGCAGGAAATATGGGCAGAATTGTGAGTCAGCAGAGTAAAGTTCTATTCTCAGTCTTTGCTAGGCATCGTTTGAGCAAAATAGAATAGCTTTTAAAGTCCTCTGCTCTCAAAGGAATATTTTCTCAGTTGCCAGTGGCAAATTCTCTGCTTACATTGCCCACCCTCTGGTAATTCTCCTTTATCAAGCCCAGTAGGGTATACAAACTTCAAAGTTGGCTTTTCTCCACGTATTTTTCTAATAACATTGCACTTGATGTGATGGCAGGTGGCCAAGTAATGCGATTTGTACTCTCATTGCATGCTTAACATAATTTATTCACTCATTGTTACCTTTTCTGTGCTCACTCTCTCTCTCTCTCTCTCTCCTTTTCTTCCTCCCATCTGCAGTTACACATTCCAGTACACCGGTCGTCTGTCTGGTGATCGAAGGCGGCACAAACACAATACGTGCAGTGCTCGAGTACGTGACGGATTCGCCTCCAGTGCCTGTGGTGGTTTGCGATGGTTCTGGTCGTGCCGCCGACCTGCTTGCCTTTGTTCACAAGTAAGTCAAATGCAAAATGTTTGCCATTTATTTGGTGGGAAGGCGGAGGACTTCCGTGTGGCCCCAAGTTGTTGTCCGTCGTATATCAAAGCAATTAATGAGTAACCGCAGTTTGGGTAAATTTAATTAGAGACATGTTGGCATGCCAAATGCTAGGATTCTCTCTGCCTCTCTCTGTCTCGTTGTCTATTTAATTTCCAGCCCTGCTGTTGCTCCTTCATTAAGTAGGTAAGCGACATTTAGCAAATTATTTAAATTTACCCAACGCTCCATGTGGCATACACAGAGTTTGCCTTTTTTTGTTTGGAAAATTCACCGTACTATGGGAAAATAGATGAAATTTTTGGACAAAAAAAAAAAACGAAAAAAATAGAGGAACGTGTATACCCTTGCAGCTTCCATTGAAAACAAAAAAGTTTTTCTAACTAAGACTACTTTTTGGACCTTACTTTTCTATGGGATCTATACTTTACAGATGTCGTATTTCGACCAAATTCTGATTTCGAAAAAAATGATTTTCTTACTAGAACTAGTTTTTCGACCGATCGTTCCTATGGCAGCTATATGCTATAGTCATCAGATTTCGACCAAACTTAGTGAAATCATGGGAAATGATAGTAAACTAAGAAATACGTACCAATGGTAGACAGAGTAGTTATATTAAGTTTGTAGAAAAGTATGTAACAGGCAGAAGTAAGCATCTCCGACCCTATAAAGTATATATATTCTTGATCAGCATCAACAGCCGAGTCGATCTAGTTTCGATAATGGCTTTCCAATTTCCCCGTAATTTATCTTTGAATTATCAAATCCCCCTAGCATAGATAACTTGCCGGGCGAGAGACGCGACCGAGGTGGTATCCCTACTCTCAGCTCTGAGCTAAGAGCCACATCTAGAGAGCCGCAAGCTAGCCGCCGGTTCGTGGGCCACAGCTCTCAGTGCTTGTATTGAATTTATTTTATCCCTCTTAGAGATCTTGAGCTCTAAGCTTAAGTCCGAAAGCTGCTCCCGGCACTCGTCTCTCACACCCATCTTCGAAATATCTTCCATTTTCGGTCTTCCCAGCTTGTGCAAATTTTCTGAAAAAGTAAATTTTTTGGTATTTCAAAAGGTACTTTTACCGAATATAATCAAATCCTAGCTTTAGGTCCACAAACAAACAATGAACGAGTCTTTTGGCTTGCATATCCTTGTTTATATGTATCTCATTTTCATTGGAGGTTCCGTAATCTTTTTATTTTTGATTGAAGAGCTAGTTCCCTTATGTGGGATGCATGATCTTGTAACAGCCAATAAAATATTTTTTGGATGTGCGAAGAATAAATTTCCTTGTATGGTTTTCAGGACAATACTTTTCAGATCATCACTCAAATATAAACTCATTTTAACCATGTTAAAAACGTGAACCGGTCCGTCTTTACAAGATGACTTTGTTTTGATGTCAAACTTGGTTTGTGCGTACACTTTCATGATGAAAGTAGCTAGTTCCCTCAAGCTCTCTGTTGGCTTAGCTGTTCCAAGCATATTTGATAAAGATATTTGTGATCGTTGCTTAGTAAATCCTCGTTGACTTTTGGCAATTCGGTAGAAATGGCATCAATAACCCGTACACTTAAATCCCGACACTTAACGAGTTTTTGGTTATGCTGCCGGAAAAACTATTAGGGCCTGTTGTGGTAACGTCGAGACTCAAGAACAAATGGCAAAGTGGTAACACAAACCATTGCAGAGGTCGTTCTAGATGTCTTTTCAATATATGTACATATGACTCCGTTTTTATGCCCCTTGCTCACAGCGGTTCCATCACAACCAATTGCCAAAAGAGATGACCTGAATTCAAAAGATTTTTCCAAAAACTCGACAATATTTTTCTCAATCGTTGTTGCTTTCCCCGAAGCAAGATGACCGAGATGAAGATACTCCGACCAGGCTCGGATGTTAATGAAATATGTTCTTCAGTGAAAGTGTTTGGAGATGATAAATCTTCAAAAGCGGTCATAACTAAAGGTTTGTCTTTACGACCTCAACCGATTTGGCAGTTTTGGGTTTGATATAACAAAAAGAAGAAAAATTTGATAAAAAAATACTCATTTGATGATTTTCGTAACCATTTGGAATGGATATGTCTTTAATATTATTTTAATCAACCAACGGAGCTGAAAATCGTTCAAAGGATGACCATTTTTCATATCCTTTGGATGAGTGAAAGGATAATAAAGATGATTTAAAGCAGCGATGTTCATTAAGAGCGAGGCCAAAAGTGAAGTGTATTGGTGTGCGATACAAGTGACACAGCCCAGCTTGAACTGCCCTGCTCGACGCTGGGCATCGAATGCGCAGAGAGCGCTGTTAGCCATAAGCCCACTTCGGATGGCTTGGCTCGTGTGCGTGTAAATAGCCGATTGCGCTCGGATATATCGGATATATCCAATCCAAATGAATCTTTTTTCGATCTTTTTTCTTTCTGTGTGATGCTTTTCTATTGGGTCATCGATAAAACATACAGGAGATGTAAACAAAATTTTGTTTCCATCAGCTCGATTGCCCTGGTAGTGTCTTGACACCAGGAGAACTACAGGGATATCTTTATTTAACCTTATTTTATGCCAAATCCCCGCATTCATGGCCCACAGTGCACAGTTCTTGTGTGCTTTATTTGTCTGGCTTTGCTTGGGGCGCCTTGTTGTTAACCTCATAATTTGCAGTGCCCCCTCCCCTCACAACATTTTAATTTGGGAGGGGAGATTGTTTTTAATTAGCCAAACATTTCTAATCTTTCTTTATTCACCCCAGATATGCATCCGATGGTGAGGAACAGCCCGTGTTGGAGTCCATGCGAGACTATCTTATAGGCACCATACAAAAAACATTTGAAGTGGGCTTGGATCAGGCCGAGAAGCTGTATCAGGAGCTGTTGCAGTGCACACGCAATAAGAATTTGGTAAGTTTTTGGCCATTTCACTGCCGACTCGTCAAGGGTTTGCCCCCAACTGGGAAAAGCTCAACTTTTCAATCACTTAAGACTTTTACGCTTACCGATTTCAATTTTTAATTAGCAAAGTAAAAGTGCCAAAATAATTAGGCTACGAAATTCAATTGAACGTGTAATGAATTTTAAATCACCGCCAGACAGTTTCCCATTTCGCTGGTATTTCGTCAACTTGGTTCCCGCAGATGTTATTAAGATTTTAATTGGTTTTTGAATAAGCACAGCAGCACTCCACCTCTTGGCTCGCCTAGCCAAACAAATTTCCGTACAACATTAGAAGATACTTAGGATGTTTTTTTTTTATATTTTTTTTGTGTTTATCCTCTCTGGCAGATTACCGTCTTTCGCATACAGGAAAAGCCCGAGGGGGAAGCTCAGGAACTGGATCAGACCATTTTAACGGCGCTGTTCAAGTCGCAGCATCTTAGTCCGCCGGAGCAATTGAGTTTGGCATTGACATGGAATCGTGTGGACATAGCACGGAGCGAGATATTTGTGTATGGCCAAGAATGGCCGAATGGTGCGTTGCCTTGCCTCAAATTTCAATAATTTTCTCATTGTTCAACGCATGGCTTTAGGCGCCCTCGATGAGGCCATGATGCAGGCACTGGAACACGATAGAATCGATTTTGTCAAATTACTCTTGGAGAATGGCGTTTCAATGAAGAAATTTTTAACAATTCCGCGCCTCGAGGAGCTCTACAATACGAAACACGGTCCGGCCAACACACTGGGGTGAGTAATGTAAATGAGGTGCCCTTATCCGGGCTGGGATAACGTTTCTCTTTTTTTCCGGCAGTTATATACTGCGCGATGTGCGTCCGCATATACCCAAGGGCTACATTTACACGCTGCATGACATTGGCCTGGTGATCAATAAACTAATGGGGGGAGCCTATAGGTGAGTCAACGACAGCTTTGTGCACTGAGTGCACATTTGTCCTGCTCTTTTTTTTTGTGGGTTTGTTGTTGTTTGTCAAATGAACATTTGCTTGGCTTTGCGCTCAACTTGTTGCGGGGATTAAACTTTACAACACCCACCCAAACACCCACGCACCGACCATGTTGGGGAAATCTCCTCCTTGGCGAAAAGTTGAACTTTTGTCTGCATCCTTTGCCTTTGCCTTTAATTATGCCGCATTAACATTTTGGCCAACAAAGCGAAAAAAAATGTTGCTGCTCTTTGCTTAAATTTTTAGTTGGCGCAGCTTTCGTCGAGTAATTTTCTTTAATATCCCTTTATTCGTTGCGGTTTCTTGTTTAACGAAAAGCGGTGGTTCTGGTTTGGTTAACCCTTCCAGAAATTGTTTGAGGTTTCAATAAAAACTCGCTGCTCGGTTATTGCGGTCAAAGCAATGGGGCCCCCGGAAGTTTCAATCACTCAATTTAATTAAAACTCGAATCAACAAAAAAAAAAAAAAATGGTGGGCTCTTCTCGTTCAAGTCCCAGGAAAATGAATAAACGTTTTATTTTTTAGTTCAGCAAAATTGTGCAGCTAAAAGGGTTAACAATGGGTTTCCTTGAATCAACAGAGGCTGTTCAGTTGGTTCGAACATCAGGAATAGACCTACACCTACAAAAGCTGTGAGCATTGTTGTTGTAGCTTTCCATAATCCTTTTAGCGAAGTAAAGTAAAGATGAGCAAACGAATACCGCAACAGGAAAATAAGTTTTTAACACTAAAAACCCGTCATAGTAGAAAGAATAGCCTATAAAATCCATGACCCTGGCCGGCTTAACTAAGTAAAGGGACACCAAATACCCCCACAAACAAGTTGAAAAGAGAGAAAACGACATAAAAGAATTAAGAATGAAAAACAAATCGAGGAAAAAACAAAGCAAATGGGGTGAAAAACTAAATGAAAAGGATTGTTCTCCACCAAAGAATGAAACATAAAAGGACACTTTAAGAGGGCAAGCAAAGTGAAACAAGCTTCCTAAAGAAAACAGAGCTAAGCTTTATAAATGGAGTGGAAATATTCATTTATAATTGTTTGAAGTTCTCCACTCTCCTCTCTCTGTTTTTTGAAGCCAAACTTTCAATGCCTCCTGCTGCTGGCAGTTGAGTCTTAACCTTTTGCATTTAAAATCACTTTCCCTCACATTTGATCCTTTGGCTGTCTGTCAGTTTCAATAAACTTATGCTCAGGCTGAGTTCTTGTTGGATCCTAATTTGACACCACTTGGCTTCTGGCCTTTGTGCTGCAATCAAAAGGTTCATCTAAATGGCCAAATGCTTCTTGCAAGCATTGAACCGGCGCCTAAACTGATGTTTGTATTAAATTACGCTTTACGCATTTGGCCCTTTGCCGGCCGACTGCTCTACCTTGGGCTGTTTATTTTGGCTATTGTTGCTGCTGCTGCTGCTGCTTAGGATTCCATTGTCTAGACTCTACACATTCAAAAACGGCAGCTGCCAGCAGACCCTAAAAGTGTTGCCAATTTGTGCGTAATTAAAAGCATTAAAGTTTTGCCATTTTCTGTGTGGAACGTCAGGCAAACTCAATTGATTTAGCTTTTATTTGTCATAAATATTTTATGGACCTGTTCGTTCCTTTTTTATGTGCTCGTAAAGCCCACGGTGTAGGTGCTTACAAATTGGAGGGACACGTGCAAAGGGAAACTAAAAAATCGAGGGCGGCTTGTTAAGGCAGTGACATTTTGAATCTTATAAGTTTTCTGTATGAAGGCACAATCGAGCGGAACTTCTCTATCTTTGTTGTGTGATGAATGTTCAGTGAATATTGTTCACATCTTCTTTCTATATATAAAACAAAGTGGGGTAAGTTACGACATTTATGACCCGCATAACAGAATCTCTGATAAAATATATATAAATGGTCCATAAGACCACGAAATTTGCAAATTTTTCACGAGTTTATATTGTTAAGAAGATTTGATGGATGGCAATTTTTCCTAGCAAGAGGTCGTGGGTTCGATCGAGCCTCGGAACCTCTAATGAAAAGTTTTCTTTGAATAAACTTAACCCGGTCACCCCCTTCTGTGTCGCGCCAGCTTTGTAGTTATGCCAGAAAGCTCTCAACGCCGCGGCGGTGTTAAACTGTATCCCTTTCTCTGCAATTAGAGCGACAAGCCGAGATGAGAGGCCGGCTTCCCTTTGGGGCTGTGTCAGCCATTTACATGTAGAAGGGTGAATAGGCATTGAAGAATCTTCTTCTTATTTGGCCTGATGATAGCATCACAACCGTTGTACGGTCTGCAACTAATGCCCGCCACTCGCCTCTGTCCCGAGCGACCTCCCACCAGGAGGGCACACCCAACTTCGAAATATCTTTCTGCACCTGGTCGACCCATCTCGTCTTCGGTCGCCCCGGCTTGGACGTGATCCATAACTCGTTCGCATTCCGCCTGTACACCCGTTTTACTGAAGCGTTATCATCCATACGGGTAACATGTCCTATCCAGAGCAGCCGCTGTTGTTTTATGCGCTTGACAAGCTTAGTGTCCCCATAGAGCTCGTACAGTTCGTAATTCAATCGGATGCAAAATTCGTCGGCAACTTTTAGAAGTCCATAAATCCTCCGAAGAACTTTTCTCTCGAACACGCCAATTGCCGCCTCATCCGTTGATGTCATTTTCTATGCTTCTGCGCCGTATATCAGGAGAGGGCTCTGCTCTTGAACTCCTTACAGAGCCCGTAGTAACATCGGTTAGTAAAAGTAATTCTTCTTCGGATTTCCAGACTAATGTTGTTGTCGCTGGTTATCGTCGTTCCGAGGTAGACAAATTCCTTAACAACCTTGAATTTGTATTCTCCCATTGCAACAGATTGTCCAAGCGTAAACTGACTGCTCGTTGATAGTAAGTACTTCGTCTTATCCTCATTTACCGCTAAGCCCATAAGTTTTCAATGCTTCTCTATCTCTGAGAACGCCTGTCTTACCACAGATTCGTCCTTGCCGATGATTTCAATATCATCGGCATGTGCCCGTTCTGTTAACATTTGGGCACTGGCGCAGTATATACTCCATCAGCAGATTAAAGAAGTCACACGATAAGGTGTCACCCTGCCTAAAACCTCTTTTGGTATCGAAAGGCTCGGAGAGGTTTTTTCCTATTTTGACGGAACTTCGTGTGCTTCTCAACGACATCATGTAAGGTCGAACGTACTTTGCTGGTATACCAAAAGTAGACAGGGCTTCAAAGAACTTTGACCTTATCGGCGTGATAAAGGCGGCTTTATAGTCAAGTGTCAATCGGTCCAAATTAATCTCGAAAAACTAAAAAACTGTATAGCACAGACTAAACAGTTATATTATCATGAAGATTTAATAGTAAGCAATTGTGTAGCAGTTGCTTCTTTTAAATTGATGGTTAGAAGTATGCCGTACAGCTCATTCAGCACTAAAATTGTCGTTAAACCTTTAAGCTATTGAACAATCGACATGTAACTTTGCGAAGCACTCTGCAGTAGTGTTGGCTAAAGGTTGTTCATTTTACTGAATCATGTTCACTTGTTCTTTTTTTCAAAGTGAGTCAACTCACTCAAGTTGGTCACTTGCTCAGTTGTTCTTTAGTTGTTCACTTGTTCAGTTGTTCTAGTCCAGTTGTTCAAGTGTTTAGTTGTTCAGTTGTTCTTGTTCATTCAAACTTATTTTACTCCTTCGTTGCTGGTCACACTGCGGAATGAGGCCTATTTGTTAGCCATCTCTAAAATGGTTGCCACGACAGCATGTTGCTTACATTGAACAAAAAAACAGCTATAGAGTCTCCAAATTGAGTGAACAAGTCACAAAACAACTCTTAATGAAAAACTCACAGAACAAGAGCGAGTGAACAAAAACAACTGAGCAACTCTGAGTGAACAAGAACCACTCACAGAACAAGAGCGAGTGAACAAGAACAACTGAACAAGTGAACAACTGAACAAGTGAACAATGATTGAACAAAAATGAACAATAATGAAGAACATTCACGCTATTTATAACTCAATTTGGTCACCACGAAACACTACCTATCCATCTTTTGGACGACACGACACCGATTGAAGCAATTAACAATTTGGGCGAATTTTACTTGATTCCGAACAACTGTCCCAAGATCGACTGTTTGCTTAAAATTTATGCATTTTGCACGATACACACGCCGACCGAACCACCATTAGCGGTTCGGTCACAACAAACAACTTTCAACTATTTTAAACGCCATTCCGACACACCGCGATCAACACCAACTAGAACTATGCAAGGGAACGAGTTAGGTGATAAGAAAATTGATAATCAATGTGATTCACGCGGCGACACTCAAAAGAAAAAACAACGCCAAGGAAGTTTCCATTTAGAGGATATGCTCTCAACCGATGCGCCCTTTGAGTTTAAATGAATTAAATTTCCGATTCTCCTTGCATTCCTTGAGTGTTTGTGGTCTGAATTTAGAAAACGCTTGTTTTTCTTTTGGTCAATTTTATGTGACATGTTCACGTGTCGGCAAATTATCCGCTTTTTTGTTGTCCTTGTGCCTAATAACAAAACCAAAAATGTAGTATATCACAAGAAGCTTAACTGAAGTGAATCAACCCAAGTGCAACCCAGCAAAATACTTAGTTTCATAAATACAAATGACTTTCTTGAACTATTTAACTTGATAAACTTTGTGCAAAGGTATTATAATTTTGCCCAGAAGTTTGCAACGCATAGAAATATTCATTTCCGACCCCATAAACTATATATATTCTTGATCAGGGCGACGAGGTGAGTTGATTTAGCCCTGTTCGTCTGTCTGTCCGTCTGTCTCTGCTCCTACGCAAACGAGTCTCTCAGCTTAAAAGCTATCGAGCTGAAATTTTGCACAGAGTCTTCTTTTTACTGCACGCTGCTAATATGTCAGAACCGGCCGGATCGGATGACTATATCTTAAAGCTCCCATACCAACGACGTCAAAAATGGGACAAAGTAAAAAACCTCTTTTATTGTGAAGAAAGACAAGTGATTTTTTTTTTTTTTCCAATGTTACAGTTCTTTAATTTGGACATCAATATAGAAATATGCTTTTAAACAGATTTTGCAAAATTTGGCCGAAATCGTTAAATCAGAACGAGCATTTGCAACGGTATTTAAACTTCGGCACAGAAGAAGTTAGCTTAGCCTTCTCGTTTTATCCTTCTCCGATGTTCCAAAATCAATTTATGTACTTTCCGAGCTCTCTTTGCCGAACTGAACCTTAGTTAACCATTGAAATTGATAGTAAAGACTCCCATTAGTACTTGTCAAGCCATTCCTTGGTTCCAGTAAAGTTTTTTTAAAAATCACTTTCTTCTTTTTCCGCCAAAATTCACGAGATTTTCCAAATCTAACTAAATGAAGCATCAGCTTAAAGGTTGTTATTTAAAACTCAGTATCTTAGTAATGAGTTTAGCTGGCTCGAGGTCGAAAAAGTTGCGTTAGTTCACAATTGGAAACATCTTATGCATTGATACACCAAATTCAAACTCAACGGGCAGTTCTAAGCTGGCTAGAAAGCTTCAAGCTTTCTCACTTAGAAACTCAAAGTTTAAGCGGTAACACCAAAAGTTTGGCTTTCTGTATTATGTGTCTGATTTCGCTGACTTTCCTCTTTGCAGTTCCCAACTGCTTAAGGCTCTGATTGCCTGGAAAGACTTCAACAATCAAGAGTCATTAGCAAACATCTACTGAAGATTGAATTGAACATCCATGAAACAGTACTGTATAGGCATCCTTCTCTTTTGGTGTATCAATGGATAAGTTGTTTACATAGCTAAGCTCATAACTAATTAAACATTAAAAAGGTCGCCAAATAAATTACGAACTCTGTAACTTATCAAACTGCCCTCGTTCCCTCAATTCACAGTGCATTTTGGATGGACAGATAAATGCAATTACTTTCGAGTTTTTGTCGGTATAAAAATCACTTAAGCCGCAAACAAACAAACAAACAAAAAACATTTTGAACGACAGAAATGCTGGCTCAGACTTTTCAAAAAACATTCAAATTTTATGCGAAATTACTTAGGCAAAATCGCCTCTCTCTCTCTCTCTCTATCTATCTCTTTCCCATCACCCACCCCACAGATCCTATTACACGCGTCGCAAGTTTCGGCCCATCTATGCCAAGGTTATGAACAGCTATGCAAATGCCTGTCGCAAGTCCTCGTCCTATCAATACCAACGTTGTGCGGGGGCCAATTCGCTGAGTTTGGTCACCGGCCTCTTACCATTCACCTCCGAGATGGCCCTCTTCGAGTTCCCATTCAACGAGCTGCTGGTGAGTGATGAACTTAAGATTAGCATCGTTTACGCGGACTGCTGCATTTTGGCCATTGTTTGGCTTACAGATTTGGGCCGTCCTGACGAAGCGGCAGCAAATGGCTCTACTAATGTGGACGCATGGCGAGGAGGCACTGGCCAAATCGTTGGTCGCCTGCAAACTGTACAAAGCCATGGCCCATGAAGCGGCCGAGGATGATTTAGATACGGAGATCTATGAGGAATTGCGTTCCTATGCCAAAGAGTTTGAGAGCAAAGGTAAGTGGGTAGGGGGGGGGAGAGCTGCTTGGGGCACACTCTAATCGGTTTTGAGTGTTTGACATAGGCAACAAATTGCTGGACTTCAGCTATCGACAGGATGCAGAGAAGGCGCAACGTTTACTCACCTGCGAGCTGCATTCGTGGTCGAATCAAAGCTGCCTGTCCCTGGCCGTGGCAGCCAATCATCGTGCCCTGCTGGCTCATCCCTGTAGCCAGGTGATTTTGGCTGATCTCTGGATGGGCGGACTGCGTACACGCAAGAATACCAATTTCAAGGTGCGTTTCACATTCAAATTCCTTTGCTCTTGGAAACTTCACTCAACAATTTTCCGCCACAGGTCATCTTGGGCTTGATAATGCCTTTGTACATCAGACAATTGGATTTCAAATCCAAGGAGGAGCTACAACAAATGCCGCAAACTGAGGAAGAGCACTTGGAGAATCAAAATTTGGACAACGATGACTCGGATCGCTCGCAGCCGGATGCCGAGGTAAGTGCTGGCTGCGTCTTTGTTTTCATTTCGTAACAAGATTTTCAATGGTTTTGGTTAATTTTTCGTTCATTTTTAATGTATGTGTCCGTCCAATTCAGTTTCAGTGACCTTACCTTGTCCTATTCACTTACTTACTACCTACTTACTTGCTATTCATTGTTCCTAACCAAACGCTACCAACATCCAAATCTGTTTGTTTATAGAATGCCCTTTTAAAAGCCAAAAGATCCATTTCCTTGAGATATAGGATGGGCGCGGGCAATATTAATCGCGACAAGGTAGTAGAATCCAACAGAACTTCAATCCAATTACACCTACTTCATGTTCTCTTTACTGTCTCTGTTGTGTGCGGTTGTGTACTATCTATTCTGTATCTTTCTGGATCTATTCTGTACTGTACTGTTTGCTACATTTATGTATTCTACAATAGAACATTATTTCAATTTGTAACTGTTTGTATTGATTCATTGTATCATTTACTTTAATGAGTTTAAAGGGTTTTCCTTCCTCCTAATCACACTCTTCCCCATTTCCAACTATTTACCCAAGCGCAAACTAATACCAGTTGAAAAGAGCTCTCCATCCTATAAAAGTCTAACGAATTCAACAGATGTAAGTTGCTTTTTTTTTTTTGGTTTCATCAAATTGCAAAGTTGCTCACTTGGCTTGAATTAAGTGCGAAATTCCATTAGCAGTGTAATCAAAATCCTATTGTGGCTTCCACAATATGGCTTAAAGCTAAATTTAAAGTTCAATTAAGCAATAAACAGAGCACTCACACACCGGGACTGGAGACCGAGGTTCCAGCTTCTGCACATATATAATGTGTGTATGCATATGGGATATGTCGAGCTGTTTACCATTGATAGGAAGCTCCGCACTTGTGCAAATATTGCTATTCACTCACACACACACACACACACACCCGCACTCGCTCACCCATCCTCCAGCCAACGCAAATATCTTAATCAGAAAATCAAATTAAACCTCATTGGGGCAAATGTGTGAAGGTATTTAGAGTACGCTTTAAGAGTTTGCACTGCACACTGGGAATCATACAACAAATTGCAAAGTTTTTATAATTTGTCCCGGAAGTTTGCCACGTGTAGCTTTATATATTTTTGATCAGGCGAGCGACGAGCTGAGTCTATTCAGGGTTGTCACTCTGTCTGTTTGACTGTTTCTGTTTCAGTTTTGAAGCTATTGAGCTGAAATTTTGCACGAAGTCTTCTTCATCTGGATCGGATGACTGAATCTTATAGCTACCATAGAACCGATTGGTCGGAAAATGGGTCTTAGTGAGAAATACTTTTTTGTTTTCAACATTAGCGTTACAAAACTATGCCATTATAGATATTATATGCTTTCAAATTGATTAACAATATTTGGTCGAGGTCGAGGTGACTATGTCTTATGCCTTAGTGAAAAAAACTTATTTTTTTTTAATTTTATCGCCCCTTAACTCTACATTTTTTATATTATTTGCTCTTAAAAAGATTTGCAAAATTTTTTCAAAATCAGATGACTATATCTCATAGCGTCCATAGCACCTAAGGGTCGGAAAATGGGTCTTAGCGAGAAAAATGTTTTGGTGTTCAGTGCTAGCGTCTTTAAGCTCGGCCATTAATAATATTATAGGCTTTTAAATAGATTTGCAATGCTTGTACCAAATCGGATAAATATATCCTATATCCGACTTAGTACCGATCGGTGGGAAAATGGTTCTTAGTGAGAAAAGCCTTTTTGTTTTCAATGTTAGCGTTCCAAAATTCTGCCATTATTGATATTTTATGATTTCAAAAAGATTAACAAAAGTTTGTCGAGGTCGGGTGATTATATCTTATGTCTTCCATAGGGCCAATCGGTCGGAAAATGTATCTCAATGAGAAAAACTTCTATGTTTTATATGTTAAAAGGGTAAAAAAAACAGCTTCAGCGTAGTTGAGCTTGGCTTAGCCTTTTCGTTGAGAAAACTTTTTGATAATTTGAATCTTAGAGAGCAATTCACAGTTGCCCCCAATTAGGAGAAAACCCTCATATATCCCACAATTTTGTAGTAAGATGGTTTATACCTTTTAGGTTTGTTTAGTAATCAGATTTATTTATCGACCTATCAAAGGTTTGGTAAGGAATGAATGAACAAGAGTCGAGTTATTAAGCCTAGACAGACTTACGAGGGCGGTCCCAGAAATAGCCGACCTAACTACTAAAACACAAAAATTTATCATTTTTTTTTTTTTATTTTTCAACATAGGATCCTTTTAGGTCGATACACTTTTCCCAGCGATGTTCAATAGCTTCGATACCTTTTTTACTCTGTACCAAAGGTACATAGTGTATAATAAGTTTGTGCAAAAGTATGTAACAGCCAGAAGGAAGCATCTCCGACCCCATAAAGTATATATATTCTTGATCAGCATCAACAGCCGAGTCGATATAGCCATGTCCGTCTGTCCGTCTGTCTGTCTGTCCGTCTGTCTGTCCGTATGAACGCACAGATCTCAGAGATGGTAAGAGATAGAGGTTTGACATGTATGGGACGTAGGCTTCTTATACTTGCAGGCAGATCATGTTTATTTTCAATTTTTGCCACGCCCCCTTCCGCCCCCGCAAATTGGAAAAAACGTCATATCTCCCACAGTTTTATAGATAGAAGAAAGTTCGTTCCCATATTTAGTGATCAGGATTATTTATCGATCCGCCGAAGGAATGGTAAAGATCGGATGAACGGTTGTCGAGTTATAAGGAAAACAAACAATTATGGGCAGCACCGGTCACAACGGTGATGGGCAGCACTTCACAGGTACAGAGTATGTTATAGTCGGGCTTGACCGACTTTCTTTGTTGTTAATAATAAGAACTGTGAAGCTCTTCAAAATAGGCATTAACCTCGGACTCCACCTTTTTATTGTTGCCAAATCTTTTTCCTCCAAACAATTTTTCCAAGTTTGGAAATAAGAAATAACCAGAGGGAGCTAAGTCTGGCGAATAAGGGGCGTGAGGTAGCAATTCAAATTAAAATTCATTAATTTTAGCCATTGCAACGGCAGAGGTGTGAACCGGCGCATTGTCATGATGGAACAGCAAACGCGGCACCCATCTTGCGCATAACTTTTCCATGTCCAATTTTTCGGTAAATATGCACTTTTTGAAAGCCTACACATTCAGCTAACTCTCGAACTTTGAATCGCCGGTCACTCAATACACATTTTTTAATTAAGGCCACCATTTCTGAAGTGGTCACCTCATTTGGACGCCCATTACGATGTTCGTCTTCGCAGCTCAAACGACCTCAGCCACCCAATATTTTATAGTTGTAAACGAGGGAGCAGAATTACGTAAGCTAGAATCCAGCTCCTTTTTAATATTGGTTGGACTAAGACCTTTTATATGAAAATATTGTATCACATAACGATGACCAATTTTGTCCATGTTTGCAAATCAATAACAAGCGTTCTCTATTAAAAGCGACAAAAAAAAAACTGTGCAAGGTAAAGGCACCAAACTTCAAACTTAAGCTTTTAATAGTCGGTACTTCCCCTTTTTAATATTTTTTGTGAACATTTTCCAACACTACTGTGCTAGGTCGGCCATTTCTGGGACGGCCCTCGTACATACGCAAAAAACACTTTGAAAGTATGCTCTCGGCAAAAGTGTCAGTGAAAGACAGGAGAGAAACAGGAACGAAAAATGCGGTCTTTGCTCTGAGCGCAACAGAATTGAGCAAATACAGAACTGAAACTGTCTTTCGCTCCCTGTTTTCGTTGTGTCCGTAACCAAAGTGTTTTTTGCCGACACGTTGAAAGTGTTGAGAGTTTTTTGCGATTTGTTAAAAATAAATTTTTGTCAATTTGTCCATTGGATCAAATCTATCAAGGAAAAAAATCTATAAGTAATTAGGTTTCTTAAAGATCTTCCCGAACTTCTCACCAGCAGACTTAGCTTTCTATTTCAAAAATGCCTTAATCAACACGTTGATTTTCATCAACCTTACCTGATCGTTTTCATTTGCTGTTTCCGGTTCCTTCGAAGCATATGTAAATTTTTCAAAAGTTTTATCGAATTTCATTTTGTTTCCATTTTCCAATCACTTTAACCAGTGTGCATTGAAGCCATCTAATTGAACCTAATTGATTGGTTTTATATTTTATTATTGGTGGTAGTTAGCTAATAGTTTCTGTACATTACTTTGGAATGCATTCATTTCAACTACAAAACTTCATTTCACCGTCTTTCAATCTGTTAAACTTAAGTTCATATTGCATCATACTTACATAGTAGCAAACTCATTTAGTATGAAAAATTGTTATCTTTTTCTAATGTAAATGCAAAAAAAACAAAAAAAAACTGTGTGTAAACCGTTGCAGGCTCTATTGGCGGATACTTATTCAGTGCGCGATACAAAAGTACATGAAAATGGCAAAGTGAGTAAATTCACACCTCTTAATGCATACAGATCCAACACACTCTTACTACATACTCACTCAGACACACCGGTTCACAGACACCATTCCGTTGATATTTGATAATTGGCATTTTATTCCACCAAAATTGAAACCAAAACAACAAAATAATGTTGATCCAAAATTGATTACAAGTCACACATTTTACTTTCATTGCCATCAATTATTTACTTAGCCCCTTAGTACTTGTATCGTATCAATTTACAGGTTAATCTCACTGCTGGAGCGGAAGAGCTACCCTCCAAAGTTAGTTCAACCCCGTTTTGATTTCTCTCCTACAAATATCTCGTATTTTAAATCATTTACCAATCAACGCTCTCTTTGTGCCAAATAGTTTCACTTGAAATTTATGATTATTGATTTGCTTTTATTATAGAGAAGTGCTTGGCCTTATTCACTTTTACCCCTATTGAAAGAGCTGGCTTTTAGCTTTTTCTGCATGCTTGCTATTAGTTAGTACTCAAAATCAAATCACATCTCTGACACGCTGTTGCACAAGTTAATCGATTTAATTGCTCCAACTTGGCTCTCTATTCTGAATGTTCCCATTTACCACATTAATGACTTAAGTGGATGTGAAATGGGGGAGGTATTAATATGTTTACATCGCTTTTCTTTTGCTGCCAGGTCTCATTGACGGACTCGGATCCCACGCAGTTTCGTGAATTCATTCACATGTCCGAGTACATGTCGGAGATTAAACAACATCAGCCGCTGCGATTGAAGAAGAAATTTCATGAGTTTTATACGGCGCCCATTACCAAATTTTGGGCTGATTCGGTAAGTGTTTTGTTATATATTCATCAAAAGTCGAGTCGAAACAAGTCCACAAAAGATGGAGTCACCAAATTGTACCGTCATCAGGCTCCAATGGTCGGCCAGTGACTTATAGCCACTATATGTAGGATTTGTAGGCACTTATAAACATTGACAATGTATAGATAGGTACATATATAAAAATGGATCGTGGTTTGTTCGTGTGCTTAAGACTTAAAATCAACTGAACCAAATTGGATTCTTCCTTTTGCGGCATTGTTCGTAATTGCTTCGGAAAGGTTTGGTTCAAAAAATTCGCAACTGGTGGCTCTATAGGAGCACATTTCGTTTTTCAATTCAATTCAATAACCGTTCAACCGTTCATTAAACGATCATTTCATTTGTCAGCATCTTTTTCATTCGCGTGCTTTCTTTATTTTGGCTATTATAAAAGTAAATTTTTGGTTTATACGCGATTTATACCAAGTGATGATCATTTACAGTTCGTTATTTGTTTCGATACCATGACCTGGTAACACTGGTCGGCGTTGTCGGAATGCAAGAGACACCGAAATGTCGCAGTCCGTTGAACAGAATAGGAACGTTGCTATTAAAAGAGAATCAGCTAGAATCAGAATGATTAACTCTTAGAAGAGATCAATGAAGCTGACAAAAAGCAAGAACGATTGAGAAGAATCCAAGTTTACAGCGTGCGACTATTGAACGGCAACTTCGGGTCAACAAATTCGTCCGGTGAACATTGAACGTAAAGCCTTTCGATATAAGCCAATCATTCAATACTCAGCTCAGTTCGGTCAGATGTATAGGCGACTATTCGCGGTACTTCTGCAGTCTCACTCTTCGACGCAACCCAAAGGCACTCAACAATCTTGGAGATCCCAAACAACATGGTAAAAGAATTGGACCGAGAGTTTGATAACGCTCGAAGTCGTCAATGCTCTCAAAAAAAGCTAGCCCCATATAGCACTGGGAACGGACCAAATAACAGCGGAATTTCTAGTAAAGCAATCACGTGTTATGCTGAGCTAGAGGTATTTTATAAAATGGATCTTTTATCTCCCGCAAAACACTCCCAACTATGCAATTCATCTGGAAAGTGGACTCCACTTGAGCTACGTAAGAAAGATATTTAATATGCAGGACCATAGATATCGCAAAATCGTTGCAAAGTACTTACTTGCTACCGAAACGCAATGTTTTCAAAAGTGGAAAAGCCTAGCACTCGAGTATAACGCGGAGCTAACACTTGGAGATCAAAGCCAATGGGAGAATCAACACTACGAAGCTTACCCAGTCGGACTTGACTGCATGCCAGAAGCACATCTAGTATACAACTTTTGCCACTAAGAAGTAGTTGCATAAATCTGCAATCTTCTTTTCACTTTTGTATAGAGTCGAAACGCAGCAGGAACTGTTCTATCAGAAGGGACGTTTGCATGGGTTGTTGTTGTTACTTCAAATTCGGAAAAACGCTTGGCTCTCTCTGCTCCATGCTGCAGGCGTGCCATTAGAAGGGACGTTTGCATGCTGTGCAGACTTCTTGGCTGCTAACATACTGCCAAAAGGAACGTGCATCAGTTTTCATACAGATTATATGCCTTTAATCATACTGCAAAAGTTGGTAGTGCATTCTTCCTAGTAAAAAGAAGTGTGCTAGAAGGCATTCTTTTTGGGAACCACATTCCGACAAATACGACTGGGTAGAAGTCACAATGCGGAACAGGTGGGAGAATGAAGCAAGTCAGCACGCCACTAAAAACTCCAACTCGAAGCTAATCTACGATATGGCAGAAAACAAAATATTTTCAAGACAGATTTAGTGGGTCATTGATGATATCGAATATCTTTAAGTACCGAGCCAAAATGCTGAATCTGAACTACAAGCCGCACCATCAAAATGAAGACATCATGTGCAATCTATTCAATTTGCAAGATCGAGAGGATGTTGAGCATTTTATAGCCAGATACGCTGTACTTAAGGAAATCAGGTTATGCCTGCTAGTGAAGCCACATCTTAATGAAGAACGGCTGCAACTGGCCTGGGCTTGCGTCTTAGAAGTCAAGCTTTAAAATATCGTCATTTCACAAATGCGACTAAGCTTGGGAGTTTGAATTGTTTAGTTTTGGTTTGATAACTTTAAAAAAAATGTCCAGAAACGAACCTTCTATCTATAAAAAAGGGAGATATAACGTTTTTTTAATTTGCTGGGGTATTGGCATAGCTACTATGAAAAATATAGTATTTTGTCTAATTTTAATTCATTAGAGCAGGGGCCGGTAGCTTGCTATCTGGCGTGCATACGAAAAATCTCAAAGCAGCGCTGCTTCCACACACACGGTATAAACTGTTAAAGTCCGCTGCGTTACGTGTTGAACCAATCGTTGCTACTGGAAAAGAGAGCAATTTTTGTGCTGCTCTCACACACACCAATGCAAAAATGTGAATGTATTTCTTGCCTGCCTCTGCATTAGAGAAATGAACTATGGCTATAAAGTTATAGAGCCCCACAGTGCGGGGCAAAGATTTTTACTTGGGTATTATGCTTGACATTTCATAGCTTGAAAACAAAATAAAAACATTGCGCATATGTGCGCTTTACTGAGTAGTGACAATTAGAAATATCCAACGGATCCGAAATAACAAACAGATCTCAGAGATGGTAAGAGATAGAGGATTGACATGTATTGGACAAAAACTTCTTATACTTGCAGGCAGATCAAGCTAATTTTCATTTTTTGCCACGCCCCCTCCAGCTCCCGCAAATTTGCAAAAACGTCATGTCTCCCAAAGTTTTATAGATGGATGGTTCGTACTTACCTTCTGAACATATTTAGTAATCAAGATTATTTATCGATCCGCCAAAGGAATGGTAAAGATCGGATGAAAAAAAGTCGAGTTAAAAGGAAAACAAACAATTTAGTGGGCAGCACCGGCATGGGCAGCACTTACCCCACTGTGCGATGTTCAGAAGAGATCAATAAAGCTTACAAAAAAGGCAAAAAAGATTGAGAAGAAGAGAGGAAAAAGTGTAATTCCCAAAAACTTTGTTGGACCCCTACCTTTTTAACAGATGTTGATGCTTTAGCAATCAATATTGTCTCTACAAATTTCGGGAATGCCTCCAGATGCAGTGCGGCTTAGGCGGGTTCAGCTAATACAGAATACATTACCGTCTGACTAAATTAACTTTCTCACTGGATTTTGATTGAAGTACGGACCGTTGTTAAAACGCTTTGGTTTTGCTTGTTCTTCACAGATTGCCTACATGTTCTTTCTGATAATGTTTTCGTTCACGGTGCTGGTCAAAATGCATCCCATGCCTCGCTGGCAGGAATGGTATTCGATAGCCTACATCACCACACTGGGTTTCGAGAAGGTGCGCGAAATTATCTCCTCCGAACCGGTGGCCATTACGTGAGTAATTAAGCCTGCTTTGATTTGTCACACCTGATTTAATGCGTTCGTCCGTTGCGTAGGCATAAATTCTCAGTGTGGGCCTGGAACATGTGGAATCCCTGTGATGGTGCGGCCATTATATTGTTTCTTATTGGTTTGGCTTTCCGTTTTCGGCCCAACACCATGGACATTGGACGTGTGATTTATTGCGTGGACAGCAT
This sequence comes from Lordiphosa collinella, assembly GCA_018904265.1. NCBI lineage: Eukaryota > Metazoa > Arthropoda > Insecta > Diptera > Drosophilidae > Lordiphosa > Lordiphosa collinella. Next base: position 803,204 of record JAEIFV010000033.1, read on the forward strand.
TTATTGGTACTTGCGCATATTGAATATATTGGGAGTCAACAAGTATTTGGGTAAGATTTACTTTAGTAGGCAACTCCAACAACCAACAACAACTCTGCTTATTTATTTCCGTAGGTCCTCTGGTCACCATGATGGGTAAAATGGTTAAGAACATGATCTATTTTGTGGTACTCTTGGCTGTGGTTTTAATGAGTTTCGGCGTTAGCCGACAGGCCATACTCTATCCCAATAACGAACCCACTTGGCGTCTAATCCGAGAGGTAAGAGAATACCAAACCTAACCTAACTTAAACTGTGCGCGTGTGTGACCCTTGAATGTACGTAAAAACTGGTCAATGTACACTGACAATTTCTATTGCAGCTTTAAACGGAGTACATACATTTACTTGAACTGATTTAATGGCTCGACTCATTTTATATATTTTGGTTCGATTCAGTAGAGCTCCCCACTTTGTTGTTCAGATTTACATAGATATTGATGACATTTGTCTTTTATCGTATTCTTCTTTCTTTCCTCTGGATCTGTTTTTGTTGGTATACTTTGGTTCACTTTCATCATCTGTCACTTTTCACTCATTTCTCGCATTTGGGCTAAATCCCCAATTCCAATTCCAAATGGCAGGTTATCGCCGGCTCAATCGTAGCACCTGGATTTCTAGGCGCTATGGGGCATAACAGTCGCTCGCATAATGCTCGCGGCGGATCTGGCTTCGGATCCAGTGCGTATCATCGTGGAATTGCATCGGCAGCTGCGGCAGCAACCACCACCACAAGCACCACGACTACCACTGCAACAACTGCAACAGCCACTCCAGAGCCAATCAATTTGTCAAATGTACAGCGAAAGTGAAAGAAATTACCAATTGGTTTGCTATTTAGAGAGACAAATTTTAGCAGGCGTCCCCTGGCCTATCCTAACCTTTATAATGTGTACCCAAAAAGCTGTCTATATAGATTGTTGTTGTCAATGTGAACGATTTAAGTTTCTTAACTACTTCTGATTTCTTGCTTATGTCTCCTCACTCTCTCCCCGCTTCCCTTGATATGAATCTCTCTATCTCTCTGTCTTACTGCGTGGCGCCTCTGGACCTCCCCTTTTATTGCAAGACTGTACTTCCTTTCGTTTCCTGTTTGACAACTTGAAATACTCCGTTGACTTTATTTCATATTTTCGTCTTAATTTTGAAGCAATTCTTAACAAATATGGCATGTTCTATATTTTATATAAACATGTGTGTGTTTACCCAGCATCTCCTACAAAGTAAATGTGTGTACTCTGTTTCCGATTCTAATGAGTTATTCAACATTTACTTTTTTTTTGTTCTAAATGTGAAACGTAAACACTTTCACCATTGTCATCTGAATAGTTTTGTATTTGGATTTTCATTTAGTTGCAGTGTATTTTGATTTTTTGCATGCCAAATGCTTTTATTGTTTAGCGAGTGTAGAGGAAAAGGAAGGGATAGGAGTTTATTTAAACGAGGTGCGACCTTTGCTCTTCTCATTAACGACTTAGAGCTAAAAACTGTATGAAGTTCTCCCCTGCTGTTAATCATATCTAAGATAAATCGATCTGATTTGATTTTTGAAATAGGCACTCAACTTTGGAAGGTTAAACATACAAAAGAAATAGTTATAATTGAATTTATATCGAGAATTTGAAGTGTTTCGGTTCAGTTGCTGACTGATAATTATAATCCTTTGCGTAAATCCCGCAGGAAATGTTTTTTTTTTTTGGCTTTGAAGCGATTTTTTAGCCTTTGTGCTATAAAAATGGAAGTTCGAAAGGTTACGAAATTTGAAAGGATCGAAATTTGGTGCTGAGCTACTCATATAAAACCAAAATCTGGGATCCTTTGAATAGTGAAAACGACTCATCTGAGTGTTTATTGGATTGACCATTGACTTTATCCTCCACTATTTGAAACCGAAGCATGAACTAAGCCAGCATCTGTTTGAAAATTCTGAACAGAAGCGGAAACCGCAATTAAAACGGTTTGGTTCGGTTCATCTCAACCACAAGTTTGAGGCAAAAATATTTGACTTTTTAGAAATTGTTTCATAAACTGAATTGTAAACATTCTTCAGTTGGAAGTGTCAATCGACCTTTCCAGCCACCTACCGCCAAGGCGCTTAAAACATTTACTACATTCCCGCTCTTCGGATTTCCTTTTTTCCTAGTAGTCGCAATTGTTTTTGTATACGTATTGGTCACACTCGGTCTCGAGAACTATTGGACGCAACGACTCCAACTTTACGGCTATTTGACAAGTAATATTTTTGCTATATTACTGCATCAAAAGTTTTTGACTTCAGCGGTATGCTATCACTAGAAAACCGTATTGTCGTAATTGTCCAGCATAAATGCGGCTACGAAAAAGGTGAAAACTATTGGGTATTGGGCCACTAGAACGCTCGCGAAACTTTGTGTATCGTACCGTGAAGTTATTTGAGGATGCTGATGGAATAAAAGACCACCCAAAATCCGGACGTCACAAGCCATCAAGGCTTTGCAAAACCGATTTCGTCGAAATCCACTGCGCAAGCAGAACATCATGTCTCGTGAGATGAATATCAGCAACGACAGCATGTCGCGCGTCATAATAGTACGTGACTTGACTCAGTGCATACAAAAGACACTCCAGCCACTTGCTCACATCAGCATTGAAACCAAAACGCAGGACAACATCAAAAGCATTGCGTCGCCAGTGCCGAACAATGCCCCCAGACGAATTCGGTTTACTGACGAGAAAGTCTTCGCCATAGCGGAATCGTTCAACAAACAGAACGATAGAGTGTATGCTGTGTCATCAAAACAAGCTTCCGAACTCATTCCAAGAGTTCAAAAAGGTCACCATCCGGCTTATGTGATGGTTCGGTCAAAACTTTGGCGAAAGTGCATCAATCCGACGTGTTGGAAATGGTTGTGAAGCCTCTCAACACAACTTTACCGTGGACCTGTCAAAAAGTCTCCGCGCCAGCTCACAAGGCAAAAACGACTAAAACATGGCTAAAAAACCATAGCCCCGACCTGAATCCATTGGACTGCAAGCTGTGGTGCGTTCTCTAGGCTATTGCTTGCTCTACTCTACACCCAAATATTGAGTCTTTGAAACGCGCCCTTGTCCGAGCAGTGGACAATTTCCCAATGCATGAGGTGCGCACTGTGATCGATGAGTGGCCAGAGAGACAAGGGCGTTGCTGAGTGTAACCATTGAGTGACCGAATAAAAAGAAGAAAGTTTTGAAAAATTGTCATTCGTTTTCAAGTTATAACCATAAAACCGTGTACCATACAATTGCGAGTACTAGGTATAATTTTTGTACATGAATAATGGGGTTTTCCCAAAAATCTTTAAACGAAAGATTTTTAACTTAACTACGAGTACTTTATATGTAATGTGACAAGAATAACGGAAAACCGTACGCATCAAATTTTACAGTCCCACCCGACAATTTCTTGTATGTTTCCGGACCTACGAGAATTACTTAAGATTCTCTTAAATTCGAAGTCCGCTTTTTGTTAGAGATGCAGGTTTCAAACGGACATCAGTTATTACGATAGATGCGGGTTTCAAACGGAAAAGATTCAGTTTTCGATCCGTTTTTGACCCGTTTTCGTTATCGAGAAAGGGTCGAGAACGGATCCGAAAACGTGTATCGAGAACTTACTAAGCGACAGGTAATACTTTTTCGGACCGAAAACAAAACACGTTCTCGATAATTTAGTAAGAGAAAACGGATCCGTTCTCGAGGTCGATTGTCTGGTGGGGTCGGTTTCAAATCTCTCTACTTTTGTCATCTAATCTAGTAGACTAGCATTTTGAACACACTTCACATATAAAGGCAAGCACATTGATTTCCAAATGAAACCGTTTATACGAAAATCTCTAGAGATTTCAAGGACACACCCGATTAATTTTTATACACTGTATTATAACAGTTTATTATATTTTGACCAGAAGTTTGGAATGCATAGAAGGATTTATCTTCGACCACAAAGTATATATATTCCTAATCATCATGTCGAGCTGAGTCGATTGATCTTTGTCCGTCCGTCTATCCGTGTGCTGTTCCACGCGAACTACTCCCTCAGTTTTGAAGCTATCGAGCTGAAATTTTGCACACAATCATCTTTTAACTGCACATATGACGGAACCGCGAGGGTTGAATGGTTACTTCTTGTAGCTGCCATACGAATTTTCTGTTTCAAGTTTATGAAAACTTCGGCACAGACAAAGTTAGCTTTGCTTTCTCGTTTTAAGTCAAATTTCTAACTATAATAATAATGCTCAAATACAAAGAGTGAACCACTGAACCGAAACGAAACCGCGATTTGGTTTCATTCAAAAACCAAGGCATAAACCGAACCGGTGTTCTGAAAACATAGCTGAACCGAACCAGTCCAAATTTTCGATTGGCTTGCATTCCTGTGAAACCCTTCAAACTCGTTATGGAGGTTCGATATTGTTGAAAATTCGTGGACTGGTTCTTTAGTTCTTTGGCTTTTGGGTATTTTGGTTCATAGATTCTGAAATCGTTTTCTTGTTGAGAAGAAAGCGTTTCATTTAGCAAGCAAACAGACCTTATTCCTTATTTTGGTCATTGAATTGTAGAACCTCAACCAGAGGCCAGGCCAAAAGAGCCTGTTCTTTAAAATGGAAAGGTCGTCTCACCTTCCGTGAGGTTCGTTGTTTAACTTGACTCATTGTTTTTTCTTTTCGAACTCGCAATAAGACGAGTTTGTACTTCAATTGATAATGCACAGATTCTGTGCTTCAAAATTAGTTTACTTCAATCAAAATGTGACGAAAGTTTAACAAGTTTTTAAAATAGAGTTGCATCTGGATGAGGTTCAGATTAAGAAGTTGAAAACTTTAGAAAGTTCGGTTCAGGTTCCGAACAAGTTCAGGCTTGCTTTGCATACCTTTGCTGCGTTAATAGGTGGGTAGGGCAGTCGTTGGGTTGCTATTTTGACTGGGGTTAGCGCGTTACAACCATCCACTTGAACGTGCTGCACATTGTAGCTTAACTTCAAGAGTTTGGCTTTCAGGTCTCTTACTTCTGGGGACATCAATCTCTCTGTGGATCCATTGACAACCGACAATGCTTAACTCCAGGCAGACAGGGTGACAACTCGCAAGTATGCCTTGATTTCTTGCATCAATCACTCCCTCACCTCCCCACCTTAAGGCGAGACATATGCAAATGTTTCTCATTTAACGCCACATTAAATGACAAAACGTTTAACGAGAACGGCATGCTGGGTGGGATTCCAGGAACAGGAGCTGTAGTAATCAACCTTAACTGCATCCCGCATACCCATCCATACATAGGTGTGTCAATGTGATGGCTAAAAATAACCCCAACTCTGTTTCGATGTGTAAAACCTTGCATATGTGTTGGGCGGAAATGGCCCATAATTGAGTTGGCTCGCAGCAGTCGCCAATTTAATTTGGATTCCAATTTATCCCTGTAGGTGACCTACCAACCCTACTTCATGTTGTACGGCGAGGTGTTTGCGGATGATATAGATCCACCCTGTGGCGAGGATCCACGTCAGCCGGCCTGCGTGACGGGTGAGCTGTCTCCTCTTGTTTGTTGTTTCCCTTGCCTGCTAAATCAATTTGGCTTAATCCAATTACAGGCCATTGGGTAACACCGATAACGATGTCCATGTACCTGTTGATTGCCAATATACTGTTAATCAATCTGCTCATCGCGGTGTTTAACAACATCTTCAACGAAGTCAACTCGGTGTCGCATCAGGTAAGGTTGGGCAAAGTGCTGGGAAGGAACGGGGAATACATATTTCTCATACTCGCCAGGTGTGGATGTTCCAGCGTTTCACGGTGGTCATGGAGTACCAACAGAAGCCCGTGCTGCCGCCCCCCTTCATTGCCTTCTGTCACTTCTATTCGCTGCTCAAGTATTGTGTGCGCAAGGCGAAAGGTGAGCCCGGCATGAGCAAGTTTAGCTTTATTCCCTGTGAGTCCATCGTATCCAAAGAGGGTTTCCCTTGGCTGGAGCAGCACTAATGTACAAATCTCTTAACTCTTCTCTAAATGCGGCTGTGGTTTACCATTACTTTTGCCATTTTGTCCCCCTTACTTGTCCACTTTTAACTTGTGTTCCCCTCCCTCGTAGGATTGGAGGTGCAACGGGACAATGGTCTCAAGCTGTTTCTGGAGAAGGATGACTTGGAGCGTCTGTACGACTTTGAGGAGGAGTGCGTGGAGGGCTTCTTCCATGAGCAGGAAATCTTCTTGAATCAGTCAACCGATGAGCGGGTGAAGAACACCACGGACCGTGTCGAGACCATGTCACAGAAAATCGAGGACATCAATCAAAAGGAGAATATACAAACAGCCACCGTGCAGGTAAGCCAATCGTAACGTATTGTGATGTAAATTTCATTTCCTTTCCCTTTCAGAACATTGAATTCCGTTTGCGTAAAATGGAGGAGTCCTCCGAGCAGATACTGTCACATCTGGCGGTCATACATCGTTTCATGTCCACTCACACCGCCGGCACGGACGACATGCGCGGCTCTGTTATGAACATTCCAGGCGAAATGCATCGTGTGCGAACCATATCAATGTCCGACAATGAGGCAGGCGGTTTGCCACCTCCTCCCCTACCTGCTGCTGGTGGCGGAGCATTTGGTCTGGGCGTGGGACTTAATTTAAATTCCCTACAGGTCTGTCAAGAGTATGACTTCACCCCGCACCGTCACCTCAAACTCTCTCTTCTTTAGGTAAACAACCGCAGACGATTCAATCGCTCGCTGACTGAAGTGCGTCCAGATGCCTACATCTTGGACGAGGGCACACACTTTGAGGTGGTACCGCTGCCCGAGGAGCCCGACGAGGTGGTCAAGTCGCGGGAGGCGCTCAACGAGCAGGTGGTGCGCAAGGCTTCCATGCAGTCGGAGGGCGACTCGGACATCTACTTGCCGCTGTCGTCGCAGCGACCCTCCACCTGTGAGACGGTCAAGCGTACGCCCTATGTGACGGTGCGCCAGGATACGGGCGCCAGCACTGAGAGCAAGGACACCCTGACGCCGCTGGGCAACAACGACGACGACCAGACGCTGGTGGGTGGCGACAACTCCGGTGACGACGCCACGCCGGACATCAACTTTGAGGGTAATTTCCTTGCCGGCAACTAATCCTCTGCTTGTGTAGCGTGTGTTGTGTTCTCTTCTCCTCTGTTCTCTGTTTTGTTCTGTTCTGTTACGCTCTGTTCTCGCATCAGCGAACCTCTAAACAAGTATCGTTCTCATCGCATACAGCTGCCAGGCACCGGGCGCTGCGGCAGCGCACCGTCTCGCTGTGCCGCCGCAACTCGGAGACGTACTCGCTGACCGGCGCTGACATAAACCGCTCGCACATCAGTCTCAACCAGCTGACGACGCTGACCCGGCGACAATTGAGCCTCACCCAGTCTGAGCCGGACAGCGACAAGGACATGCCGGCAGCCGGTGGCTCCACACACTTGGGTATGCATACATAACACCATAACTTGTCCTCCTCCGTCTCTTTCTTGACCAGATAAGCGCTCTAAATTCTGGCTACTAATCCCTCTCCATCAACCAAACCAAACCAAACCCATCCACCCACCAATCCAGCAACTGTATTGGCCAACTAGCACTAACCCTGTCCATAATCTGGTTTACTTTTTGACGCATTCTCTCAAACCTAACCTCGAACTCCGCACAACTCTAGGTAAATCAGTTTTGCATGCGAAACCCTCCAGAAATATCTTGCTGAAACTGCACAGCGAGTACACCTCGATCACGGACGAGCTGGAGAACGTCTGCCACATGATAGCCTCGCCCACGGTCTCGCTGCAGAGCAACAAAGGTAAGCCGGGCGCTGGTGCAGGTGCGCAGCAGCCGACATCCCCCCGCAGACACCCGAATCCGTATAAACTGTAAATACTTGGCTAACCAGGCTAGATTACAAAGTGTTGTTGCTTGCGCCGCCTCCAAACCAAAGTCACACACATGAAACTACCGCTGCTCCTGCTTTCCGCGTCTCGAAGGAGATCCAAAAATTTACTCACAATTGTATTTTTAAATTGTAATCCCAATAGCTTCTATGGATCGCCCCAAGACGGAAATGTCGCGGGCAGAGGCAGCCGCCTTGCTGGAGAAGAAACATTTGAAAGAATGCGAGGAGAATGACTACCGGATACTGGAGGGATTGTTTGAAGCACGCGGCTCCATTGATGCCAGCGCTGAGGGATTTGAGGTGGGATTTTTCATAGTAGTTATTTTAAAAACGAGGCAGCAGCAACACAGCAGTATTCTTGCTCTTCTTTTGAGTTTCAAACTATCTATAAAGCTCATAAAGCTACATACATGGAATGACCCATATGTGGTTTTTGTCCATCATCATGTTTATTTGTTTTAACTTGATACAACAGCAAGTTGAGGTAGCCTGACAGAGCGCTCTATTCTTAGGCTCAGCAGGTTAGCTTTATTGAAAGCTTTCATCTAACATTTCTCGTCTCTGTACTCATCGCCTAATACTGAAGGAGTGTTAGCTGAAAACAAAGCCATTTTCTTAGCTGCTTTACTGCATGTATGCATGCTGCTTTACTGCTGCTGCCTTTTAAGAGTTTAAGTGCTTAAGCAATCGTGTAAAGTTTAAGTAATGTACCAAACGTTCATTTAAATTAGTAGTTCGTTTAGTCCCTTGTTCGTTCAGTTGTGAGCTGGTTTAGTTTCCGGATACGTTTAAGAAGAGGTCACCCAACCAAGCTTGGCCTTGCGCCTTACCTTAAAGATCTCATGAAAGTGATCAACTTTGAAGGTGTCTTTAAAGTAGGTACTTTTTCCAATGTCATAGTACATAAGATTCATCCCTATTCCGAGACAACTGTTTGATCGACCAGTTTTAACTAAGTCTCTTCTAAATTGGCCCCGTTCCAGTTCTTTTTCGAACTGGCTAGCATTTTTAAAAGCAACCGCTTTTACTTCAGTCGAATAAAAGGGATATTACACTGTGGAACTCTTGAAGAAATCCGATGCCAAACAAAAAATCCACAAAGGACTTGGCCCCATCACATCGTAAAGGTTCTTTTTTTTTTGATACCCACCATATTTTCACCCATCCTGAAATTTAGAAAAAAGGATCTTTTTATGCCATATCTTTGGCAAGTTAATAGATATAAAAAAGTCCATAGCCGACTGGCCCAAAAAAATGGCATCTAGTGCTTCAAAACTGCAAAAATATCGAAAAAAATTCAATTGTTCATGTTTTTTGGCAGAAACGGGTAAACTACAGGTAATTTGGTAAATCTTTCCGAAGTAAATCGAGCCGAAGTTAACTTTCCCCTATTTTTAAGCAATCAAAGACTTCGGCGCTAATTTTAAGTTTTGATTAACCTTGAAGCGAATCTCGATTTTATGTGGAGCGACGGCAGTAATATGTCACTGTCACGAAAAAAAACAAAGCGCTGTATATAAAATATCACCTTCGGAGTACCGAAATTGTATGAAGGGCTGTTAATAGGAAGATGGCATGTATTAGAGAGCTGTTTATATTGTGGTTTGGCAAAATTTCGCTAAAGAAAGGTTTGCCAAATTTCCATTAGTTCAGTCGATTCTGCCTAAAAACATTTATAAACTGTAATTTTTTTCGATGTTTTCGCAGTTTTAAAGCACTAGATGCCATTTTTTTGGGTTATTCGGTAAATGACTTTTTCCTCTTGTTTATATCAATAACTTTGGCAAAGAAATGAAAACAAAATTCCAAACTTTTTAAACATTAAAAAAGGGTCCTTTTTCGAAATTTCAGGTTGGGGTAAAATATGGTGGGTATCAAAAAAGTACCTTAGCGATGCGGTGGGGCCAAGTACTTCTGGAATTTCTTGTAGTTTCGGTATGTTCTTTAAAAATATCGGGTTCCGAAGGCGTAACCAATTTAGGAGTTGCACTGTGTTATAGAGGGTGATAATGAAATTGATGCGGTGTTTCGGGTAATTATTACAAAACATACATAAATTAAGTTCGTTCTTGTATACGACAGGCTTATTTTGAACCAATTACCATTCGAACCTCTTATTGATAACGTTTTCCCACAGATCGGTGTCTCCATAGACTACAGCCATCGTTATCCTCTCCGCCGCGAGACTGCCATTGAGCTGTCGCCTTCCAAACCCTCCGTCGAAGGCGGTCTCCTTGGCTTGGTAGGTGGCGGTGGGGACAGCAGTGATACCAGTGGAGCGGGTACCAGTGGTTTTCAACTGAAAAACGAGAGACAGTGGCAGCGGAACTCCTCCATGGAACAGCAATCGTATCAATCGCCATTGGTACCTTCGCGAGGCACCAGTGACTTCCTTAATCCTCCCTACGAGAGCACCGGCCGCTTGTTCAAGAAGTCCAGCGAAAGTCTGCAAAAGAATTCCAGCACTGAAACCGACTACTCGGCCCATCCTTACCGTTTCATCAAACAGAGTTCCAACGAGACAAACACCTCGCAAACCGGTTCCTACAATGTGGACACACCATCGCTGACCGCAGAGCCTTCGCTAGACGCCGGCGACTCCAACTCGGCGACGGGCATAAGCATGAGTGTGGGCGTTGGCGCTGCCACGGCGCGTTACCAGCCCCAGCGAACGGCGTCCGCGGGCGCTGCTGATAGCAAACGCCTGCGTGACGATAGTTCTAGTTCTCTGGATCTGAGTGCGGCGCCAGTAATGACGCAGGCAGCGCCAGCATTGCCCACTCGCCCCATACAGCTGAAGAAACAGTTTAGCCTGGACCAGGGCAAGCCGCAGCCAGTGCAGCAGCCCAGTGCTGAGGTTGGAGCGGCTGCCACAGAGGCTGGCGAGAGCTCAGCTTCTGCTGCCCCGGTTGGATCCAAACTGATTTCCTCGCTAAGGCCCCAGCCCTACACCAGCAAGTTGGGTATGAATGTGCTCAAGGAGAGCAGCTCCAGCACGGAGGGGTCGCGCGACGGTCTGGAGTGTCTGTCGGGCAACTCGTCCTCCGCCAAGAGCAGCAACGTGGCCCTGTCCATACCACAGATTAGCACACATCTGGTACAGGACGAGATAGCCAAGCTGTCGTCGAACATAAAGAGCAGCACCGATTCAGAGAAGGACCCGCCATACAATGAGACCATGTGCTAGGCGATAATAAGCCTAGATGTACAAGTTAATACCTGTGCTCAATAGAATTACTAGTCATATCAAAGCTCCACACACACACATCGTTCGGGGAGACAGGCGTGTTAATAATTTTGACAATACAAAGTACACAAATTCCTGGTATTTTTATACAAAGTATTTAGTCAGCAGTCCATCTTTGTTGTTCTTGTTAAAACTATACAAACGAAATTTGTTAAAAGTTATCACCACACACACACACCTAACCACCAAAGCTAACTTACTCTATTTACACTCGTTCAATTCAAGTCTATCAAACATATTGGAAAGTTATATGCAATTCTCAAACCAAACATATCTACACTTACTTTACCCAACTGTGGAACTTACTCGCACACAAACCAACCCACTCACGCTCTTGCCACTTGCATGAAAAACTTAATGTTTAACCTCAATGCAAACCAATGTACTTACTTGTCTACTTAGTTGTCTAAGTCCCTCCACTTCTTCTATATATAAACGCACACAGTACATATGTGTCATACGATATCATTTTAACGATAGTTAGCTAGTCCATTTTAAAATTAGTCTATGCTGTACATAATATAAACGTATGTGAGTGTGCATCTCTATGTAAATATCTAGAGTAAAAAACAAACGCTAAAATTGTTCATGTTTGGTCGCTGTGTGCTAAATGCAACATTTGTTTTAGTGCAGGAAATGTTTAAAAGAATTATAAAAACAACAATATTTGTGCATTTTATTAGTGGATTTATATCAACGTACTTATTGGATTTAAGAAATTAATGTAATTATATTTACAATTGTATTTATTAAAATGAAATTGAAAATTTATGTTCAGCTTTTATTTATTGGAAAGGCATACCAATTTCTTGGCTTGATCCTGAATGCCTGGTATTCGATGGAGTCTGTTTTATTTGCCAAATCAGTGCAAAATATTTACAGATATTTGTTTACAATTGGTAAATTTTGTATAAATTTTGTGGCGCACAGTCTAATTTTGCCCAGGAAAAAGCAAAACCAACCAGCTGAAGTAAAAGGCGAACAGCAAATTCGAGTGGCAACTGCAAATTTAAATGGACACTGAAAGTTTGCAATAAGCATAGCATGCTTTTAGGGAGCTCCGTATAAACAGTTAACAAAAAAGCCAGCCTGAGAGCATGCTACACTTTTTTTAATCTAATTTGCTTCATCCGAAAACAAAAAGGCAGTGCTTTCCAAACCTTAAACTGGGTGGTAAAGGTTGTATGGGTTGAATTTTAGTTCCCGGCGATTAGCTCCAAATTCATTTTCAAAGTTACTCATAAAAAATATGATCAGCTTGACTTTCAATTTTTGGAAAATCTACCCCCAAAGTCGGAAAGTGGTCGGAAAACTGTTGTATGCAACTTCTTTGTTTAACGTCGGGGGGTCAAGGCTCAAATTTATTTCCAAAGATCTAAATGAAAATTTAACTATGACTGCATACTGATTTTCCGGAAAATTCACCCCCATTGGTGGAAATTGGGTGGTAAAGGTCTTATGGGTTGAATTTTAGTTTTTGTTTGGAGCTACCAAGCTCCAGCCCAAACTCATTTTCAAAGTTACTTATAAAAAATATGATCAACGTGACTTTCAACTTTTGGAAAATCTACCCCCAAAGTCGGAAAACTGTTGTATGCAAATTTTTTGATTATCATCTGATCGGGCTCAAATTCATTCTCAATGGTCTTTCTGAAAGTTCAACAATGACTGCATACCAGTTTTCGGACTAGAAGAAACGGGCGGAAAATGGTGCCCAAACCGCGATATTTGGCAAATTTTTGATTTCAGTGAAACTTAGTGGAATGGTGGACGCTTGCCCTGGAAGCTTTCTAAGTTGAAGAAATGGGCGGAAAATGGTGCACAATCCGGGAAATTTGAAAAATTATAGCGTTCATCCGATTGCAAAACAACTTTGAGGAATGGTAGGAGAATTGGTGGAAAATGTCCCAAAATGTGTGTTCAAGGCCAATCCTTATTTTTGGGCCGATCTTTATCAAATTGGGTTTGTAAGCTTTAAATTTTAGAAGTCCACCACCAAGATCGGAAATGTCAGGAGAGACTTTATTTTTAACCGCGGGAGGGGCATAAGAGTTAATCTCTGCTTTGAGCCGATGTATGTAAGATACGGTCAAATATTTTCCAATTTGTGAAATTCACCCCCAAGACGGAAAAGAAAAACTGATACCGATATCGCTTGAAATAGCTTCACTGACGGCGGCGTAGCGAAGCAAGCCGGGCTACTTGCTAGTCAACAATAAAAAAAGTGTTTGGCTGCTGGTGAACGGTATTTGATAGAATTTGCAGCCAACAAAATGATCGATATTTTTTATTGGCGGAAGTTTTGAACTTTTGACCGCAAATAAAACAAATAATAAAATATGAATAACGTCAAGTACAATCTATTACATTGGATGTGACTGTCGTCAAAAACGTCGATATGGCGAAATTTCGACCTCTTTGGTGGCGACTTGGTTGTCCCAGATTGGCTACTTGTAAGCGAAGAGGAAAACGCCTTGCAGATGCTTTCCATTGAGGAGTTTTATGCGGCCAGGTTTAAGGAATCAACTGGGGGGCCTTCTTGCAGCTCCATGATAGCCTCGGGGGAAAGCTCTCTCCCAACCGATTTGCAGAGCTCGAACACTCGAGACCATTGTACAGTTTGCGGGAGGACCCAAGATTGTGCTGCATCGTCTATGCATTGTACTGGGAGCTTTTTAGTGCACATGCTGCAGGAGGATTGGCCGTGTGCCATTGAGGTGATCAATACGTTCTAGCAGCAGCGTATACCAAATGTCATTAAAGATGTACAGCTCTGGATCATGCTAGAGGTGATGCAGGCCATACCGGAGGAAGCACAAGTCATATACACCTCGGTGAAGCGAGTCATCTTTAGGGCAGAGCTGGGCAAGCGGGTGCCGGTGGTGTGGCAGACATGCGAGAGCTGCAAATGGGACGCAGTGAATGGGACGCGGTGTGCGTGGGTGTGTGCACCTGGATTAAGAACATTGGCTACTCCATTAAGGGCGAAACGGTCACCTACTGATGAGAAGGATTCCCGTTTTGCCAACATCCAAACTGCAAAAAGCAAAGACGATTCCTTGCCTATTTTGTTTTAATTTTTACAAAATTAATTCTTTGTTTATTGCTGTCAGCTGTTTGCTATCGATAACAATCACAAAATCAAATCAATCTAACAAAGAAATACTTTGATGGATTTACATCTAATACAATCACGAAAATTAGCAATCATGATTGCACATCATGCCCGTTCACCAGCACAATCTAACAAAATTAGTCGATTTTTGGTCATCGATTTATGCTGGTGAACGCCACCATTGCTTATGTCGCCAAATCACAGTTTTAGAGTCTGTAGTTCGGAATGTACTGCTTTAAGGACAGTGATTGTCAAACCGTATGACCACAGTTTGGTATTTCCATAAAAATATCGATATTTTCATACAAACGATATTACTTCCGACATTCCTAATGCCAAGCTAGAAAGAAAGAGAGGTACCAATTAAAAAGGCAATTTAAGAGAAAGGATTGAATCCTACCAGAGCAACTGTTCTAAATTACAATTATTATGGATTTGTGGTATCTTCAGGGGCTGCTTCTGGTTAGTTAATCTGCAACGAAAATAACAAAAAAGAAATCGGAATTTCCGTTAATTTCAAAATATTTTTACCTTCTACCAAAGATTACTCTTGAAATTTCCCGCCTTCACAGCCGGTAATTGCGCAACACTGGCTAATCACGACCCAGACCAGCCACGCGGACCACTCACGCGGACCAATGTTAACATTAAGAGTAAATGTTAATGTTAACAGTCTCGGCTCTTAACAGCACAGCAAGTAAAAATACGCCATCGGCACGATGCATATATATATAGCATATAGATTTACTACTTAATATTTATTTGGATACATTGGTTTATTCCAGTCAATTTGTCGTGGCGTTTTCCGCGTTTCAATGTGGGCGGCCAAATAATTCTTTATACCCAAGGGTATAAAAGGTAACAAATCCTTCAATTAACCCAAACATGGACATTTCCACAATTGAGCTGAGCTTGGAGGCTCTAATTGGCTCCTTGGTGGCACTGGGAGTACTGTTCGCCTTCTGCCGCAGTATCCTGGCCGACGATGTTGTCATTTGCATCTCTGGGAAAACACGTCACAGCTGGAAATCAATAAAGATACTCGAGCAGGTGCGTCAGTCATTACACTTGTTGCCCACCCACCCCACTCTAAATTGCTTCCCACTTGCCAGGCCTGCTTCTGCAATGTATGTGAGATTCTGTTGACTCCCTCGGCTGGATCATTTTGCGATTGCTGCGGCCTCTGCACCCACTCCACGCCCCAATGTCAACATCAGGCGGACAGGGACTATCGCTGCAAGGACAAGTGGTTGCGCAACGAAACGTCGATGGTGCATTTGTGGGTGCGCGGCAATTTACCCATGAATGTCAACTGCTCGGCCTGTGGCGAGGAGTTGGACCATCACAGCAGCAACGAGCCGGGTCTCTATGGCTGGCGATGTGCCTGGTGTCAGCGTTGCTATCACAACAACTGCTACGAGAGTGTGGATGTCAAGGGCCAGTGCGATTTTGGGGAGTTCCAGGACATGATCTTTCCACCCTACTCCATAGTGGCGGCCCGCAACAGAGAATCGGTTCGTCTGCATTTGGCCGGCATCAGGCCACCCGATATCGAGAATTGGGAGCCACTTATCGTGATAGCCAACACAAAATCGGGCAGCAGCACCGGGGCGAATGTGCTGTCGCTGTTGCGCGGCTATCTGCATCCCATGCAGGTGATGGAGCTAGGTTCACGTGGTCCTCAGGATGCCCTGCAATGGGTGGCCAAGGCCAGTCCGCGTCCGTGTCGCATACTGGTGGCCGGCGGCGATGGCACCATTGGCTGGGTGCTGAACACCATTTATGCTTTGCAAATAAAACCCCAGCCCTCGGTGGCCATCATGCCGCTGGGCACTGGCAATGACCTGGCGCGTGTGCTGGGCTGGGGAGCCGAACCACCCGCTCAGCTCGATCCTGTGCTCATCCTGCGCAGCATACGCAAAGCACGCTCCGTGAATCTCGATCGGTATGATCTGCAAATTGAGAAGCTGCACTTCCGCCTGCCCATACAAAGACATCCCACAAGGACCATTCACGTCTACAACTACTTTAGTGTGGGCGTGGATGCCTACATTACCTACAACTTCCACAAGACGCGCGAATCTCGTTTTTACCTGTTGAGCAGTCGAATTTTTAATAAGGTAAATGCCAGTGTTTGTTTTAAGTCTTTGCTCTAGCTTCTGTGAAAGGAGCAGAGCAGTAGCATGAGCGCAAAATTCAATCTGGAACACTATAGCTTAGTTACGTGCTGTCAATTTTGTCAGCACTATAGAAAGAGCATACAAATAACCAGAAAGAAAGTCGGTCAAGCCCGACTTTAACATACTCTGTACCTGTGAAGTGCTGCATATCACCGTTGCAGCCGGTGCTGCCCATAATTGATTGTTTTCCTTTTAACTCGACCACCGTTTATCCGATCTTTACCATTTCTTTGACGGATCGATAAATAATCTTAATTTCAAAATATGTCCAGAACGTTCGAACCTTCTATCTATAAAACTGACGGAAATATGACGTTTTTATCTCAATTGCAAAAATTGAAAATAAACTTGATCTGATTGCAAGTATAAGAAGTTTTTGTCCCATACACGTCGAACCTCTATCTCTTACCATCTCTGAGATCTGTTTGTCTGTCTGTATCGACTCGGCTGTTGATGCTGATAAAGAATATATATAGTTTATAGGGTCGGAAATGCTTCCATCTGGCTGTTACATACTTTTGCACAAACTTATTTTACTCTGTGTACCTCTGGTACAGAGTATAACTGCTTTCAAAATACCATCTGGACTTATAGCAGTAGCAATAAAATCGGAGCAAAGCAGGCATAGATCTGCGCCAGACTGCTTCCAATATGGTTGTCGATATTTCTTAAAACAGATATAAAAAATTTTATACATCGAGTCTAAAAAGCATCGATACACCATAAAACTACTAAAAAACAGTGCAAGTGGCTATTCTATCTGATCTTTCCAATGGCATAACTCAAAGATAAAAGTCATTTGTTACATCTCCTACATAGAGCTATGTGTCACATAAACTAACAAATAACAGAGTCAGAATCGGCCCTTAGTTTGCTGAAATTAGTCCATATTTTCAAAGTAACTTAGTAGTGAAGTTTTTTTTTTTCATTAAACCTTAAAGACTAACAGGTTATGGGCCGATTTCACATCTTCCAGATAGCTGGTATGTGTAAGATAAACTTTTTACCAATAGTGGTTTGACAATGGTTTTAAGAAAACCCACTGCTTAATGTGTTTCCCAGGCATTCTGCTGAGCATGTCTGAAACCACTATTTTGATTGCGGATGCCATCCGTTCGGATGGTACGGAACTTCCAGGCGCAATTAAGTATCTAAATGCGTTTTTAGACAGCTTGGGCTCATCTCATCATCATCGGATGGTTTATTCCATGATACAACTATATACGAATGGCGGATATGTCATTGTGCTCTCAATTC
The DNA here is from genome assembly GCA_018904265.1 of Lordiphosa collinella. Lineage (NCBI taxonomy): Eukaryota > Metazoa > Arthropoda > Insecta > Diptera > Drosophilidae > Lordiphosa > Lordiphosa collinella. The sequence goes on from JAEIFV010000033.1 coordinate 820,957, forward strand.
AGTCCACATTATTTTAGTCTGGGTGGGTTTTTGTGAGTTTTGTGTGTGTACAGGCTCACTTAGCAAATACTGTCAGAAAATACCATACCTAAATGCCATACCTATATAGTTGTATCATGGTTTATTCTGTGTTTATTTTGTGGGGCAGTGCGACATTTTTAGTGCCCTCCCTTATCAGCAACAATCTGAAAAAAAAACATTTGAACTGAAAGCATCTGCTGCCAAGATCTAAAAGAAGCACATACTTTTGACAGACTTGGTTGGTATTTTTTGAGTCGATCCCAGTTTCGGCAATTTTACCGCACATTGCATTTGCAGCATCAAGTCTTGCTGTAAAGTATGTCTTTTTAAAGCGAGGATCCAACAGCGTGGCTTTTGCAAGCATCTGGTTGGATTCAGTTATAGAACCCAAATCTGTTTCCACTTCAACTTTAGCTAGTTTTCGAAGCATTATTTTAGTAAGTGGTATCGATAACAATAACGGTATCGATAACGATAAAGGTATAAATAACAGTAACGACTGCGATAACGGCATCGATAACAATATCGATAACGGCAATGATAACTTTAACGGCATCGATAACGATTAAGAAATCAATAACTATATCGATAACGATTAAGAAATCAATAACGATAGCGATACGATAAAGAAATTAATAACGGTATCGATAACGATAAAGAATTCAATACGATAGCTATAACGAAATCAGTAACGATAACGGTAATGTTACCCAAACCCGGTCGGAAAAGAAAAACTATATCGGTTTTATGTAATGTCAGTATAGACTGACGGCGTGTACTATGCTATACTTTATAAATGTCCAATTTCGATCAAACTTATAGGCTATTTACACTAGGAGTGCGTTGTGCGTTAATAGCTAACAGTTAGGATTTTTTCCCACACAAAAAAAGTCAAGTGCTGGCTATGAACGCATAACGCAGTCCTAGTGTAAATGTTTTATTAGTGGAATCATAAAAAAGCATAGCAATCTAAGAAAATTCCATTGAAAACATAATATAATTTTTGGACCGTTCCTAAGACAGCTATGTGCTATAGTCATCCAATCCGGCCGGTTCCGACAAATGTGCAGCGTATTTGTACCAGAAGACTTCGTGCAAGGTTTGGTCAAGATAGCATCAAAACTGACGGAGGAGCTAGCGTATTAACAGACGAACGGTCATGGCTAAATCAACTCAGCTCGTCATGCTATGTGGACGGAGATGCTTCCTTCTATGCTTTACAAACATTTGGACAATTATAATAAACCCCTGCTAGGGTATACAAATTAAGACTGCGAATTCTTCGCTACCATAGCAGGTCAATTTAAATCCTGTGATATTCCTTGATGTACTAATGAAACTAGAAAAAAAAAAAACTACGAGTAGCAGCTACAGAAGCTATGCGAAGCTGTTTTGGGAGCAGCTCAAGGAGCAAGTGGCTATAACTCCAGATAGTATTTTGCATTTTGTGCTCATGCTACTGCTTTGCTCCTTTCATATTCGGTGCAGCAGCACCAGCCAAGGATTTATTTGGCCGTTACTGTAAAGTATACAGTACAGCAATTCGAACATTAATGATTTGTGGTTAACTGCTTTGTCCCTTTCAGCTGCTTTACTTCTGCTTCGGCACACAGCAAGTGATGCAACCAGACTGCGAACGCATCGAGCAAAAACTCCAGCTATATTTGGATAACAAGCTGGTCCAACTGCCCGAGCTGCAGGCTCTGGTTTTCCTCAATATTGACTCCTGGGGTGCCGGCTGTAAACTGTGCGAACTGAGCAACTCTAATGGCGATGTACGCTGGGTTAACTCGATATCCGATGGCATCATGGAGGTGTTTGGTATCGTCTCCTCCTTTCACATCGCCCAGCTGCAGTGCAATATCAGTAAGCCCGTGCGCATAGGCCAGGCCAAGCAGATTAGGGTGAGCAACCAGAATTTACCAAACCGATTCGCACATTAACTAATCATTCTTTACCTTTGGCAGCTCCAAGTAAACTCCACCGTACCCATGCAGGCTGATGGCGAGCCTTGGATGCAGTCGCCGGCAGATATACGCCTACAGGCACGCAGCCAAGCTCGTGTCCTCAAACTGGAGGCCTAATTCCTGCTTGTGTGCCAATCGTACTTAACCCTGGGATTCCGCCCAACTAATTTGTTCTGTTGTTAGTCCCATGTCTAGTCCCAAAGTCTCACAAATAAACCGGGGGATCGTCTAAAAGAATACCACTTTATTCTTCGGCAAAGTAAATATAATTAAATGATCGACTGGTTTGTGGCACGACGACAAGTGCCACATTTTGGGTCTCTGTTTTTGTATCGAAAGGCGGGTGTAATCAACGAAATCAACGAAGTGGCAGCAGCGGAGTGCCTTCCCTTAAAGCATGGTCAGCTCCATGATGGCGTTCACTATGTCGTTATTGTTGTTTTTCAAGGCCTTGATGGCCTTTGCCCGGGTCGTGTTCGCCTGCGTGATTACCAAGTCAATGTCCTTTTCGTCGACGCCCGTGTCGTCCACCTCCTCCTCATCCTCCTCGGCGATGGGGGCCACCGAAGTGGTAGCACCCACGCTGTCCACAGCACCGGCCTCGGGTGCCTTGAATTTCTCGGCAGCCGCCACCTGGGCCTGCTGCGACAGATCTTCGATCTTGGCCTCACCGAACACAATGTAGGTGTCGCTGTGGGGGTTCTTGTACACATCCGGGTTGTTGATCACAAACAGAATGTTCTTCGACTTGCGGATGGTCACACGGTTGACGCCCTGGATTTGCTTCAGGCCCAGCTTGAGCATAATTTTTCTGGCCTTCTTCTCGCCGCGTGACTGCTTGGCCTTGGACACCACATCGATGGGCAGACCAGTGGCTCCACCACCTAGCTGTGTGGTGGCAGCGCCGGCCTCCTCCAGGCCGGGAATGTCACCCTCAGAGTCGCTATCGCTGCCATCATCCTCGACGCGTACATCCTCGGGCTTGGCCTCGGCCGAAGTGGAGGGTGTTGGCTCGTTCTTGATTTCAGTGAGCTCGGGCATAGTGATCTGCGGCGCAGAGAGTGAAAAGAAATGTTAAATTATGCTTATTGACCACGCTCCGTTGGTTACCGGCGGCGGTGGGGGGTAATTAAGACCACATGGTTGTGTGTGTGTTTGTGTGTGTCATTAAATTATGTAGCCCTGGTTCAGTTCTGATATGTATGTATACATTTAACTAAATTCACTGCATTTTAACACCTTTTTTTGGTAAAACTGCTGAATGTTTTATACATTACTTAATTTTCTTCACTTCTAGAACTTTTCTCACGGTGTCATGGCGGCGCAGCACCTTTGTAATTTATCAACACGTTGCCCCGCATACCTGTGGTAGCTTTGAAGTTTTCCGACTAATTGTGTTCTACTGGGTGTTTATACAAGCCTTTACAAATAGTATTAACCAGTTTTCTTTCAATTTTTCACAAATTTTTTCTTTGCAGCCACGCCGTCCTTCTTACCTCTTGTTTCCGCTGAACTGTCAAAGAAGTTAGAGATGAGAGTTTCTTACGTGCCTGATTCTTGTCACTAGTATTTAACGTATGAGTCACAGTTGCAGGAAATATATTCTTAAATATTTGAATTATCACGCGCCTTTAGATGGGAATTGATTTGCAGTTCAATTTCTTTTGTTAGATTTTTGCACTTTAGGTTAATTTTGTGTGTGAATTAAGCCGGCTACCCACACAAATTTGTTTGACAATTGGACGAATATCATTTGCCAAAAATATTTGATGAGAGAATATGTGCCCAAATAGGCAAAGAATTTATGCTAAATTTCATAGAATGCCTCCAAAATGAGCTACTCTTTCACCCACATAGGTTCTGATTATAACAACCACAGTGAAAAGGCCGATTTGAAAAATGTTAAAAGAGCTTATACTGGAGCTGGGCCCGTGAGCTAATTTTCTGTCACATCATGAACGATTCACGAAATAAAAATCTTGTAACGCACGATTCACGTACGTAATTTTTTAAGAGTTTTGGGTCAATCACGATTCATGCACGATTTACGGACGCGTCACGAATGTTCACGCACTATAAAAATGCGTAGTTTGGCAATTAATTGCAGCTGCGTTAGGGCAATATTCTCCTTTCCTTGTTTGTGTAAGACTGATTTCCCTTGGCCCTTGTTGAACGCACCGGTGGCACAAAACCCACCTGTGCCACGTTGAGAGGATTATGACAACACTTTTTTGTATAAATGGCAGCATGCAAAATTTTGGGCCTTGCCATAAATTGTCAGACTTGAGAACTTTTGTCACACAGATTTGCTGCAATTGCAAAACGCAAAATTTTCGAGGTTCTTGGAATTCTTGCAAAAGTTGACTTTATTTCATTTGAGTGAACCCGTACTAGAGCCCTGCACAAGTCCACTCGTAGTGCCCCGTACCATTTTGTAATATTAATACCATAAGACATAAATAAGACTTGTTGGTAAAAAAATAAATTAAAAAAATTTCGTGAATTCTGAATTTACGATGTTTGATCTTAATTCACTCACGCTAAACGCACGGATCACGGATGTTCACACACGAATCTCTAAGTTTGCTCACGTTCACATCGTGACACACCGTGACATGGTCAAATTCATGTCACGGGTGCAGCTCTAGGACATACCTTGTTTTTTGTTCTCATTTCAAATAGCTGACAAAATTAGGTTGATATTTGACACAATTACCATATTTAAATGCAAAATGTATTATCAAAACATATTGACTATTTATTTAAAAAAACAACAAAGGTAATGGCAAGGAGATAATATAAAAAAACCACGCCTGAACCTTTTCACCGCTCCTGAATTAATTCACCGTTCCTGCCATCTGGCGAAAAATTCCCCATCTCTAGCTTTTTTATCGACATACAGCAATGCACACTATCATAAGCTGGTTGCTATGCTCGGCTTGCCGTTAGATAGCCGCCGAATTCAAACGACGAGACGAGAAAAAGGTCATCAGAATGAAGTTCCTCTTCTCGCCTTTAATTCAATGAAATGTTGCGGCTTAGATAGGATACCAACCGTGAGCTGCTAATAACCTGGTGAAAAGAGCTTTCCTACCGAAGAGAGCTTGAAATATGAAAGCACGGCAAGGTCAATTTCACAAGTTGCGGAAAAAAAATTTATAGTTTCTTTTTTGTTGGTATCATAAAATTTAGAATCTTATTCAAATCAACCGTGCACATGTCATGAAAATCAGCTAACTGCTGGAAAACCACTCAAGACTAACAAGAAGTTTGCTCTATGCCTTCAAAAATCATGTTGGGAACCAAACCATTGGCTTAAAAAACTGAACCAAATCAGCCACGATTCCCTAGCGCGGCTTGCCTTCATGGTTTGAATTGAAATCAAATTGAAACAATTGTAGCTTTTGCTTAAAGCTTTTATAATTATTTCAATGAAACAACAAAATGTTCACCCATTTCAGTAACCTGCTTATTTATATGCCAATCACTTTACACACTTTTAATTCGGCAGCTGGCGATTTGCATATGCCTAATTGGCCATAATTGTTCACAATGTTGGCCACAACAAATAAGTATAGTTTGTTTTTATATTTCGTCAATCGTCACGTTTGAGTGGTTGAAGTATTTAACGAGCAATTTGCAGATTTCAAACATTTTGGGAAAATCATTTTTAACAATTGCATAAATTACAATATAATTATGCGCTTCGTTGGTAATTCTGATTTTCGAATGAAAAGTTTAATTTTTGGCTTTCTGTCAAAGATATATGTATGAGTGTACCCAGCCAAATACATAGGAACATCATCTTCAGGCGGCGGAAAACGGGCAAATTAACGAAATGCAACGAAGCGTTTCATGCGCTCAAATAAATCAGAGCACTGTTGACACCCGGGATGTGGATGTGGATCTGGCCCTGCCCTATTGCTATGCAGGGGCCCCCAGACACACATCTCCGCTCTCTGCGCGAGCGCGTTTTTTAGATGTCGCAGACTCCCGGCACAAATCGAAATTATTTACTGACAAATTGTTGCAAATACTTCGCATAGTTTCGTCTCGTTTGCTAAGCATAGAAATGCGCACGAAAACCAAATGAAAATCATTAAATGCAATTTCAACAATAGTCCACGTGTCCCCGTCCCCCAAATTACGGGTATCTTATTGTTCTAGCTAATAAAAAATTTAAAATTGTGAGATGTGAAGTCGAACATGTGTTCCCGGTGACCGCAACACACGAACGAAGCTGTCCAATGTTTACCCAACAATTGACACGCCCACTCCTCGACGGAGTTTCAGGCCTTCGTCCCATAATTGTGTCATTTTGCAACCCTTTCCGCTGCGGTTCGATCCTGGCCAAACGATGTCTTGTTGACGCAACTGTAATTAAGGCTAGAAGCCAAAAATTGTTTATACACACATTAATTGGAAATTGGAAACTAATTACAGTCGTCCGTTTCACGACTGCTCGTTGGAGGGGCAAGCAGCGCGGTTGGTTTATATATAGTAATTAAGGGGTTTTATTTGCATGTCCACTCATAGAATATTCAGTGAATCAATCGATGGGAGTTCATTTTTATTGGTCTCCTTTGTTACATATTTTCGGATAATAACTAAGAAGACATAGTATATCGAAGAGATATCAAATTTTATTTAACTCGGGCTAAGTAGAAGACAATGAGAAATTGAACAACAATTTGAACAAAAATTTGCGCTAACTTACCGGTTACGATTAAGAACAAGTTGGGTCGGGTCCTCTTAGGATTATTTTACCGTTTTACCGTTTATGGTATTCATCGTGGTTCAGTACGGTTCAGAACAGAACACCGATAAACCAATTTAGTTCGGTTTAATGTTTTTATGACCTTTATAACTCTGCCATTTCATTATCCGATGTTTATGAAACTTTCAGAGATTGTAGATATTGGGCACATACACTACACTGCAAAATTATGAGCCTTTGATTTCTTTAAACTGATGCGAAGGGACAATAGGAGTCTACATACAAAATTTGGTGGCTCTAGTCTTCGTCTTCGGGATCTAGGTGTTCATACAGACAGACGGAAAGACGGACATGGCTATATCAAATCGTGGCTGTTGATGCTGATCAAGAATATATATGACTTTAGTGGGGTCGGAGATGCTTCCTTCTGCCTTTTACATACCTTTGCACGACTTCAGTACACCCTTTTTACTCTACGCGTAACGGGTAAAAAAATTGTGCCAAGAATTTTCTGTTTACGATTTCGTTTGTTGTGTATCCAGCAACTTGAACAAAATCCACACTTGATATAGATAGCGGCGTATCGATAGCGGCGTTTCTAAAGCGTGAGTGGAACGGAAAACAGCTATTGCAGAGCTCAGGAATAGATTGTTGACAAATTTTTTGGATGTGATGAGCGCATTGATGGAGGCAAAAGGGGGGGTGGAGAACAAAGCAAACGCCAGATAATGTATATATAAATATAATACAAGATTAAATTTAATTAAATTAATAATAGCGGTTTCTGTTTTGTAATAGTTTCTATCTCCCTTATTGCTACACATACAGCAGGTTCATTTTGCCAAGGTACTGCCCTGGCTGCTGAGCTTTTGTTCTTATCTTGTATTCAAATATAACAGACTTTATTTAATTGGCTAACAACGAATTATTCTTATTTCTTTTTCGGATCACACTGCAGTCTCTTGCTCAGACATCGGCATAATAATTTAGAACGAATTGTGAGACCAATGTGGCTGATGTCGAGGTGAGATGTCATCACACCTGACCGCTCAATCAATAATAAACCACTAGATAGAAATTAAATCTACAATGGTTGACCGAAGCTGGTTTAACGTTATTATTTTGTTTAAATTTATTTAAATTCAAACTTGGCCAAAATATTTTACTTGGGTTCCACAAACTCAAAATAAAAAGCAAATTTCTGGCAGGAATTTTCCGTCAGTGCTGGATACAGGCCTTTAAGTATGAATTTTGATGCTGCAGCAGCAAGTGAAAGCAGCGCTGCTACTGCGCTGCAGCAGCGGCTATACTTTTGCTCGTAACTTGACTATCGTTCATCCAATCTTTACCAATCCAATGGCGGATCGATTATAAATCTTGCATACGACCAGAAGGTACCAACTTTCTATCTATAAAACTGTCGGAAATATGACTTTAACTGGGAACTGAAACTAAAACTTAAACTAAATAACTTGAAATAACAATACTGGCAGAAAAAAAGAAAAAAAAATAGTGGAAAGTTAACTTCGGCTCGGCCGAAGTTTTGTATACCCTTGCAGCCTCCATTAAAAACAAAAAAAATTTTTTTAACTAAGACTACTTTTTGGACCCTACTTTTCTAAGGGAGCTGTACTATATAGATGTCCGATTTCGATCAAGCTTAGAGGAATCATGGAAAAGCATAACAAACTAACAATTATGAAAATTGGAGGCGATTCCATTTAAAACAAAAAAGTTTTTCTCACTAGAACTTCTTTTTCGACCGATCATTATTGCAGCTATAAGCTACAGTCATCCGATTTCGACAAAACTTTGTAGAATTGTGTAAAAGTTTATAAAATAAGTATATGCCAATGATAAGGACGTTTCCTTTGAATACAAAAAAGTTTTTCTCACTAGAACTAGTTTTTCGAACGATCGTTACTATTACAGCTATATGCTGTAAGTAAAAGTAAGTAAAATTAGCTTGTCAAGATGACACAGCCCCAGAGGGCCAAAGTCGAGCCTCTCTCAATCTCTTGGCTTATGCGCTTCTAAGTTTAGCACAAGAGAAAGGGACCTACAGTTTAACGCCGAACCGAACGGCAGCTTGAGAAGCTTTTCATGGCTAATTACTGCAATGCTGGCGCCAACAGCAAAGAGGTGTGGCCGTGTAAGTTTTATTCAAAGAAAAAACTCTTCTAGAGTCCGGGGACGAACCACGACCCCACGCCACCAGCCGCGAGCCACCCGACCACAGCAAGCGAGACACCGATTTTCACAAAAATTTTAGAACTGTGAAATAAATTATGCAAATTGTGAGGACATTTCCATTGAAATCAAAAAAGTTTTTAGACTACTTTATGGACCTTACTTTACTAAGAAGCAGTGCGATATAAAAGCGACACTGCCCAGCTTTGAACTACCCTCAACGACGGCTGGGCAGCGAAGAAGGCAAAACTGCTTACGCTCGCTCTTGCGTGTAAAAGCCGAGCGCCGCCCCTGTGGCTATGTAAGAACATCGCTGTTTTATAGGTTCGGAGATGCTTTCTTCTGGCTGTGACATACTTCTGCAAAAACTTAATATCCCTGTGTACCTTTGGTACAGAGTATAGACAGAAGTATTCTTTAAAAAGTAGGACACAACCTAAATAGTCAACTTTGGTTTTGGTGTATGAGTCTTGTTTTAAAAGCTATAAACAAACGTACATTATTGACATGGATCCTGCCATAACGTTCTATACTAAATAAACTAAAGTAAAATTATTTTGCACTTTGCATCATTAGCTAAAAAGCTTTGTTTTCTTACAGTATACTAAGAAGCCTATGGGCGATACTTTCTTGTGATCGGTATTATTTGTGATCTTAACATAAGTGCGGAATTTTGTAGGGTACTTAGAGTCACCTGATAACACTCTGGTCGACACGCAAAATGATTTAAAGATCAGATTGTGTTCAGATCTTGTATAGAACAGAACAGAAAAAGAAAAGGATATTTTTATAGGATTCTTATCGCTGAACAAGAATCTGGCCTCCAAAAGTTTTGAGAAAAATGGACTAAAAGCTTAAAAAAACACTGTTTCTCAGCTTTTTCGATCACGTGTAGAGAATAAGGTGCTAGAAGTCTTTAATTAGGCTTAAATTAAAGCTTGACTGTTTATCAAATAAATTAAATCGAAAAAGCCTTGAGTCAATCCGAAAATTTTCATGTAGCACAACTTGATCATGTGCGCGTGCACTCTACTTGCTACTTGTATACCTATTATATTTCTAGAAAGCGCGCCGCACATGAAAAAGCTGTGCTACATCAAAATTTTGAATACTTCTACAACAGAAATTCTTAAAAAAAACCCCATCTATTGCAAGTACCAGTTCACTTTATCCAAAGGCAATTTTTAGAAGGAAGTATTTGTATAGGTTTCAGGATCACGCCAACAGCACGGTACGCATGTAAACTTTGGGACCTATTTGATAATTTTCGGGTTGGGCGATTTCTAGAGTCTATGCCAGGGTTCGGCGTGAGAGCAAAGAAGTTTCCAATGGTAACTAGGACGGGTTTGACACGGCTGAGCAAACTTTATGAAGTTTTTCAAAAAGTAGGAAAAAAGTGTAGAGTTGCAAGCGCCACCCCTACACCTCTTTTCTACAAACCAAAGCTTTTTCGAAAACTTTATGAAGTTTCCTCATGGTGTAAATCCAGTCTAAGTATCTTTTACAGAAAACAGAAATATATATTTTTTAAAAGTTTCTTTTCTTTGCTCGACCGCTGCCGACGCAGCAAGAGACCCACCGTTTAGAGCTTTAAAGCTCGTTGGGTGAATTTTCTTAATATTTTGACAACTTTTTCCCGCTGTCTCCGCTCACATTACCGACCCCTGTTCTAGACCCTCTAGTCTGGGACTACTCCCACATAGAACTAAGTTTGCCTACAAATTTAATGTGCAAATACCATGGATGGAGAGTTCCGGTTGAGAAGACCACACAAAGGAAAAGATATCTCCATTTGCACTAATAATCCGTTTATGAACTTCAAATTGGACATGCAAAATAATAGCCTTAAAACCAACTCGAGTGTGGGCTAATGATGCACAACTGTCACACCCACTTGCAACTGATGTTTGAATTTAAATTGGTCACTAATATGCCTCACGAGATCCCCCCTCCCAGGGCACTGAGTATACCCCATCTGCCCTTCCTCCATTTTGGTCGCTCTCTACGCTGAGGACGGCACACTAATGGTAGGGCGGACTGCTCTTATGGTAGTCGTCTGTAGTCTGATTACAGCGCGACTCGAGCAGAACTCAATTAGGAAACGGCCAGGGGACAACAACTGGTTCGCAGTTTGCTAAGGCACTTGGCAATTAGCTTCCAACCAATGGGAGCGGTGCTCGGCAGACATATACGAGCTGGTTGTCATGCGCCATATTGAAACGAGGGCGGAGCCAACAACCGCTGTGACTCTGTGTGCGTGCGTGTGTGTTGCTTTGGTGGTTGCCTGGGCAAGTCTTGGGTGCAGTACGTGATGTGGTCCCTGGGTTTCAGTTGCGCGCAGATCTTTGAACGGTTCACTGCGTTGACAGCGTCGCGTTAGAAACATAATTGTTAATTGCGTTAGTTTGGAAAATGGAACGCCCAGCTCGCATACAGAACGAGCATGAGGCCACGGAGACTACCAAATTGACCAGCAAACCATTTCCCAAGCCTTTCTCCATCGAGAGTCTGATTGCCAATCAAACACCTGCCACATCAACGCCAGCTACCTCACCGCCGGAGGAGCAGGAGCTGAGTGCCAGGGCCATGGTAGCCAGTTCCGCTTTGGGGCTGACCCAGTTTCCGCTCTACAATCCCTGGCTGCACGGTTACTTTGCACAGAATCACGAACGATTGACGCATTTGATAGCTGGCGGCTGTTATTTGGGTGCTGGAAATGCTCCCCAATCTCAGAACGTACCGCCGCCGCCGCCGCCACCACCACCTCCTCCACCACATAGTCTGGACAAGCCAGCGCCTAGTCTCCCACTTCCGCATCCGTTGGACACGCGTTTCCTGCCCTTCAATAATTCCGCTGCAGCGGCGGCGCCCACGGATCTCAGCTATCGTCGCCTGGCGGAGCTCATGAACCAGGATTATGTTCACAATCTCAGCGTACATGCACGCTTTCAGCACATGGCCGCCGCTCGAGTCCAAGAGGAACATAACCAACCAAATCAGGAGCATCAGCAGGAGTCTGTCCATATGTCGCCATCAAAATCGAGCAGTCATAGTCCGGTCGAGCCAGCTTTGGATGTGGGCATGGATGAGGATTACGAGTGCAGCGGTGATTCGTGCAGTGACATCAGTTTGACCATGTCAACAAGGAATTACAATGGAGAGTTGGACAAAAGTCGTCATGGAGGTGGGTAAACGATTGAAAAGGGAATATTAACAGGAGATTGCTTCTATAAGTTCATCAAAGACTTTTCTCTCTTCTTAATTGAGTCATCTGAATTGGATAATGTTTTAGTTTCTGGAAAAGGGTTTCAACTCCACATAGTTTGAGCGATATTGGAAGACTAGGCCTGTATATCATTTAGAAACCTTTAAACCGACTTTATGATACTAACGTTCGATTCTGAATCATCCACCCATTCCCCACAATAGAAAAAGCGAAATTTGGTTTCATTTTGCCAAAAATTTTCAATTGGTTCTGTATAATAAAGCCAACTTGTGCAGATCTAAACTTTCAAAACTAAGCGGTAGCCGTTGGTTGGGCAGTGGTTGGCGTGTGCGCCTACTGAGCGAAAGGAACTACGTTCGCTTTCGCCACGAAACATTTAATAAACAAAGTTCTGCTTAAAAACTTTTACACTACCGTCCATATTTACCAGCTATTGGTGTCAGCTGTGAAGTAAAAAACCTTAGGGATTTTTTGCCCTTTTTTATCTTAAGAAATAATATTGAAGAAATGGAACTGGAACTCATCTAGTAAGAATATTATTATGTTTCGAAAAGTGTTAAAAAGCATCAACAAAGCTCAATTTCGGAAACATCTAAAGCATATTTTAATAGTCGTGGAAGAGGTTATTGAACACTATGCCCACATCTAGTAAGAGTCTTCAAAACGAACCTTCTGCTGAATTTAAGAGGATAGCAGATTTTGAAATCTGCTTCTAAACTCTTAAGTTAGTAATATCTCCACTGAAAAATAAACTGAATTATTCATAACAGTGTACAAATTACCTAATTGTTTAAATGGAGGATATTCGCACTGGCATTAAAAGCAGAGAAGAGCTAAGCCAAATAGAATGTCAGCAAGTCCTCAGATCAAAAAAGACTGGTTCGAATACTAAAAGAGACGGCACTGACTACTGATTTTGAAAATATAATATAGCTAACATAAGAATGATATTATAGAGCAACACCTAAAATAAAGATTTATTTATGCATTTTTAAAACTGCCAGCTCCAAACAAGGGAACCAAAAACAGACAAAAGAATATGGCAATACTTTAACACACGATTCAGCCTCTTTCATTCCCAACTGAATTTAGAAACTTTCTCATGGAGTAGTGGTAGTTTCTAAGACAAACTGAGCCCTTCCGGGCTATGGCTGAAGTTTCCTTCGTCTTTTAGTTAACCAAATCAAGATAAAGTTATCTAAAATTAAGTTTTTAAAGTTTTTAAATTCTGTACCAGAGGTTTTCGGAGTATATAAAGTTTTTACAAATGTATGTAACAACCATTAGAAAGCATCTCCGAATCGATATAGAAATGCTCGTCTGTTCGTTCGTTCATCTGTCTGTCCGTATGAACAATCAGATCTCAAACATGGTAAGAGATAGAGGCTCGACATGCTTATATGTATCTACGGCCAGATCAAGTTTATGTTCAATTTTTTGACACGCCGACTTCCGCCCTCCAATTTGGAAAAAAGGCATATATCTCAAAGATTTTGTACCCATCCGCCACAGGATTGTTAGAAATCAGATAAGCGATAGTGAAGTTATGAGCAAAATAGTAGCGCTTCTATTTGCGGATACTGCTGCAGCAAAGTACATACTGGTTTAGGGCAGCGGTGGGCGTCTAGCTCACATTGCTCCGAGATTTATTTTTGTGGCAACTGGCGCAGCGCAGTCGCATTCAAAATTGTCTCGCTTCTTGGCGCCAGCCGTGCACAAGAAGACGGAACGACAAGTGCAATTGTCTTGCTTCAAAACGAGTTTTCGGGACACGGCGCTAGTCGTGTTCGCGGCAGAGACAATTGCAAAAAGAAATAGATGCAGTGTGTGTCTGGCTTGTCGACTCAAGCCTCACTAATAAGGGTTGTTTTCTGTACCAGAGGTATACAGAGTATATTTGGCACTGTTCCGAATTCCGAGTTGGTTTTCGTATAAACGTTTGCATTTTTTTTAAACTTAACAATGTTATATGGAAGGTGACAAGCATTTCAATGGTTACTAGATTAGGTTTCACGAAAATCGGAATTGCTGAAGCAGCTGAAACCGATTGCTCAATGCCAAGTGGATTTAATTCGTCAAAAAGAAAAGACCTGATCTAGTAGCCACTGACTTTCTGTTTACTTTTTCATATAAGTTGTGAACTTTTCATTAGAAAAAGCAACGTTTACACGAAAACCGACTCTGAATTTGGAACAGGGCCGATTAAGTTTGGGCAAAAGTATGTAACAGCCAGAAGGAAACATCTCCGACCCTATAAAGTATATATATTCTTGATCAGCATCAACAGTCGAGTCGAAATAGCAATGTCCGTCTGTCTTTCCGTCTGTCCGTATGATCAGATCCCAGAGATGGTAAGATATAGAGGTTTGACATGTATGGGAAAAAACTTTTTATACTTGCAGGCAGATCAAGTTTATTTTCAATTTTGGCCACGCCCCCTCGTTCCTTTTGGACACGTTTAGTATTCAGGATTATTTATCGATCCGCCAAAGAAATGGTAATGATCGGGTGAACGACTGTTGAGTTATAAGGAAAACAAACAATTATAAGCAGCACCGGCCGCAACGGTGATGGGCAGCACTTCCCAGGTACAGAGGATGTTATAGTCGGGCTTGACCGACTTTCTTTCTTGTTTAGGACTGAGGGTCCGCACCAAGGGTCCGCAACGCACAAACGTTTTGCGGACTGAGCTGAGAGCGTTTTGAGCAGGTCTGTTCATTCTGATAAAGAATATATATACTTTTAGGATATATTTCCTTCCTCCTGTTGCATACTTTTGCACATCTTCATGATCCCCTTTTACCCGTTTTCATTTCCATTTTGCGAAATTTGGGGGGGGGCAATGACCTTCCAATATAATTATTGTGGCGGCAAAATGTGCCTTACCCCCTATAGTTGCCGCCCCTGGTTCTGAGGACTGAGCTGAGATAGCACAGTTTGCTTTGCTGTACCTTGATTATTGTATCATGGGCTGAACGATGCGACTTTTGAGTGACGTCACTCAGTCTATGTATTTCCAATGTGGGAAAATTCTGGCAGCTTGGACTTTTGCTATGTTTGTCAAACGGTAAACCAGTCCCACAACTGTCATATTTGCCGCCAGCTGTTACTTTAACATTCTGTTACCTTATAAAATCATTAACTTACTGAGTAACGGGTATATCGAGGTCTTTCGCTAAGGATCTTGACCTTAGCGTCCCTTCGGTACCTCCATCCGGCACGAATCTCTTCTTTTGAGTGCCACTTCGCTGACTTGTAATCCGCACAGAATCCCAGGCAATTATAATTTCATCGCCGCATGTCCCTTTTTGTCCAGCCTCCGCTTGATCTAAGTGTGGTCTAAAGTGAGTTTGTCATGGTAATTAAAATGACGCTGCCAAGTTCTAATCAAAATTAGCATAAAACGCATTAAGATCCAATGTTTGGTGTCAATCAAATTTGTGGAAACTTTTCAACTCTTGCTCGGTGACAGACCGGGAAATGGGACAGACAGGGACAGGGACACACAACAATAGCATCAAAATGGGGCTGACATTTTGACAAACGTAACGATTTGGCCATTCAAATGTTAAACTTTTAGCCAACCGCAGGCACATTATCATCATCATAATCATTTATGAGTCCACAGCCAAGATGGGGTGCTCCAGACGAGAGGATTTAAATCAATTTAGCAGCCAAGCTGGAAAAAGCGCAACAAATTTTCGAATAATTTATTCATAACTGTTGGCTGTTTGCCTGAGTGTGTGTGGGGGTTGTCGGGGAGGATGCAAATAAATCAGTGACAGCGTTTCGTAGTTGAAGCGTGTAAGTGTTAAAAAAGCGCTTAGCCGAGACCCACCCCTCTTCCAGTCTCTCCAACACACACACACACACCTAATGGGACGTGCAATCTTCACGCTCAAGTTGGGTCACCAGATTCGGTTTCAAGTGTTGTTGATGTCTTGTTGTTGAATTGGACACATGTCTCCAGTTATAAATATAAATGGAATGCTTTGCCGCAACTTATGACACAGCCCATTTGTGCCAGAAGTCAGCACTTGTTAAGGACCCTTAATGGCACAGGATATGGCTAAATGACTCATTCTCTCACTCATTCACTCACTGTTTCAGCCTACACCAACTCGGACAGCGAGGACTGTAGCGATGAAGAGGGTGCCCACTCGCGTCATGATGCCAGCCTAGGCAAAGACTCCCAGGGCGGCGGCAGCTCCAGTTCAAAGTCGCGACGTCGTCGCACGGCCTTCACTTCCGAGCAGTTGTTGGAATTGGAACGCGAGTTTCATGCCAAAAAGTATCTCAGTCTCACGGAACGCAGTCAAATAGCCACAAGTCTGAAGTTGAGTGAAGTGCAGGTGAGTTGCTTCTTTGAGAAACAATAAAGTGGCAGCTCCTGACCTTCCATTTCTCCTCTTTCATTGCCAGGTAAAAATCTGGTTTCAAAATCGTCGCGCCAAATGGAAACGAGTCAAGGCGGGCCTCACGTCTCATGGCCTGGGTCGGAATGGTAGTGCAAGTGGCACCAAAATCGTGGTACCCATACCCGTCCATGTCAATCGCTTTGCTGTGCGCTCGCAGCACCAGCAACTGGAGAAAATGTGCCTCAGCGGACCCAAACCGGATCTGCGCAAAAAGTTATCAGCGGAAGCGATTAGCGGTTTTGAGAAATTCAATGGTGGCGGAGCGAGTGGCGTTGGGTCGGCCAATAACTCCGGGAGCGGAAGTGTGGGCGTGGGTCTGGCCATAGCCACCTCTCTGGGCCTAGCGCGTAGTATCTATTGAGTTTTATCTTTTGTATTGTACATAAGAAGTAAGTCCAAGTGTAACAAAGTTCAGTTTTGTAAATAAACAAATGAGATTGAAAGCTAAGCTAGAAACTGGTTCTGAAAACCAAAACCTAAGAAATGGTTCGGTTCAGGTTTTTGGGGTTTTCATGAATGGTGACATCATATCGACGAAATATCTCCGTCTTTTACACTTAGACTGCGGAATAAAGTCATTCCGTCATAGATCACCTCGAAATGATGTGGTTTATAAACGACAGAGAATCTGTCTTTATGCTTGAATAACCTCTTGATTCTGAACCTAACACGGGCCACCTCTTTTTGAAAACAAGTTCGGTTCAAAATCTATCAGAGCAAAAATTTTCTCAACAGTTGCGTCGTCAAAATAGTTGTAAAGTATTAGATGCGTGCATCGGTGGTGGAATTAACAAGGTGATGCCGTCAGCATATGCTGCGGGCCAGTCTATCAATACGCCTGTGTGATAGAAAGAGACAGCAGAACATGTTTTTGCCTCTGCTTGTGCATTGTGTATCACTTCTAGCATTCTAGCATGGCCCGCAACCCATGGTACAACAAGCAAGGTACGGACTCCCAGTGTGCGCCCTCAGCAAAGTACTTAAAAAGTACGCAAAACGTTTGTGCTTTGCTTAGTTTTGGTTTTTTCTGTTCTGTTCGATACAACATCTGAACACAATCTGTCTGACTGCCAAGGCAGGTGCAAAAGCAAAAGCTCAGTACTCAAAAAAAGCTCTCAGCAGTACCTAGCTTGCTGTACCATTTGAGGACCTACAAACACAAAGGCGCTGTCTCGCACAGCTTCACCTTGTTAGTTCCACCATGCGTGCATCATTTAGTAAGGAAGCTCAAAGCTTTCTCTCACAGCAGCGTCAGCCTAAAAGCTTAAGGTAGTAGACCTGTGACGGCCGAAATTTTGACTTTTTTCGTGAATTTTTACATAATAAAAAAAAAAAAAAACTAGCGGACTTGTGAAAAAAAGTTCTCAAAAGTAATTTTTTTGTTGATAAAATGTTTAAAAAATTAATCTTTATTAAAAATAATGTTTTATAGGTTAGGTTTTAGATATTGTATGTGAATAACTAGTTAAATTTTGAGCCAAACGGTTAATAGTTTTAAGTCAGAGCTTCCCCGAAATTTCCAAAACATGGTTTCGAGAAAAACCGGTACATTTTACAATAGGTGCAACGCAATCCTTCCCTTAGCAATGTGCACTCGTCGAACGATAAATGGTTACTGATGAAATACTCGAAAATATTTCTTGTATACCGTACAAAATTCTTATATTTCGTTTAGAGCAGCTGCCGCTGGCGTGTCAACACACTTTCATACACTATACGGCGCGCTCTCTTGTTTTGCCTGTAACTTTGGAAATTTTCTAAATTTCGGTCTGAAAATTTAAGAGCATATTTTTAAAATGTGGTTCTTTCGAAAAATGTAAAAAAAAAAAATTCGATTTTTTTGACCCATCACACCGGTCTACTACCTTAAGCATCACACCTCAAAGCGCCTCTTTTGCTATCCAAGAATCGAATTTTAAGAACTTGTAGCCTTGACTGAAGAGTTGCCCATAAATCCCACACTCGAGAAACGCCCTCAGCTCTAGCAAATATGTGTATGCCAAAGCCAGAGGCACTCCAAAAAGGGGCCACAAATTTGTGTGAATGTCAATTGGAACAATTAAACTGCCAATTTGTGCGATTTAACACGGCCCAAGAGCCCCGAGCTGGGAGAAATCGGTAGTCAGCGTAACTAATTTTTGTAATTTAACGCACCAAATTGTCGCAAAAGAGGAGGAGGCCGTTCCTCTCGCCGGCTACAGGGGCACACAAACAATCACTCCAGGTGTCTCACGTGTCACGCCTCTTCAGTCCCAACGAGCCCATTGTGACTTATTAGCTTTGTAATGCCAAACGAAAGAGTCCTTGCTGATCCTGTGTGAATTGTTAATTGCATTAGCAACTTATTGGCTGCTGCCTCCGTCAACTCTCGTCCTCTAATTGTGCTCGCTAAAAGGCAAACCACCCTGCGATACCCAAAAGAAAAAAAAAGAAAGGGGACTTTGTCGTTTTGTGCGTAGTCGTCTCGTTTCCAGCTTTATGTTGGGACACGCCTCCAAGCATGAGTTTTTATTATTGTAACACTTTGCAGGCAATTTGTTGCCGGCTGCGGCTGCTGCGGGGCTGCTGCGCTGCTCTTTTGCCTCCGCTCAGTCCAAATGTGAATGTGCGGCAAATGAACAAAGTGAGGAGTGGAGGGCTCGGCAGCAGTGGCTAGCGAAATGAGCTACTCAATGAGGATGGGTAAGTTTTTGAAAGCATGACAAGGTCTAAAAAAATTCTCAGCTTAGATTAAGCTATCGCAAATTTCTCGAATTAAGTACAGAAAATACTCTCTGTGCCAAGCCAAAAAGAATGCAATGGAAAAGAAGAAAAGTAGTTTAATACATATCTTTCCTAAAAATTCGCAGTTCGGTTTGATTGGGACTTCCACAGCAGGTAATTCCAACACATTCAGAACTTACAGGAGCGCAAAGAAAAGAAAAGCTGAGCAAAGAATAGCAGAGAGTAAGATTATTGAACAATAAAGAACAACAAAGTAAAGAGCCACTAAGCTAAGTCAAAGAAAAACTCAGTGATCATTCACTTAACAAAAGTCACTGAACAATAAAGAAGTACATGTTCACAGGTTTAGTTTAGTAAGCATCTGCTAAAATTTCAAAAAAGGTCGTCAAAAACAGATGATCACTTGTTCCAGTCGATAACTCCTAGCTGGGATGGGCAGAACTTGTCTTCATTAGAATATACGTAAACATGGATCTAAAGCAGGATGTCTTTAAACTAGCGGTGGGCAAACTACAGCTGGCAAACTGTCGATAGTGGCGCCAATCGATATTTTCGATAGCTTTAGAGAAAAAATTCAATTCTATCGATATTATCGTCAGAATTTTGTGCTCTAGTCCTACCCAGTAGTTTTTTTGTGCTATGTGCTGCCGAAATCAAGCCGCTAGGTGACTGGATCGCTCATACGCTCATACAAATATAGTTAACCATCCGGCGGTCACCTAAGGTTAACCATCGGCCTGGCCGATTAGGATAGAATCACCAGAAGCTCGCACATGAAGTGTCTGCCATCCGCCAGCCGGTCTTGGGACAGCCATCGGTCAGGTCCTTCTCCATTAGCCACCTGGCAGCGGGTTAAAGGTCACCATTGTACCGGCAAATCGGTTCAGCATTACCAGAGACTGTACTGGAAATGTCAGCCGTACGGCAGGCGATTTTGGGACAGCCGTCGGCCATCACATTTCTATTAACCATCCGGCAGTCAGCCTAAGGGTAACCAATGGCCTGCCCGATCCGCAAAGCAGTACCAGATTTTGTACATGAAATGTCAGCCATTCGCCAGGCGATTTTAGGCAGCCATCGGCTTGGGTAATTTCGTTAGCCGTTCGGCAGTCTGTTTGGGATATCCGTGCGCCCGGCAGATCCGCACATAGCCCCAAAGAGCCAAGCCGAGCTATCTCCTTCTCAATCTTTTGGATTGTGTGATTCTCAGTTTCGTTGTTTCTTAATATGTCCCGAGGCGGGATCGAATCTATGACCTCTTGCTCAGTACTACCCGCTGCACCACACCAGGCCACTATAAGTACATCCAGATTATTGCTCTTTCTGACTCCTTTATATCTTTTATCTGTGATTTTCCAGAGATTCGGTATTGTGCAGCAATCGATCATATAGTTGGGAAGCCCGCCAAAAGCACCATGTCATCCGTATATATAGGTACTTAAATTAAACTACCCATACCAGTGCATCACAACCGGCCACGACTAACAGAGACTGTACATGAAATGTCAGCCGTCCGCCAGGCGATTTTGGGGCAGACTTCGGTTAGCACATTAGCTGTTAATATATAGCACATTTTGTTCGGCTTATGAACTTAGCAGAAGTGGCGTAGAGCTGAAGCATTTGACTAATAATCAAAAAAGTCCCGAGTTCAAATCCCAGTAGAGGTATGCTTATCAAAATATTTAAAAAAAGTTCAAATTTATATACAGCACAATCAAAACTCATTTAAAACTACCACAAGCATATATGAAATTGAGAAAACTACCTATCTTTCTTATTTCATTATTTTGGTTGATAATTCCGTATGGCCGATGCAAGGTCTATACAGCCTGCCGTACGGTAAGTCACTTTTACCGACCGCCCGGCACCAGCTTCCGGCTTTGATGACATCCCATATAAAATCTGGTACGGGAGCTGATATGACAGTCGCAGGTGGCAATCAGGAATCGCACGACATTCTCTAGCCGGGCGGCGACCTTCCGAACTACTAGGTGTTAGCTCCAATTTCAAATTAGATATTTTATTGAAAGTGTTGTTCACTTTAAAATATTTCATCTTGTAACAAAAAATTAACCAAAATAATTACAAACTTTAAATAGGTCTGAAATCCATTCCAAAGTCTTATATATGTTTCAAACAAATATTTCTCCAAATTACTTCAACGTCTGACCTTTAATAACCTTGAAAACTAAACATAACAACTAAAATTAGTCAGATATCCATGCGATTTTTTGGAGAAACAAAAGCAGGTGTACATGCTTTGCCTTAAGCGAAGCCCGACTATTACTTATAATTAAACTAGTCTTACTGAAATTTATCTCCGATTTTGTGGATGTTGCAGGAATATCTTTTAGTGACATCTTTAGTACTACCATCAGTGTGCTAAAAATTTAAAAATGTCCTTTATCATTAGACTCAATACTTGTTCATATAGCATTCATCCAATACCTTCCAATAGTTAAGCGGATCTATATCCTCAGTGGAATGTTTCATTGAAAAATATTGGCGGAACTCAACAATGGCGTCTGTTCTTTTGGCAAACTCTTTAAGAATTTAAATACATTTTGGCTTTGGAATGAATGTTTGGAACGGTATTTGCGGGTGGCTTGTTGATGAATATACTTTCGTTTGTTAGAAGTTAGAAGGGGTACGGAATCACTGCTTCTTAAACCTCGGGTCCAGCAATGCTGCAATTTTTTGCTGCGAACGTCCCTCATATGTATATTGATAGTCTTTTCTTGATATTTTCAATTCAAAATATACAAACCAGTTAGCCATTTTCAGTTTAAAGATGTGGTTTTAAGTAATTTTACTGCTTTCTAATTTTGTTAATTTTGAATTCCCAAAGTTAAGCTGCCAAGCCGCAAACTATTTTCAAGGGATACTGATGTGAAACTTACAAAAATGCTCGTAAAAAACTATCGATAGAGTAAAAAGAAATATTTGATAGTGACAAAGATTCGATATATCGATAGTGCCATCGATAGTTTGCCAGCTCTAGGGCAAACCCTTGCTCCCATTGCTCCCGAGAGTAATTTTACGGCAACTGGTGCCACGCAGACAGAGACGTCTGCAAAAGCAAATATATGGAGTGTGAGTCTTGCTCGTGGACTTGCTTCTTTCAGTTGTCTAGGTAGCTCAACCACAATTCGTTGCAGCCGTTCATTTTGCTTCCCATACAAAATCTGCGTAGCGGTGGCAAAACTCCTGCTTTTGTTGTAAATTATATTGCCATTAATTATGCGCGGATTTATATGGCCCTAAGTAGTGAAACAACCATAATGCAGCACGTTAAAAATCACTTTAAAATCGTTGACAAGAAACCGGCAGCATTGCCGTGCGGCAGGAAATCTGTTTGGAGGGTCATAGTTGAATGCAGGAGGAAAACACATAAATCACAGTCCAAATGCGAGCTGTCATAATTTGTCATCAGGCGTGGGACACGCCCACTTTTTGCATATTCCGGCGAGCGGGTAAGAACCGAACTGAGAACAAGCTTTCCTGATGGGAGCTAGAAGACCTTCAAAGGCACCGAGAGCGACTCATTAAAGTGCACTTGTCACAAGCCAAAGACATCAAAACACAAAACCCTGGACTCGGGGAATGTGGCATGCTAAAGATGGACAATCAGCGGCAATCAGTTAGGTAAACGAAGGTGGAGGGATGGAGGCAGTTGCAGAGGCATCGGGCACCCAAAGCTCGTTCGTTTGAAATTCTGTTGAAAAACCGAATACACAAAAAATGCACTCACGCACCTGAATCCCTAATCAGCGAGAGAGAAGCGGCCACAAAAACCCGATGACGATTCGTCAGCCCAGACAGGCGACCGGCTACCGGCGGCAATGCATTATTGTCTTGTGCATTAATTAATTACGACTTTATGATTTTATTAATTTCCAAATCCCAATGAAGAATGCAGCAGCGGTTTGGCCACGACACTCGTACGCCAATTCCCATGGCTTATGGGCACGTACGATGAGCTCGTAATAATAATGAATGTAAATTGCCGCAATGAACGATTTAATGTCTTCATTCTTTATTTATAATGCATTCACCACGCCCCCCGCTGCACCCCGCCGACCACTCAACTCCCCCGCAGACAATTTGAAAATAATTATGACTTGGTTGTTGTTATTATTCTACCACAAAACACAAACAAAGTGCCGACCCGTTGAATAATGCAACTCAAATTTTTGAAAATATTTTCCACACATTTTCAAAGACTTTTCACGGCTGCATTACTTTTTTTTTTTGGTCACGAAGGAAGCCATTTGTCAAAATATGTCAACGATTAAGGAGATATTCGATATATTGTGCTACCTGAAGCTTTTTTGGGCAATTAAATTACTAAAACGAAACGTAGGCTAAGGCGGCAATCCCTTTGAGCTTGACTCTGACTTGGCTACATGAAAATGGAGTAATTGTAACTTTAAATTTGAGATTATACTTCGGTGCGGATTCTATGCCAGCACTGGAAATTTAGCGAAGAGCAGTGGGAGTATCCCAAAAATTGCATTAGCATTCATGCTGCAGATGAGAAGCAAGCAGATAAAAACAATTTCTCAACGATAAGTCACAGAAGCTTGGAAATCTTAAAAAAAAAAGCCTCTTAAACTTGTTGGGCTACTATCCAAAGGTAAAAACAAAAGCATTGGACTCAAAAACAGTGTAAAATCGGTTTCTTCTCATTTATAGTACAATGTTCTCACTGCAAGAACAATTTTTTGAGTACCCAACAAATTGATTTGAGTTGATATAGTTTTAAAATGAAACGTAGGCTAAGGCGGTTACCGTATCAAGAACATTTTATTTGAGTTTAGTTCAGGTGGGGTTCGAATAGAGGATACTGGGAACAGAGACATCGCTAGAAGACAACTAAAGCGACGACCCAACCACTTGCCTTGGTTAATTTAGGTCTGCTAGAAAAACAAAGAAACATTTTTGTCAAACATGTCTGGGAACTGAAACCAAGACCTTTTGCCCTCAACGAAGAACGATTGGAATGGCGTGATAGCTCATTACACCATCGCACACTTTTGTAGCCGCACAAGATGTGCGCTTTTTTACTTTTCTGTGTGGTGGTTCAAGAACTTTTTGAACATTTGTTCTCAATATATTTAAGAAAGTTTTGTTTTATTTTGCAATGAAGGCAACTTATTTTCTGAACAGAGGTTTTCCCTCCGTGTAGTCCATCTAGCCTTGAATCTGCGCAGACTCACCTTCTGAAGAACTACCCACACAACCGAAGTTAGGTTAACTCGGACGGTAAGCTATGTTCTAAGTCAGCCATGTCCAGCCGTATGCTCTTTGTGTGCGTTTTGTTTTTGTAATTGCACCGAAGATAAGAAATTAATGGTCGTATACATGCAGGGCGGGCGGCATACAAAACGACACACATGCAAAAACGATTTCGTGTGTGTGTGCGTCGCGTAGAACAACAACCGTTTTTTTTCTCTTATTTGATTGGCGTTTGCGCGTGCAAGCAAACTGAACAACAACGATGTACTGGAGCTTTCCTTTGGCAGTATTGGAGAGTGCACTGCAGTATGCTACTTTTGCGCATGTCTGTTTTAAGTCATCGATAGGTTGTAATTTAAAAGTCCCTTCTGATCACCGCGTTTTTGTCAGGGGCCTTTATTGGAGCCAACTTCCTCCAATTTCACAGCACTGGACTATACTTGTCGAGAGGCCTGTCGAGAGAAGATTCACCCCGGTATCTTTTTCTCCTACGCGTTTTGGTCGCTTGTCGCGCCTTCTTCTGGGAGCCTGTGTTTAATATTTTTCTTTCTTCATTATAAACATCATACACATAAATACATTTCTATACATACATCAAAATATTGTCACTGTGTTACATTAATTTGTTTACAATTATTGTTAAGTCGTCCCATTGTGCTTTTTCGTCAAGTGTTTAATTTGTTTATTTCCCTCCGCAATTGCTGCCGCGTAGATTAAGTTCGTTTTTTCTACGTCTTTTTTATGGTTCAAAGCTCTCTCAGCTCTTTGTTGTGTGCGTAAGCTCTCTAGTGTCTGTCTCGTTTCTCTCTACTCTCTATGTCTAGTAGCATAACGTTGTCCAGTCAGCAGTGTGACCAGATGATAGCAGGTGTTGGCGCAACGCCGTCGTCTCCTTTTTGTTTTTCGCGTCTCCTTTGTGCTCCGAAATTCTTGTATGCAGTGGCCGTTTATGTTAAAACAACGCAAGGTTGTCCAATTTTTCCCTTGCATGAAATTTCGTTGCTGATGCGCTATAAGCCCAGCACACATACACACTTGCAGTTTACTCCCTTCTTTCATGGAACTCTTCTGAGAACTCCTTGAATGCGGCGGATGCTTCCACAAAGCTTCTAACGCATACTCCTAAAGTGAGAACGTTTTCTCTGCAGGAGTCTTCATAAAGAGTCGCGGATAGGGTGCTATTTTCTCCCGTATTTATATTTTTCATGCCAATACTAATCCGACCGAGGAATCAAAATTGTTTCAAAATTGATAAAAAATTTCATAGAATGTTGCTGGGATGCTATAAGCAAGTATAACGTCGGTAATAATACCGATTTCCTTTTTGTTTAGGGGCTTTTAGACTGATTTCCCATGCAGCAGTGGTTCTTGAGGCCCACGCCACAAAATTTTTAGACCGCTGCCAGGTAAACTGGACTTGATATATGGATATTGTTGGCAATCGCCTTAACTAGAACTGCGTTTCCTAGATGTAAAGCGGACAAGAGACCCTTTTACTCGAACGACACTCGCGGGAAGTGTTCAGTTAACGAATTCTTGACAGCCAGCCACGCAAATTACTTATCGGGCTGAATTCCTGTATTCTACATAGAGTTATCTGTCACAGTTAAGTTGACACATATCAGCTACATTAGCCAAATATTTTAAAGCTGTTACTTGTTTGAGTTCTTATATGAGATGGTGTAAGTCAGTATTTACATGACTTAGTTTTCTTTATAAAGTTTCTTATGGAGTATTGGTTTGTAGGAAAGAAGCAGGTACAGTTTCTTACCCTAGATGTGACATAAAGTTGTTCTCTTTGTTTCATTTCAATTGATGCAATGCAAGGTGGATTTCTAGGTCTTAATTTCTGATAACCTTATTGTACACCTTACAAGTCAATCTTTATCATGTCTACTTACTTCATCGTGTAAACACGTTAAAAACGTAAACCAAACTGAACCGATTTCATTTGCAGTTTTCTGCTTTATTCAACTCTTTCGAAAGCCTGCGGATTCCGGCTCCGGTTTGAGTTTACGAAAGGATGATGATAATGATACATCACATTTCATTGTAACTAAGATTCTATGATTTGATCTTTTCAAAGCGTTGTCGTGCGCTTATCAAAGTTTCTATTGGCTTCAGTTCTGTTCCAAATGTTGCAAAGAATTCATTCTGTATAATTCGAAATGTAGAATTTTAAAGTAGAATTCATTCATATTAGAATATTAAATTCTTTTACATTTTTCTTCAATAATTCTTCCCTCCTTTACTTGCATTGTAATATGAATGAAATTCTGTGTCAATCTACCGCCCAGATAAAATTTTCATTGATTTCCATATTTTGCATAATTTGGCATAGCGAGGATCCTACATCTATTATCCGATCTCCTTACTGCATTATACAATCACTTCCGCTCTGTGGTAGACCACAAAACTCCACACAATTCCCCTAATAAACCAAATTTTGTCATGTGCACGTACTCCAAATCCAAATCGTTGGCTGGTGCTGGTCTTGTGTGTGTGTGTGGCCCAAGTAGAGATCATTTAGGATGAGTTACGAGGCCAAGGATTGACGTTTACGTGCCCTGTTCAGGGGCACGTTTAAATTTTATGGACTCTGACTCGGCAAAGGATACACACACGTATATCAGATGGCAGCTAACTGATAAAACTGCTCCGATAAGACTGCGAGCTGCTGTTTAAGTAATTGATATTCCTGTCCACGGGGAGAGGGACGGCTGGGGCGACTTCCCGCTGTGGTGCTGATTGTGGCGACTAAAAAACAGCGGACACAATTTATGCCACAGCATCCGGAGTGGGACACACCCACCCACATGTGATTTGGTGAGTTGGCAAAATAAAACTGCCAACAAATAAAAGCAAAATCATAAAAAAAGAAACCAAAACGAAAATCATCATCATATGGCCAAGCATTGGGGAGCCAGCTTCTCTGCTACGCCCACCAAACCAGACAGAGCCGCTGTCAGTCTGTCTGGACTCGCTCTAGTTCCGCCTCCTGGCTTCCGGGCCACGTAAAGTGCCAGCTTGCGCTCTCTTGGTTTTTTGCTGTTGTTATAATTTCAACGCCATCGCCGCTTAATGTGTTGAAATGCCTTGGCGTAGTGGGTGGCGCATGTCCATAATTACAAAAACCACCCAAGGAACCACTGGCCCTTGGACCGCATAAAAAAAGAAATGTGATGACGTAGTTTGTGCCACAACTGAATTGTTTGGCAACGCCCACCGCTCAGCGGGCGGTCGAATTTTGCGGTAATCATCGACGCGCCATGGGGAGCAGCGTAGCGATGTTAAGTGCTGGTGGCTGGAGCGCGCTGGCCCGCCGCCAACCAATAAAGAGAAATTGCATTAAAAAAACAGAACACTTAATAAACCGTTGAAGTGCATTTTCAAAGTAGAGCGTTATATAGCAGCGAGCTTTGTTGTATGACCGGCAGAGAAGAGCGGTCATAGCAGCGAGCTTTCTGTATGACACTGCAGTTACAGGAATAAATTCAAAAGTTGGCGGATTTGGGCCAAAGGATTTTGAATAATGAAAACTAGAGATGAGCGCGTGTCGAGTATTTTCTCCACGACACGTCTCTTAACACGAATGGCACATTTAAAGCACATCACACGCACGACTTTATTCAATGCAAAAAAGTCTAGTGAGTATATTTAAGTTTTTATAGTATTTTTCAATTTCAATGTCAACGCTTTGCCTCTTTTTTTTCTGCGTAAGAATTTTTAGTCTCAAAAACACATATTTTCTTCAGTTTTAACCTTTAGCCACTTTTGTTTCATTTTATTCTATTTCTATCAGGTTTTTGCGCTGATCTTTAAACTTTTGGATCTCATATTCTGTCAACACTGTTCCAAAGCGGTTTGCAGACCTCATCTATACATTTACATAAAAGTGAAAATATTTTTTGTATGTTTGTACATTTGTCCCTTATGGACGTCTAAAAGCTGAACCGATCTTCTCGAATTTTTCACACTAAATTCATGTCGATCAGGAAAGTGCCATAGGCTATGTCTCATCTCTGTGGGAATATATAACTATGGATTTCTTGAAACTAAATCTTTCTGAGCATTCTGTGGAGTTAAGTAGTGTCGGTCTATGTCTGACACGAGCATGACACTCAGGAAATCTGATCTTGCACATCAGAGAGTTAAAGAAAAGTTATAAATTTAACGAATAAAACGAATCACAATTAAGATTAATTTATTTGGCGAGATACAATAAGAGAAAATTCACCAACTGTACACTATTTGGGATACCTAGTGGCACCTGCAGGTGTACCCTTTTAAATCATAAATTGTCTACAAACTTTACACTTATTAAAAAAAGAGTCTTAAAGTTAGCCTCCATATTTTGTGCTTAATTTAGCTACAAAAATAGCCTAAATCTAGATTTGCACTAACAATCAACTACATCTAAGTACATAGCTTCTGGGCAAACTAGTGTAGAAATGGCCAATATCTCAATGGTTTACAACTTATCACAAACATTCCAAATCAAA
Source organism: Lordiphosa collinella (assembly GCA_018904265.1). NCBI lineage: Eukaryota > Metazoa > Arthropoda > Insecta > Diptera > Drosophilidae > Lordiphosa > Lordiphosa collinella. The sequence goes on from JAEIFV010000033.1 coordinate 849,960, forward strand.
AAAAAAACACTTCTTATTCTCATTCTACAGACGCTGCACACAGCGTCGCACCAATTTGGCCTTGTGCAGACACATGAAGCGCAGCAGGAAGATCATCAGGAGCAGACTAACACCATAGCCCACCACTAGAACGGCGCGTTTACGTCTCCGCCAGCGTTGATAGTCACGCCAGGACTCATAGCGATTGCGAAATTGTGGCGGCAGTTCAAACCTACTGCGACGCGGGAATAGAGACAAATAGAAATCCTCAAGTAAATGCCGCACCAGTTCGTTATCCTCGCCTCGCTTGGCATCCAGATTATCGTTGATGCAATTGAATTTGCGTGGATTGCGGCGCAAGCGGTCCAGCGACTCAACCACCTCTGTAATATTCGAGGTGAGCATCATGAAATTGCTGTGGGAAGACCGCTTGGAGTTGATATGGTGGCGATATTTGGCGCGTACGCCAAAGTTGGCAGTGAGAGCCTCGGCTAAGAGTGAACAGCGGGCCACCAGTTGCTTAGTAATGGTTGGCTGCAGAGAAAAACATTGTATGAGAAATAATTTCTTGGTTCATTAAGAGAAAACCCACCAGGTTAGAGTCCTCATAACGCTCGTACACCAAAGTGGAGTGCACTAAATGCTCTGCAGGCTGCACCAGGCCCAGATTACGCGTGCAGTTGTGCACCACCTCCTCAAAGTAACGCATGGCTGACCAATCCAAGGGCGGAGGATAGATACGCGTCAAGCAGGTACGCACCTCCCGATCCGACCAACTGTTCGAGCCATCCGTATCAAACTCATCAAAGATCTCCTCCACACTTAAGGTTTGCGTTTCACTCATCAGAAAGGAATAGTAAGCAAAGGCATATTGCACATCTGTGGAAGCACGAAAACGCTGCATGGCAGTGGCCAGGATCTGCGGCTGGAAGCGCTGCTGCATGGCCTCCACAATGTCACGATCGAGTAGGAAACCCACATGAGCCAACACATGACGAGCCTTGAAGCCATAGACACGATTTAGCAGCATATTGGTGGCTATCAGGGAATGGGAATAGATGTCCGTGGAGGACTTAAACTGCTCCTTGTTGACGGTCGGCGGTGCCAAGGTGGTGCTAGCCTCTAGCTCGGGATTGAGTGATTTCAGTTTGTCCTTGTTAAAACGCTCCACAATACGCCGCAGTTCATGCAGCGTGGAGACATTCCGATGACGCATTACCTCCTTAAAGTTGGAGGAACTACGCCTGTAGAGCTTCTGCAGGCCCAGGTGTGGAAACTTGCGCATCACAGTGGGAGGAGCCACCACTTCATGTGTCTCCTGACTCACTGCACCATGAACTACTCCCTCTCCGGCTTCCAAGTCGCTGCAATCGCCGCCATCAAACTGGCAGGAATCGATATTGCAATGCTTGTCGCAGGCTCCATCTCCTATATAGGTCCAGGGACAGTCCAGTGCACAATCCGGCACCATCCAGGCCTGATAGACACGTACACCCTCTGCCTCCGTGTACAAATCCTCCGGAAAGAGCGGTGCTCCCAGAAAGATGTCATCGTTTAAGTACAAAAACCGCTTGGACAACTTTGGAATGCGATGTAGGAATGTCTCAATGGCTGCACTGGAAAATGTGGGCAGCTGTTCCGGGTGTGGGGCCAAAACTTCATGTGGCACCACCGTCACACGCTCATAGCTCAGATCCAGCCAGTTGGGTATCTGCCCGTTGGTGACTATATACACGTGACGTATCCACTTGGCATGTTTCTCCAGGGAACGCAAAGAGTAGCGCAGCTCATTTTTATCATCAAAACGCGAAGGATCATAGTTGGGGTCGTATTTTCGCAGGGATTCTATGAAACTAGGATCCGATCCATTGACCCAAGTGTAGACCACATCCAGAGGCAGACAGGAGGATTTGCTGTTGCTGGTGTAAGATTTGATATTGTCCTCCTCTGAGTTGAAGAGCCACTTGCCGGCTAGCCAAAGCAAAAGGCTCAGACCCGCTAAGACTGAAATGGGGGATTAAACAGCTGAGCTGTAATGTAATCAATACTTCCCGAACTTGATTATTTTTTATTACAATAATCTTGAAATTCCCGTTTACGATTTTTTAGTATTCATAATTATAACTTGGAATCGCGAGTATTCAATGATTTTGTAATTGTAATTACTTTTACAATTACTTGAATAATTGTACCTTTAAAGGGAGATTATTGAGTAGTTGAGCTTGAAAAGCTGAAATCATGTAATTGTAGGTGAAAAATATGATGCTTTACCAATCAAGTTTGGAAACGCACGAATCACGGTTGTTCCCGCACGAAACGCTATGGATGCTCACGTTGTGACAGGGTAAAATTCACGTCACGGGTGCAGCTCTACTAAAAAATCGTAATCAAAAATTGTTTTAAATTATCTAAAAAAATTTAAATGTTAATGGTGTAATTGTGTTTACAGCACTGTTAAACAGTTGAAGGCGGCAAAAAAGCTAAATGCCCAGCACTGACAAGACGTACCAGAAAGCAATTGTAGCTTGCGGCGCGACTGCATTTTCAGCTGTTCCAGAGCACGCCGCATTTTACGCTGCCAGTAGCGGCGACGTAAGCGCATGCTTACAATCAAATGTTAGGAAAGCACATTAATGATTTTTATTAATAAAAAGCAACAAAAGTTGCTCTCCCTTGCAACCACCGCACTGGCTGGAAACTAGCTAACAATTAACCAGGGCTGGGGCGCTTCATAAAGTAACGTAACGTTAACGTAATGGCAGCTGTTGCTTTGGTCACACTGCAGCCCAGTCAGCTGGTCACATCACATCACATGACCGTCATAAGGTTTTTTTTCTCACTGGAACTAGACGACATCGGGCCGTGAAAATTGCACTTTTCCACATTTTTCGTTTGTAGTTTCTGTTCATTTTTGGTTAGTTTTCATTTGCATTTGTGTTTGCTTTAGTTGCGGTAATCATTTGGCTTGGTATTGCTTTTGTTCTTTTGCGTTTTTAAGTGCATCGTCAGAGCAGAGGGCGAGAGAGAGATGTTGTGGAAATCGCTGATTGTGGCTGTGTGCGTCATTGGAGTTGCCTTGGCCGAGCAGACGCCCGTATTTCTATGGGGTGCCAACAGGTGGGTGGTTTTGGCTGGGCCACCAGTTGCACATATAATTTCTCTTCCTTCCTTTTCTGGCAGTGCGGCGAAGCCTTCGTTGCGCACCGTGCCTCAGGCGGAATTTGCTGAGCAGTTGGCCAGTTTGCTGGAAGATCACATGGTGGTGGCCTTCGAGGAGAATGGCGTAAGCTTTTGAATTTTGGAGGTTGAAAATATTTTTTAATTTGTGCTTCCATTTAGCTAAGCAACAAGGATTTCCTTTGTTCCAAGGGCGAGGCCCAGTCCTGCTACGCCCAGTTGCAGGGTGTGAGTCCCAAGACCTATTACACCAGTGTGGAGAATCCCATAGAGGCCTTGCGTTCAGTGGCCACCAAGCGGGAGCACAATAGCATTGATTCGAGTGGCCAGTTGGCGAGTCCAGTCAAGTGCTCGGTGGGCTCCGCTGTGTTTGTCCGCTTTGATGATGCCGCCGAGGAGACACGCGAAGCTTTGCTCGAGTCACATGGTATGTGTTGTTGAGTCTTCACTTGACTTTGTCTTTTCTTATTTAAATTTCTTGCTCAGACTCTGCCATTGCTGCCGTTAGTCAGCAACTGGACTGCAAGGTGGCTTATCTGTATCTGGCCGCTCCCTCTACGGCCCCTCTGGTGCAGCGACGAGTGCGTCGCGAGACCGCTGCCACCATTGGCGGCACCATTTGGCAAGTGGGCAACCAATTTCAAATGTTCTACACTGCTGTCACTTACAATGGCGCCGAGGTCAAGACCACCGGCATCAACATCGCCAACTCCTCCACCCCAAACTCTATGTTCTCCGTTACATTGACCACCGCCGATGCCAGCCTACCCATTACCTTCGATGTCAATCTTAATGGCGGCTATTTTAGCCTAACGAATGTGAAATACAACGGCATCGTCTTCCGCAGTCCGGATGTGAATGCACCCACCACATTCTCCTACTCATGCGGCAATCTGTCGCTGGCCTCGGCCGCTGTTGACAACAAATACAACTCCCTCACCTGGAGCAGACTGCAGATACAGGCTCCCTTCAGTGCCAGCTACAAGGAAAAGTTCGTGTTCGGCGACTCTTGGGACTGTGTGGGCTTTGTCTCGCCGGCTATACTGATGGGACTACTGGTGGTTGTCCTGCTGTTGGTGATCATCTTTGTGGCGGTCTGCTGGATGATGGACATCAATACCATGGATCGCTTCGATGATCCCAAGGGCAAGACCATTACGATCAACGCCAGCGCAGATTAAGCTAAGCACACTCAACATCCTTTTTCGTTTTCCATTCCTTTCCATACTTAATACCGTAATCATAAACCCCGGAAATTAGTTTTCACAATTTATGTTGTATCCATAATTTTCGCACACAAAGGCCAGGGCACGGGCAATCAGCATCAACCGAAAAAAACCCCGCCCGTTCTGCTGGCCTTTGTCGTCCGAAAATTGTTTTGTGTTTTGCTTGCAGCGACTTTGTAGTCAGTATTTCATATCTAGCCTCTAGGATCATAAATGTTGTAAATCGACAAAAAAAAAGAGAGACGCACAATATTTCTGCCCCGGCACCTTCCCTGTGTGTGGGAGTGTGTGTGTGTGTGTGTTGGTTATTTGGAGCGAGATTGCAAAATATATCAACTAAGTTTTTGTTTTTGCGCCAAAATATTTTATACGAAAATAATTTATGCCTTTGTATGATAGTTTGTCATTTGTTCAAAACACTTCTGTGTGCTCACAGGCCCAAAATAAAGTTTTTCCAATTGTGTTACAAACAGAAGCCTTAATACTCTATCTCTCTCTTACTTTAATTATAAGGAGTACATTTTTCTGGCTAAACTATGAAACGTATTAATACCAGGGATGTCCAGAAGGTACGAACCTTCTATCTATAAAACTGTGGGAGGTAAGACGATTTTTTCAATTTACGCGGCGGGTATAAGAAGTTTTTGTCCCATACACGTCGAACCCCTATCTGTTACCATCTCTGAAATCTGTTTGTTCATACGGACGGACAGATGGACATGCCTATATCGACTCGTCTGTTGAAGCTGATCAAGAATATATGTACTTTATAGCGTCGGAGATGCTTCCTTCTGGCTCTTACATACTTTTGCACAAAATCGGGTGTGTCCCAGAAATCTCTAGAGATTTTCTTTTTTTATTTGTCAAGTGTCTTCAAAATGCTAGGCTACTAGATTAGATGGCAAAAGTTGAGAGATTTAGTACCGACTGCTCAAGGCTACTTAGATTTGATACGTACGGTTTTCCTTCCCCATACCTGTTCCGGTACCAAAACCGAAATTCGTTACGGTAAAAGAAGAACCTTTATCGAATGGCAATTGCTAATATGTTCGACTTTTCCAATGGGTCAACCTGGTGCTGTTCATAAGGAATAGCTACATACCTAAGCATACGCTCACAATAGCGAAGTATCTGGCTGTCAGTCGGAACTCGAAACTCAAAGGAAAGAATGAAGATGAAAGGACTTTCGGACGAAGCTGAGAACTGAAATGAAACGTCAGTCACTGGTTATCCTCACCTAGAAAGCGCTGGTCTGGTGAAAGGCCACAAACACCCTAATTCCTCCTAATCAACTTCCATAAGGCTTAAAGAGCAGCTGGCCAAGGCAAAATAAATGGGAGAGAGGCTGAAAGTTATTAACTATCACTGGAGAGAACTAGCTTGCCATATACACCGAATGTACGAAAACGGATAAGGCCACAGAACTTTAAGCAGAGATCAATGTAGCACGATCTGGAAAGCTGCAAGATCTTTCGATCATTTTTTAGAAAGTCTAAAAGATTGTCAATCAAATGTAAATTTTTGCTTTAAGTCTCATTTAATTAAGTGAGAGATTCCAGAGAATCCTTTGATCGCTTTTCCTTAAGTACATAAAAATGTGAAGATTTTTACCATTTCACAACTTCCCATCTCAAACCTCGTTATCAAGCTGGAATGAAATTTGACGCAGTTTATTATACTGAGTTCAATTTAAATCCGCTTCCTTACTATATTCGGAAAAGTCTAATATTTTTGTGCTTCCGAATATACCAGAGCCCGTAAATAACAATTGACCGTTTTACGTTGTCCAAAAATAACTGTTATTTACGGATCCTTTGAGCAAAGAGTCAGAGATGAGCCGTTCTCATCGGCTTTTGAACGAAACGGACTGTGATAAACGAGAAACCAATGGTTTTGTTTCCCTTTTGCTCTGCTCATTCACTGACCGAATGGACGCGAGCAAAGAAAATAAAAGTCATTTGCGTTTGTGTGTGTGTATGTGTGAGTGAGGTGTCTGTTTAGCCTTGTCACTCACACAAGCCACACACACACATAAAAAGAAAAATATATAAAAAAAAAGAACCTTTGAGGTGAGCCGTTCATTTTTTTGCTCATCTGCTGACTCTTAATGTGAGAGCGCTTTCTATAAATTGTTATTGAATGTGCAAAACAAGAACAGCTCAACTGAGAATAGTCAACTGAAAACCAAAACAAAGAGAAACGAAGTGTTCTGCTCAGAGCGAGAGCAAGCGTGCATGCTTTTTTCGGATATGATATTGAGCAGACCGCAAAGGGAAAAACGGCCAATTGTTACTTACAAAATTTACGAAATCAATGGAAAATGTTTATACCCTGTCTTGGAAGAGCAAGGGACTTTAATTGAGTTTTCCTGGTTTTTGCAGTGCAAATCAAAAGTTTTATGAAAATTTATTGACTATAACGACTGCCACAATGGGGAAATGGCCTCTGGGCTGGCTGATGGGATATGTTGGAAATAGTTTTTGTGCTGCAGCAGACGAAACACTTTACTTCTGTTACTTCTCTTGCACTCGAGCGGCTTTCATTAAGTTGTTTAGCAGGAAGAGCAAAAAGCATTGTTTATGACATTTTAATCTCTTGTGCTTATCCGCTTGACTTTCCCACTTGCAGACAAGTGGAGGGGCAGCCCGGTCAAGGCGTGCGTAAAATAATCTTGGACTGGCAGTGCCAGCGCAGAAAAGTATGCTACAATTGGGGTGGCTGGGGGCGAGTGCAGTCAAAACGGATGCAGCTGACTGCACTCTCAAAGTGCCTGCCAGGCGCTTAACCCTTTTTTGTTGTTGCATTAGAAACAGGTCAGTGCGTCATGCACACAAATGAGCATATGACCCAACCGGAACGAACTCTGCGCCAACAAAGTGGTGGAGGTGGAGGCGAAGCCGGGCTAGATGAAAAGCAGTAATTATGCATAAGTCAACACGCGGCATTCGTAATGAACTCCACTCAAAGGAAGGCGCAACGAGCACTTTGCGCCCCACACAAAGTTGAAAAGTTTTTTGGCAGCCAAAAATGTCGCCAACTGCAGAGACCTCCATCTCTTGCGCCAACATAAAACTTGCCAGAGCTCAAAAAGTTTTCGGCCAAAGAAGGAAGGACGCAACTAGCAACCGCCACACCAAAACAGTTTCAGTTTCACAGCAGGCCACAAATTGCAGCATTCGAGAAGGAGAGGCACTGGCAGTGGTCTCGTCTCGCAACACATGTTCTGCACTGCACCCAAATGCAGTTTGTAAAGTTTTCGGCATTTCTGTCATTAACTGGACCGACCACCAGCACCACCAAGCAAATCATTAGCAGGCCAAAACAATAAAAAAGAAAGCTTCACTTAATGATGGCATTTGTGTGCAGTTCTTTTAAGCCTGGAGGGGGTGGAGTCCCGCTGCTTATCTAAGCCAAGTGGTTGACGGAGGGAGAGAGCATGCAACTAATATACAACCAACTGAACATATAGATGGGTTTAGAGCTGCCTAATGAAGTCGTTTGTAATGCTTTTCTATGTTAGGCACTGAAAAGTGTTTTTTTTTTTAAATAAACCACAATTAAATCGTACAAACTGAGAACGGTTTGAAAGCAAATCCCTCTTAAGCAGGGGCAACGGCGACGTCACTCCCTGGGGCCGCTAATAAGCTGCTTGGGAATATTAGTGTTATTTAAGTTATAAAGACTGGAAATATGAAAGAAAAGGCTATGCACCCGGGAAATAGAAAACAAATACGGATTTTAAGGAATTGTTCCTAGTTTCGTAGTTTAAATTAGGGATGCAAAAGCTTGCAGATAACGACTGGCTAGGTTTATTGATTCACACAGTTTGGTTCTTTAAATTATTTTTAGAGCTAATTAAACAGCTGTTTCGGTTCAGTTCAAATAAAACTCAATTTATCCATTTCCGCAAAAGTTATGTGATTAATAGGCTATTCACACTGAGCACATCTTTCATCCAACATCCCACATCCTGAGTTTAAATGCCTAATAACTATTTGCCATGCCAACTTTTGAAAATTTTTTTGTTTTGTCGAATTGTTAAGTGAATCAGTGTCTTATAAAAATATGCTACAAACTTGACAAATTTTGACAGGGAACATTTTTATGACTCATAATTTTGGATGAAAGATGTTAGATGTGCTCAGTGTGAGAGACCAAATCTAATCCAAAAACCGGGTTTAAGTCCCAAAATTTTAGTGGAAGTGGAATTGAGAACAAGGCTGTATATTATAGGCCTGGTTTCGCTCTCGAATTTCCGAATATCTGACCTATGCAGGTGATCTAAGATTTCATTTCGTCCACATGCGAATTAGATTTCCTAGAAACCGTTTAAATTTCTTTAAAATCCTTATGTTAATGCTCCAGGCTAAGGACGTGGTTCAAAAGGATTTTACTTCGAAATCAGTCCATTATTCGATTGGATTGTCTGCCACCTGGGCATGAACGGCAACGATATGTAGGATTGCTGAGTGGAACAAAAGGAAACGCTAAATATCAAACAGAAGAAGAATCTGCTTGCTAAATTTCGATTAAGGTGAAGAAAATGGACTAAATATTGAGAATATCGTCCCATATATCGTCACACAAATCCAAAAAAAATAGTAAAAAATTTTTTTTCCAACGATCGAGAGTCAAGCCATAGCCTCGTAAATTCTGCGTATAGTAACCCCTACATCATTAAAGCGGTTCAGTAGAACTTGAGAAAAGTTGCAAACCAATTTGAAAAACGTGGTTTTGAAAGTTTTAAGTATTTTGTGCCTCATATAGGCAAAAACATTGCTTCATTAAAATTGCTTTATCTCCGAGTGTTCTGAATTATGAAAAATCCTTTTGCAAAGTTTGAGAAGCTTTTTCTCATGGCTAGTTACTTCAAAGCTTGCCCCAATAGCTAGTGAAGGTGACCATGTGTGAAAGTTATTTTAAAGAAACAAGTCGGTCAAGCCCGACTATAACATACTCTGTACCTGTAAAGTGCTGCCCATCACCGTTGCGAACAGTGTTGCCCATAATTTTTTGTTTTCCTTAGAACTTGACAACCGTTCATTCGATCTTTATCATTCCGATCTTTATCATTGGCGGATCGATAAATAATCTTGATTTCAAAGTATGTCCAGAAGGTTCGAACCTTCTTTCTACAAAACTGACGGAGATATGACTTTTTTTCTAAATTGCGGGGGCGGAAGGGGGCGTGGAAAATATTGTATATAAACTTGATCTGCCTGGAAGTTTATATACCAAGTTTTTGACCGATACACGTCGAACCTCTGTCTCTTACCATCTCTGATATCTGTGCGGTCATACGCGTTCATATGCTGATCAAGAATATAAATACTTTATAGAGTCGGAAATGCTTCCTTCTGGCTGTTACTTACTTATGCACAAACTAAATATATATCTCTGGTACAGAGAATAAAAACATTTACATTAGATGACCTGAGGCGGGATCGAACCCGCGACCTCTTTAACAGCAGGCATACACACAGTCCGCTGCAACAAGGATTAATTCCAAACTGAATTTAGCTAGTAATCGGTCAGGTTGTATATTAGGTTATCGAATAAATTTTCCATCAATAAGGAGTATTATTGGCCGTGTTCAGCAGAAGATTGATCGCTGAGCAGATATCAGAAAAAAATTATACATCGAATAGTTTCTGCTGAACGAAGTGGCCAAATACCTTGAACCACAATTTTTAAAGGAGGCTCAGAAATGTCCGGCGCACCGTGTCATCATGGAAATTGCATAAATGTATTCAAACTTTAGTTTTATTTTTTTTTTGAGTCTATTTCAATTATTTATCGACTATTACAACTCATTTTACAAACTAATTGCGTTAAGAAGCGTTAAAAAGCCTATCGATATACAATTGCAGCTGGTGGTAGCAGTATCCCTTGAAAGGAGCGTACTACTTCCTTGATACATGCTCCTTTTTCATGATACATCAAATTGGCTATCATGATACAGTATCCGTGGAGTTTAGCAGGAAGATCATTGAAAATGTATAATTGATCAGGGAGCAAGTTCCTCTGCTGAATAAGCGGTTCGGTTTAGAACCGGTTTGAATCCCTGCTTTAAAACTAGCTTAATTCGTTTTCAATTTATTTTTTATAGCAAGGAAAGTGTAGAAATGGAGAAGTAACTAAATGGATATAGAGCAAACCAGGTTATAGAGTAAATCCTTACATCCTAAAATATGGAATACAAAATTCATACTCCAATCAATCATTTCCAAACTGTTTGATTTAAGATTGATTAGTTTTGTTCAGAGCGTAGGGCCAAAGCTTTTGATTGCAATCATTCAACAAATTAGAAGCAGCTGCTAAGTTCCGTCGAAAGCTTATAGCTTTCTCATAAATGCAGCGTCAGCCTAAAAGCTTATTCTTAAAGCACACCAAAGAACGAAACATACCAATACATGCAAAAGTTGAAAGAGTAGAAGTTGAAAAAAATCGAGTTTGAAAGTTTTTCTCAATGAAACAGCTAATAGCATTGTAATAGATATCTAAGCTTATTTAGAAGTGAATATAAATACTTCTTTAAAGACTTCAAACAAGTTATATATTCACTTAAAAGTGGTAAACGAACAAAAAGAGCAATCAAAGAGGAAATGAACCCTTGTTTAAATGTTACTTAGACAGGATTTACACGGGGAAGAAAACTTCATGAAGTTTTTGAAAAAGCTTCCGTTTTTAGGAAAGACGTCTTTCCGACAAATAAGAGCTTTTTGAAAACTTTCATAAAGTTTTCTTCACCGTTTAAAACCCGTCTTAGTCGAGAACAAAGCCTTCCACAACATCCAAGCATCCACCTTTATGCGCAACTTCACTTAAGTAGAAAATTCCATTAAATATTTTAAAGTTAACAATCTTCTTCCTTCTCCAACACATTTAAGTATTTTTCTTGTGCACTTCAAAGCGTCAGCTGGAGCAGATATCCAAAAGTGGTTTAACTCAAGATGCATGCACATTGGTCAGTTGCCTGGCAGACAGAAATTAATTAGTTGTCATTTTTAACAATTGAGTGTGACGTGGGATGGGGAAACTCAACCCGAGAAACCAAACAAAAGTTGTGTGCAAGGGGGCGGCGGGCACAGCCTTGACAAATGATGTTGGCTCTGTGTGACGTGTGACAGATAAGTGCCGAAAAAGGTTTACAACTTTTGGCCAAATGCCATTTATTATTGATGTCCGGGGAAATGGAAATGGCCTCCAGGCTAAATGCGAACAAATTAAAGTTGTCTCACAAACTGCCTGGTAATTAGGTGCACTGAGATTAAGTCAAAGCTGAAGCTTAAACCATAATCCTGAGGGCCAATGACCTGCAGCTGAGGGAAGGCGAGGTTGGAAAATTAATTAGAAGTAGGTTCCTGTCTGTGGTTTGACCTGCTTAACACTGGCGGCATATCCCAAGTAAGTCAAGAACAAAAATAACATAAATTTTGTTAAAGAAATGGAAATCCAAAGCCGATTAGCCTGCTTCTTACCATGTACGACAAGTACAAATACAGCAGAGACATTGTCATCATATCACCGAGTCTAAATAAATCGCATTGGCAGCTGAATGGAGATATATTTACACACACACCCGCACACACACACACACACTCTGGTGGGGCTCTACATGGCGAATCAAGTGCATTTTTATGTAAATATATTGTATGGCAAGTGAAAATGCGTAGAAAAAGGCGACAAGCAGCATATTTGCATAGCCTGCTTTTGGGGGTTGCCAAGGAGTAAAGAGCTTTGGCTTTCGATTTCCACGCACATCGCACAGTGGGCCAGCGACATGCATCGGTAAGGCCTTACAAGCACACACACATACAAAGGCTGCTGTCTGTTTCTACGTTGTCTTTCGAGTTTTGCGCTGGAATTCCCAAGCAGTTATAGCATCGCAGGCATGGGGACAATAATGTTGGACGGTTCAGAGGTTAGGCAAATGATCGCAGATGATTGAGGGTGGTTCCACATGAAACAGCTGTACAATCTACCAGCCTCCTTAGAGATGTTGGGTGTCTCTGTTATGTACTTAAAACTGTATGTAGGTCTACTTGGCATAATGGTCGTAAAAACAGTCACATATGTACTAAATCTCTAAGCACGGCGTTGTTGTTCGAAACTAAATAAAAATAGGTTCATTTATAGTAACAAAATCCCCATTTATATGCAATTTTGCAAACTATTGGTCATCGCTTTAGCAGCGGGAAGTATGTCTCTCGCACTTATTCGTTTAGTTTTTGATTTCTTTGCATATGACCACATAGCTTTGTTTATCAGAAAATCACGCTGGATATTTTTTGGAAATTTTCCTCATTCTTTCTACAGTTTTTGATGTGAAACATCTTTAATTTCGGAAGATTTTAGTAGGAGTGAAATTGGATTTCAGCGTCACGCATCACGCGTCATGCTAAGATGGCATATTTTGTGGTGTGGTTGTTTCTTTGTAGCCCAGCCCCTCAGTAGTCGGGTGGGAATATTGAGTACTTTGAATCAAGTACGGAGTATCGAGTACTTAGTATCGAGTACTTACAATCGAATGACTAAAATCAGTACTGAGTATCGAATACTGAGTATCGAGTACTTAGAATCGAGTAGCGAGTATCGAATACTGAGTATCGAGTTGGACGGTTAAGAATCGAGTTCTTAAAATCGATTACTGAGTATCGAGTACTTAGAATCGAGTACTTAGTATCGAGAACTTCGAATCGAATAACAAAAATCAGTACTGAGTATCGAATACTGAGCATCGAGTACTTAGAATCGAGTATCGAGTACTTAGTATAGAGTACTTAAAGTCGAGTACTTAGTGTCGAATACTGAGTGTCGAGTGCTTAGTACCGAGTACTTGGTATCAAGTACTAACAATCCAAAATTGAATATCGAGTACTTATTAACGAGTACTTAGCTTTGATTACTTAACATTGAGTAATGAGTATATAGCATCACATAGTTAGCATCGAGTTCTTATTATTAAGTACGCAGTATCGAGGCTTAAGTATCGAGTATATAGTAACACACACACCGGCAAACGTTGGAAGGAGCATATCGTATTCAACATTTTTTTGACTTCAAGACCTCCAGAGTGTTTGCCAGACTTACACCTCATGGTTAAAACTTTGCTAAAATTGGTAATATACATAAATTGTACTTAAATCAACTGTCTAGCCCATTGTCCGGGGAAGGGAAAATTGAGTAGAAGCAGGCAGCTGTTGCCGTTTATGTCTTGTTAGATGGTAGTCACGTAAGCTGAAGCTCCTTTCGCCGTTGTCCTTGTTGTTGTTGTTGTTGCTTCTGCTGTTGATATTGATTGAGTAAGCAGCAAGCAGCAGCGGCAGGCACATGTGTTTGCAAATCATATTCAATATTTTGTTAGTTTGTTTGCAAACAGACAACCCAATTTTGTTGCAGTTGTTGTACATTTGATTGCACTTACCCCACTGACTTGAATTCTTGCTAGCAGCTGGATGGCTGCTTTGTTTGGCCAAATTGGTTGGCCAACTTTTTGCCAACTTAATCATGGTTGCAAGTGCAACCAGGTGGCGGCCTCTGGCAACATTTGCAATACCTTTTCCCTGTAACAATGTGTTTTTGTAAAAAGTTTTCACATTAAAAGCATTTCATGCTGGCAAATTGTGAAACGAAATGAGTTAGCACTTGCATTTTTGTTATGCCAGAGAACAAATGTTCAAAGTTGAATAAAAAGTGAAAGTTGAGAAATTCAGCAAAAATTCAGTTGTAATGGAAATGACAATTTACTGATTTTTAAAAAGAAATTGTTGTGACAGCAATTCCAAGTAACAAGACTGTCAACCGATCAAATTTCTGTGCTTTATAACTTACATTATGGTTTCGGTTTAACAAAATTAGGGCCCTATCGACTTAGTTGATATTTCGTCAGTATTGGGACTCCAAAGGCCAGAGAAATCGAATCAGAAAATGTTTATACCAGACGTAGGGTTGACTAGGACCAGTGTTGCCAAATTAGTTCTTTTGTAACTATTTTAAAGAAGGACGATATGGATTCATATATGTTTTTTACAAGGACAATGCAAATAGTTCAATATTTTCCCAAAGCAGTTCAACAGCATTAATCAAGGCTTATTTAAGCTCTAAAAGCTTACAAAGTAAACAAGTAAGAGCGCTATCTCTTACCATCGCTGAGGTCTTGTTGTTCATACGGAATATATACGGAAAGTTTCTCCTTAAAAACGGGAAGCTTGATTTTGATTTTAGACCCATGGTTTCTTGGGTAAACCATCTTAGAATTCGTCGTAGACTACGATTTTGACAACCGCTTTGTGAATTTTTTTAGTCCTTACAAAATGATCCACTCTAATCCACACACAAACAACTGATAGCAGTAGGTGCAGCTTGGCACCCACTGTTGAACTATCAAAAGATCTTTTTGTTCCAGCTTCCCAAATAAGGTTAAAAATTTCCGGGATGAAGCTTATTAAACTCCGCTAAGAAATCTGATAGATGCTAAAATTAAAATTCAGGTACCAATACGGAACCGAAAACCATAAGAAATAAGAACCAAAATAGAACCTTTCACAGAATTATAAGTTTCGGTACGAACAAGAGGCACGACGTCAACGTGAGCAAACTCAGAGTTTTGTGCGTGAACATCTGAGATCAGTGCATGTTTCGTAACTGAATTAAGATCAAACATCGTGAATATAAGTTAGACAGCTAGACGAATTTTTTTTTTGGTATAGTCATTAGAAAATGCAAATAGTTTTTTTTGGTATTTATCTGACATAATGGTAATCAAAGTTATAGAGTGCTAAAACCAAAAAAGAAGTGATGTGTGGAGAAATTCTTAGTTCTGGAAATCGATGACAAGGCCCAAAGTGTTGAAGTGTTGTCATGTTCTTCTCAGAATGGCACAGGTGGGTTGTAACGACACCGGTGCAATCAACAAGGAACAAGGGAAATCGATTATATGTACTATATGTGTCGGCTGCGCTGCTTTTGAGAGTTTGTCCAGTAGATTCCGACGTGCCGACCTCTGATCTAAACTAACGCTATCGATTGTACGGTACAAAGTAATCTAGTCAGTTAAAATTGTACATGGATTCTTCAAGCAACTCATTTAGAATCGCCTCTTCAAGTTTGTTGTCAAGCTTTTGATATTTATATTTGATGTTATTTGTACAATATACATACATGTCGAATTGAATTTAAATGTTTTTCCTGGTTTTTTCTTTCATAGATTTAATTCCCCTATTTATATACAAATCTGTTGTTAAATAAATCTTTTTTATAGCAATAATTTAATTTGAGAATCCAAATAAATTAGCTACAGATTAATGCAGGGCCTATCTGTCTCTCTCTCTCTCTCTCTCCCTTCCTGTGTGTGGACAACAACCGCTGCCTCTGGGGTGCACAGGACCATATGCACTACCAATTTATGGCTTCCATAAACATAAAGTTCATAAACTCCCGAGGCGTTGTCGTTGCTCATCATTTGCTGGGGATTGTCGAGCAGGAAAATAAATAATGAAACAGCAAAAGTGATGTCATAAAAATTTTTATCATTTCACTGAAATTGCACGGCTGCTACAGGGACAAGTTCAAGAATGAAGTGAAGCAGAGCTTTTTTTTATAGAGAAAAACCTTCTATGTGAAAGCAAGCGGAAAGAAAGCGGCCAAAGCAACAGCAGGAGCAGCCATATATATGAAAGGAAGACAGCCAAGAGCAAGCAAAACTGACAAGGCTGCGCTCAGCTTATGATCCGGCTATTGCCATTGCTACTGATGCTCTGCTGTTGCCATTGCAGTTATAAACTTACGAAACTGCAAAATACTACAAAATGTTTACCAGCAGAGCAAACACGTCGTCATCAGCAGTCATCACATGATGTTAAACACTAAACATAGTTGCACAAAAATTGTGGTGGCGAAAGGTTCAAGGGGCGCTCATAAAAAAGAAAAACACTCTAAAAACTACAACTGTTAAAAACACTTTTCATGTTTTTATAAGCCCTTCCCAATTTTATGCACAATTTGGCAGCATTTGAAGCGGACTTTTTGGAAATGTTAGTTAAATAAACTTATATCAAAATAAGCTTGAATCTGGGAAGTAATTGTTTAACTTCCCAATGTTAATTATAGTTTAGTAGTGCAACAAATTTATACAAATTTAACAATATACAGAATTCTCTGTACAGCACTGTGAGGAGGTACTGTCAGTACTAGCATCAGCAGACTGCACTAAACACTGCAAGCTCTTTGACATTGCCCCAATTTAGCTTTGTAGATGAAAATATTACCAATATGTTTTTAGTTGCATTCCATCTGATTTTATGGAATTATAGATCTAAACGACTATTAAGAATTTTTAATAACTCTCCATCCGGCTCGAAGGACCAAATGTTTAAGTGGGATGCGTCTTCTTCTTCGTCGGAAAGTCCTACTTTAACTTAAGCTCTCGTTTCTTTCTGTATGTTTCTTTCTGTATTAAATTATTGTTAGTTTTTATTGTAAGCTCAAGATCGCTGATGAGTGAGGTTGGTCCCTCATGAAACGTCGTCCGATCAACCTGATGCCTCCTTTGTTGTGTTGTGTGCCTCTGTTTAAAGTTATGTCAATAACATAGCAAGACCTCGAGCCAGTAAAAACTGCAAGTTAACAGTATAAAGGTCGTTAAAACAGTCATAAAAGTAAAAAGATTAAAGCTGAATCACACAATCGGTTTTTGAAAAAGGGTGGAGTTTCCAATTCAGATTTCGCATAATTTGATCGATTATTTCGAACTTCGTCTCAAAAATATCGAAATAGCTAAAAATATTTCATAAAATCATAATAATAGCCAGATTTATAGCTATTACCACATTAAAAAACCACATTAAAAAAATTCTAAATTGTTAGATGTTAGTATAGCATTAAATTGAGGGACAGAGAAAATAAATTTGCATAAAAGTTTCCCAAAACTAAGCGCTCACTTGCAGTTTATTTGCTGTATTCAGAACCGAAACTGTTTCGGTACAAAGATCAGTTCTCGGATACCGATACAAAAAAAAATTCAAAATATCGTTTCCGCTGCCGGATTACTTGAATCATTTATAAGCTTGGTCAATGGTAGACCCAATTATAAAGTTCTTATTTCACTACATTCTTTCCAGTTCCGAAACACTTAGTGAAAGACTGTTTTGGAATATGAGCTAGGGTGCGGTCACAGTTAACTTTACACACACTGGTAGGCTGCCAGATTTGTTTGTGTCAATCATTAGGCAGTCTGTTCAGACCAGAGGTCGCAATTGCAGTTTTCTAAAAAAACCGGTTTCGTGCGGCACATTGACAAAGACTGACGGAAGCAACCTTTAACTACGCTCTCTGATAGTGTTGGGTTGGGTCAGAAGAGAAACACATTTGTCTTGGTTTTGTCGCTCTTGGTCTTTTGCCAACCTATTTGCAGAGACCGCTTGCTGAAAAGGTCTTTTTTGAATGTATGCTATCAGTGTGAGCTTCTTACGCTACCGACATCAACGCACGTTTGTATGTATGCGAAAAACTATGTGTGCTCTCTCATTCTCTCTCGCAATGTTACGCTCTGCTCCACTTGACTTTGTTCACAGCAACCTTTTTGAAATAACATCTTGGTCTCTCGGTCTTCAAACAACTCACACTTTGGGACCGCTTGACTGAAATGGGCCTGTTATTGGGTTGATGTTAAAACGAACAGTGAAAAGTGAGCGCGAGAGCAGCACACAATCGGTTGAGGGAAGACCAAGCCCGTTTTATTTTTATATTTTTTGGTTGCGGTCGTGAGCAGAGCAGACCGAAAATATGGGTTGAGAGTTATTTACGTGCTATGGTTCAGACTGAGAAGATTCTCGGAACATATATGGCAAAAGTCAACTGGCACTGCCTCTGGCTTGTGTTCACACATGTTTGGAAGCCACTTACACCTACAAATATGGCAATCTGCCAGTGTTTGTGGAAGCGCCCTTAGTACATTTTAGGACTTCTTAAAAGGGTTCTCTTAGACCTTACTTTAAGGTCGAAATAGACGAATCATCTTTAACCACACTTCCCAATTTCGCAATTCTCTTAATCATAATTCTCTTATTCAAAAAATACTCAATCTTTCCATCATGTTCATATTCTTACAACAACTTATAATTTTGTTGACAAGGATATGCGGTTGGCAGAAGTTAAGCCTTTAGAATGACTACTGGTGATAGGAAGACGTTCTTCTTTATAGGCAACAGCTTTTTTGCTAAGGTCGAGCCGGAAAAACTCGGTTAGTAATACTAGAAAGGTCGTCGAATAAAATACAATACACAATACAATACATTTTGAACCGGAAAAGAAACCTCGCTGGGGCCCACATACCCGAATTGGGCTATGGACTGATTGCTGATGGAATAGAATGTTGATTACTTAAAGAGTTTTAAAGAAAGCTTCTAAACTGATTTAAAACCACTATTTTAATTGCTTTTTATAAAATTCAACACTTGTCGAAATGATTACATTTTGATTTCAAAGCTATTAATTTCAACAAATAAAATCAAAGCCAAGTGCAAATCTGTAAATCTGAAAATTACCAAAAAGGGATCACATTAAAATACAGTAAAAACCCATTAAATTCAAATGAAAACCAATTTTTGTGCATTTAATGCCATAAATCAGAAAATTTCACAGCACACACACACAAAAGTATGGAATAGAATACAGCACGCACACACACAGCGCTACACACATGTACGCAAAGGCAAATCCTGGTCTAAGCTGCTCCTGCCAAAAGCCAAACAATGCGAAATGTGTGTCCACAACGGAAATGTGAGGAGGTCTGACCCCCGGGCTGGCTGAGGTTTTTGTATTTGGCAACATGCAAATGTCCCTTTTTTGGTGTTGTTGCTGCTGCTTGGTGTTTTGTTTTGCGGTCGCAAAGCATTTAAATGCCACACATTAAGGCAATATTTTTGGGGGTCACTTCCCTCCCACTGAATTCATTGGGCAATAAAATTGTAAAATTCCACACATACACACACACATACCTATATATCGGATTCATGTTGTTTTGGTTGTTGTGGCAACAAACCATTTGACAGACGAACAAATTTGTCATCACATCGATGTGTGCGGTTAGCTGAGTTTTACGGTGAGGCATGCAAATGTCATAAAAAGAAAAATCCTTTAAAATTCTAAAATTGCTTTTGGGCGAGACTTTGGCTTAGCTGTTGCCAAATTTGAGCCGAGTAGTTTATAATTTTCTTGCTAAACATTTGCCTGACACAATCATTTGTTCAGATTTCCTATCAAACATTTTGTATAATTAAAAGATTTTCTCGGCACAGAGTAAAATGGCCGCAAAACAAAAGCCCTTAAGCTAGTCAAAAAGTTGCACCACACAAATTTCTGTACTTTGAAGTTGTGCGGGCACTCGTGCAACTACAAAGCTGGATAAGAAGCAGTCGCAGCAGAACAAGAACACGCAGAGGAGCACGAACACATGTAGCCTGCCACTTCACCGGAAGCTGTCATAAAAAGGTAAAACAAAAAGTAAACTCAGTAAAGCGAAGCACATAAATGTATGGGCATGCAGCTGCAACTACTCCGGCTCATGTTTGCCGACAGCCAGACAGATATATTGTCGGCCTTACCCAGGAACATAGAAACAGCAGAAGCAGCAGCAGCAACAGCAGCAACAATAAAAGTGAAAAGCGCACTCAGGCCATTGGCAAATGCTATAAACGTGTCGGCCTGAGAGTGTTTGCTTCGACTAGAGCAAATTTTGCCATATTTCGAGTACCATCGTTGTTTACCTGCACAGACATATGTTCCGCCCCCTCCACCCCCTTACTTTGGCTGCTCCATGAATAATGGATCCTGGCATTGGATCTCGGGCAGCTTATTGTGTGAATTATTTGCGTTATGTGTATTAAAATGTCCAGCTCTGGCTAATGCAGCCACATGCCTCAGTTGCATTCAAATGGAGAATAGATATGCAAAGTTGGCCATTGTGGACCAAGCGGCGTATGAGTAATGCGATTTACAATGCACACTGGGCCAACACTTGGGCATAAATTGAAAATTTGCATGAAAATATATACTTATGATGATTTTCAGGCCCGTTGGTTTGAATGCTATAAATATGTAGCAAAAAAAGCAGCAGAACATTCGACTAGTCGGATAAGTAGAACAATTTATCACTTTATTTATCTTGCTTTATGAACGATAGTAGTCACTCCGGAACCCAACCGACAGTCGACCTCGAGAACGGATCTGTTTTCGACATTTTCTAGAAATTTTCTCTTACTAAACTATCGAGAACGTGTTCCGTTTTTGCTCAGTTTCTGGCAGGAAAACGTAAGTTCTCGATACACGATTTCGAATCCGTTCTCGACACTTTCTCGATAGCGAAAACGGGTCAAAAACGGATCGAAAATCAGATTAAGAAAAACTATCGTAATAATTGATATGCATTTAAAAACCGCATCTTTAACAAAAAGCGGACTTCGATTTTTAGAGAAACTTACGTAATTCTCGTAGGTCCGGAAACATACAAGGTGGGCCAAAAGAAGTCATCCGATGTTGTTTGTATATTCTGTTTTTTGATTATATTTATTTGAACCTTTCGAATTTTATTGGTCATTTCGAGAAGATGATATCGGCCAAATGGGCGCCGTTACAATTGATTGCCATACGGGCTCGTTTTATGGCATTTTTCATCACTTCGGCAAGAACTTCGGGCTGCAGATTCTTGCACTCGTGTCGAATGTTGTCCTTGAGGGCTTCCAAGGTCTCGGGCTTGGCTACGTAAACACGGGATTTCAAAAAACCCCACAAAAAAAAGTATGGAACGGTTAAATCGGGCGATCTTGCAGGCCAGTGCAAATCGCCAAAACGAGAGATGAGGCGACCCGGGAACGCCGCCTTCAAAATGTCGGTGGTGGCTTGCGCAGTGTGTGCCGTTGCTCCGTCCTGTTGGAACCACATGTCCTCCAGTCCTAATTCGTCCAATTGCGGCAGAAAAAACCCGGTTAACATGACCCTATAACGCGCACCGTCCACTGTTGTCGTTGGACCAGCGGCCCGGTGACTCCTCCAGCGTGAGCAGCGCACCATGCAGTCACTTTGAGCGGGTGTAATGGCTGAAAATGAGCCTCATCGCTCATTATGATTTTGGTCGAAAAATCGTCCTCGAGATTGAGGATGGCTTGGGCTTAGGTTACACGCATTTGGCGATCGACAGGCAGCAGCTGATGCACGGACTGGACTTTGTACGGGAACATGCGCAGGTCTTTGACCAAAATTCGCCTTAGGGACGACCGGCTGATGGCTAATTGCGAGGCACGGCGTCTAGTCGATGTTTCCGGCGACAGCTCGACATCCTCGGCAACAGCGGCGATATTCTCGGCCGAACGGCAACGTCTCGAGTGGTCCCATACTCTTCAAGGTTGGTGGCCAAACGGCGCAGTGTATGCGCAGTCGGTGTAGGGCGGCCGGGGAATCTGCGACGGAATTCGCGCTGCGCCAACACCACAGACGAATTGTTACGCAAAAAAATAGACACGATTATTCCGCGTTCTTGGGAAGTATATCGATCCATGGCTTGTTCACTTGTATTCTACATCTGTCTAGTCCACAAATGTCAAAACAGATCTGACTTTGGCGGCTATTTGTAAAAATAAGAGCATCTTCCAATAAACTCTTGGCCCTTGTGACTTGTCGTGGATATCGTATCCGAAATTTTAGTCCAGGAACTCTGGTGGAAAAAATTGAGTTCGAGCTTGCTGCGTTTCTTATCTGAACGAAATGACCATAGTTGGGGCTTCCTGAAAAAAACTTCGAAAAACTCACCAAGCAACCCAAGTTTCTGTACGAATGTAAGGATTTTCGAAGTGTCTTAGTATGTTGATTGGTTTTATGTGTGTTTCGAAAATCTATTAAGTCTTCACCTTTCCAGAGAAACGCAGTGTTCTGCTGTATTCTCCATCTTGTACAGGTGACTCTGCAGTCTTCGCAGGTGACTTTATGTAGACGCCAGTCCAGATCCAGAGCTCATTCTTTCGTTGTTCGACCAGAAAGTGTGACCGTACTTTCCCAGGAAAAGTCCGCCAAAAAAAAATATTGATAATTTTTTTGACTGAAAAATCTATACCAAAAAGTGATCCCGTTCGATGGGTAGTCCGGTTCCTGGCCCGGATCGAGGCACCCAAAAAACGAGAGCAGAGCCGGTTCTAAGGGGTTCGGTTTGGCCTTAGTTGAAAAGCAAGCAACATTTATTTGAGACTAACCACGGTGTTTTCTATCCGATCTTAATGAAATTTCAAGACTTTCTGAAAACTTGGACCAAGTAAAAATGTTTTAAGTCTAGAAACTCTGACTTTGAAATGGCCAATCTGACAGTTTTTTGCTGTTTATGGGGATGGGGGAAAATTTGTTGTCCACATCTGAAACCAACTTGAACCTCGTACACTACATATGTACTTATAAAATCTGGTGGATCTTAATCTAATACTCAACTCTGGAACCAGTGTGCAAAGCTAAGAGGGAATTGGATAAATCTTTGGGGTGGTTAAAAGCCTAGGCCTTAAATTACTATTATGAATGAAAGACAGGGATTCGATTCGTTTATCTGCAAGCAATTCGATTAAAATGTGAATTAAAAATGCATGCTGAAATTCGTGCAGGTATTTATTTAATCCTTTAATGGTCGAGCGTAATTAATTAAGCAATTTACATCACCTGCTGAATGGAACCCCTGAGCTCACTCCAGTTTAGTCAGCTCAGGCATGCGATTGATTATTATTAAGTATTATTATTGTAACATTGGTGTTGTGGTTGCGGTTAGCTGGTCATAATTGATTTTTTTTTTTGTGATTTCGAATTGAGGAATTTAATTTCGTTTAAAGGCAGGAACAATTAAAGCGATAAAAGCGCAAAAACTGTCATATTTCAGTAACGTAAATCAGCAACAGACGCCAAGAGCCAACCAACCAGCCAGCCAGCCACCACACGGACCAGGTCCTCAACCTCATGTGCCTGCATGCGACTGGCAATTTAAAGCACTTAAAAGCCACGGCACTTGTAATGAGCGCTCTTGGTGCACACACCAACCAGATCCGCAGCCATGTCGCTGACACACATTCCATACCGATGCAGCTGCAGCTGCTGCTGTCTGATGGGGCTATTACAAGCATTAAGCTCGGACTAAAAAGTTGGCCAATTGTTGAAAAGTTTACTGTGTGACATTTTCTGATTTAATTGAGTGTCTTTGTCGGCATAGCCAGCTTTGACGGTCACTCAATTAAATGCATTTGCATTACGAGGCAAAGGCCCACAGATGCAGATTCAACGTGGTATAAAACTGCCAGCTTAATTGGGGAAAACTTAATTAAGATGCAGGGCATTGGGTGGAAAACCCCGTCAAATCTGATAACTGCCTGTGTGTGGGGCGTGCGGTGGCCATTGACCACTGGTTTTTGGTGATTCCTACCTTCATTGAAATGACGTAGCTGTTAGCATGCGATGCAAAATCTTTAATTAATATCACACATTTCCTTCGTAGGGATGGCAAAAAGCCGTACCACTGGTGATGGGATAAATCGCCTCATATAATCCAAAGAATAATCCTCAATGGACTGCAGAGTTTAGCTGTTTTTGTTGCCTACTTTTCAGAGCTCATCACGTATACGCCATGTAATCAACATGTTTAAGCCCAGGCAAATCCAAAAGGTACTTTTAAGTATGTTGTCATTAAAACTGTTTTGATACAAATGCAGTTAACCAGTCCCAGACCACAATGCTCTCTAATCCATTACGTGCGTTTTAGCTTGATAAACAGCTAAAAACCGCATCGGCAGCAACGGTCGCATCAGCTAGGAGGAGTCGCGGCCACCGGGGGGCAACTGAATTCGCATCATTTGGATATTATCATGGCGGACTAGTTGCCAGAAGTGCGCCACACACATTAGCATTGCCATTGCCCGGTTGCCAACGCTGCGAATTAGGTCAAAAGCAATGGCCACAAAAACGGCCAACGGAACGCTGAGCAGAGCTGAGCTGAGCTATCAGCGCTTGCATTTTAATTGCAAATTGCGAATCTTGCATATAGAGTTGGCCATTTCTAGTTTTCCTCTTTTCCTTTTTTTCGCTCTGTCCGACAGCAATAATTTATTTGAGACGCTTAGCACGAGATTAACGGTAAATGTAAACCCAACCAGCGAACCGGAAATGGATTACGTAGCAACGGAAGTAGAAAGTCACACGTAATTTAATATCACGTTGGCAATTTACGAGCTTCTGGCAGACATGTTTGCCAGGGATCTGGGCCGAAACTGGAACCGGGACCGGGGTAATTGCATCTGTATCTGTATCTGAGTGCGGGGGCTGCTGATGCTGCTGCTTCTGCTCCTGCTGTTGCAATTGGCAATAAAATTTAAGAAAGCTTCTACGGAAATCACTTTAAATGGTTGCCCCGAGTAGCAGCTGGAGACGGAGCTGGAGTTGGAGTGCCTTTTGCCCTGATGCTGATTTGCTGTGACAGCATGTCGCCATCGTTGTTGTTGTAGTTGTAGCGATGCGAAACCTTTTGCCAGCGTTGCTAACACGGGCATCCTAATTGGCTCTGAGGGAAATGTGTTTCAAATCTTATTTAGCATATGCCAAGTTGAAATTCACGCCACATATGCCACGAGGGGGCGGTTCAACAAGTCTTTGATGAGACCGACCAGTGAATCTTTTAGTTTACAAACAAAATTTAGAATAATGCCATTATTTAGTTAAAACTCAATTTCAGTCAGTTATGAATGAATTTTCTTCAACCTCCTTAGCTATTCCATTGTTTACCAACCTATCCTAACCTTTCGTAATCTGTCCTAACTTGTGCCAACTTATGCTAACCTATCCTAACTTATTCTAACCTATATTGAGCTAACCTAACTTATCCCAAACTATCCAAACTTATGCTAACCTAACCTAATAAATCTATATCGATTACACTAGGCAACAAGGTCCAGTATATTGAAGGGTGATTCTAGATGATTTTTGTGTGCTGCAAACTCTAAATGAAACTCCTGGAGATGAGAAAAGATGAGCTGCGTAGTAATCGATAACCGCTCGTGACTAGTGTGGGTAGAGCCGCCACAGTACTCCCCCTCCAATGACTTTGTGGGAGCGAATAGATGATTTGGGAAGAAGCTACAGAATCCGTAGAACTGAGCACCGAGTACGGATTTGCGTAGTTGCGTCGATGACCGGTGGTTGCTTCGAGTGGGCGTCGATAAGCAAGTTCGTCTGATCCGGAATGATGTTGCCTCTTGTTGAGATTGATGGTTGAGGTTAAAGTCGCCTCTGGTCGAGGACTTCGTGTTGCCTCGGTTGAGGACTTCTTTGCCTCGCGTTGAGGTCTTTGCTGCCTCGCCTTGAGGGCATTGTTGTTCAGGTTAACAGAAGTGTGCTTTGTAGACACGACTGAACCAGAATCGGTTGTGCCTCGGTTGAGGACTCTGTGTTACCTCGGTTGAGGACTTTGTTGCCTCGCGTTGAGGGCTTTGTCGCTGCTCAGATGAGGACTTTGTTGATGCCTCGGATGAGTGTATTCGTTGTAAAAAAAAGAGTTTGCTGTATGATTCGACACTCAAAATATGCACTCAGCTCAGGTGTTTGATTTTTTCGGGCGGCAAATTTACTCTGCACACACATGCTAATGTTTAAGTATGTATCATTTTTTTTCGCACTTGCTCTCATTGTTTTTGTAAAAGTTACTGAAAACGCCGTTAAGTTGTCCTTGTAATGTCAAATGAGAGCCACAGAGAAAAACACTCAAATATTTTCCGTCTGGTTTATAAGTGGCAAGTGAAGCGAGTGTTTCTGCGACTGCAAATGCAAAGCACAAACAAGCCATAAGGTAAGAGACTGCGACATATCGTTGCAGTGTTTCCGACACACGGGTGTGAAAAATATCAAGTACCTATGCAGTGCACTAGTAGTTGCAGTGCACTCGTGCAGATCTCTGGTCCACACTGAAAATGAAATAAATTGATGTAGGAGTTGGGAGCACTTGTACAGAAGAAGCCAACTAATGCATCACCGAAACACAAGATGAGATTAATTCCCAATATAAATGTGCATAAAATATCAAAACTTTTCAAACCACTCATGTATTTGGCAGGTGGTCTTATATGTACATTTTCATTTTTTGCCAGCTATGTAATGTCTATCTTCTGGCATTTTACCCATAATCTTTCCATCAAAAATCATAACAATTCTTGATTGCATTGGACGAGTTAATGGCGTTGTTATGGCTGCCGCTGCCCACTTCCACTTCCGTTTCACTTCCTGCCATTTGATGGCCTGTTATTAACTTTTTATTTTAAGTGTAAACAAGACTTTTTCCGCAAATATTTATGGAGCAAACAAAAGCGCAGAACTTTTTTCTGTTTGAACCAATCGAAATCCTTTTTCCCCATGGACGCAACCATAATTGTTTTTTGAAGTGTATGTGTATTGGCGAGACTCTATTTATTGTGGCTCACACACACACTCCCACACTGACACACACATTCAGAGGAATTTAGAGCGCTTGTTGGTCAGGGCAAATGTTTGCTTGTTTTTCAACTCTTTTGACTGGTTTTATTTTCACAATTTGATTGACTTTTTGGCTTTGAATTGATTCGCTTGGGCATATGCAAATCCTTTACACTCACTCACACACCCACACCCCTGCAACTGCTTATGGTAATGAAATTGCTGGACTTGCTGACTGGGCAACTTATTAGACTTTCCAACTCTCAATGGCCATGACGACCAAAATTGAGTGCTGTTTGCAAACAGCTGGCCAACTTATGAAAGTTGTTTTCCAAACAACAATAAAATAAATTGCGCGAAGTGCAAACCACCCAACCACACACCTCCGACTCGCACAAAGAGCCGGCAACTCGTGTCAATTGTCATTTGTAGCTCCTGGAGCTTGGGCTTGCTGCTGCCGCTGCCTTCCGCTTTGACTCTCTCACTGTGATATTTCGTTGCCATTGTTGTTGTTGCTGCGGCGCCTGCTGTTATGCTTATTATTTATATTGCCTCTGGAACAGCATGACAACTGGCAGTGGGTACTTTTTAGGTGTAGCAAACTTTTGCTTTTGTGTTTCACATTTTATGAAGTGCGCACAGCGGGTTATCAATTTGTTCTTGTCGCTAGTTTAGATTAAAAACCAGTGAGGTGTAAGCAACAAAATGCGGAAGCTGCATTCAATGCACACGCACTGAGCTGCTCGGCCACATAAATATGGGACAAATACAGGGGTGTAATAGTATGGGGCCCATCGATTTTTGGGAAAATTAATTGAGACAAAAAACCTCCTTAGCTGCCAGCCATCCAAAATTTCCAGGATTTTTGGAAAATTCCATATATTTTTGTAGCTCGAAAATAACTGTCCATTAAGAGATGCGAGACAAAGTGTTCCGCTCAGTGAGAGATCGTTTGTGCTGCGTTAGTTTCTGTTTTTCACTGAGGCTGGTCGCATTGGAAAAAGTTTTAGTACTTATTTGCGAGCTATGATTCTGACTGATACTATTTGACCGTAATTCGTCTCTTCTAAAACTCGGATTAATGTAGTCGCTGTTTTAGTCACTGTTTTGTTTACTGTCTTAGTCACTGTTTGGACACTGTTTTAGTCACTTTTTCGGTCAGTGTTTTGGTCACTGTTTTAGTCACTGTTTAGCCACTGTGTTAGTCACTATTGTAGTCACTGTTTTAATCAAGGTTTTGGTCACTTTTCGTTCAATGTTTTGGTCACTATTTAAGTCACTGTTTTGTTCACCGTTAATCTACCAACCCCAACCCACCTGCTGCTCTGGCTGACTTGCAAAGCCCAAAGCTGCTGACTTTGCAAAGTCAAAAGCGTAGCCCGAAAAATCGGTCGCAAAGACAAAGTTTTCTCGTTTTAGTCCCCCAGTCGAACGTCCGTAAAAGAGCTTTGCTCTAATAAATTGGTTTCTCCCCTCTCATGACAAAAACGCAACAGAGAGCGCACCCGAAAGCACAACATCGGTATAAGTATTCTGACAACGGCCAACCGAATGTTGCGGCTTCTGGTATTTATTCCCTTTCAATTTGGGGCAGCAAACTTATCACCAGTCAGATCTCAGAAATAATGTCTAGCAGCCTTTCTCCCATTCGGAAAAGTTTTGCCATTTGGAGTGCAAATTTGGTCGAAAAGCCTAAGCCTAACCTAAGAAATATAACATATTATGTAGAAAATAAGAAAAATCCGGCAAGGATGAGCGAAGAATTGTACCAGACACTTCAAGCTCAGTGTTCCCTGCAATCGAAATTCGTAATTCGAAATTCAAAAGCTAACTGAAAAAACTGAAACTGAAAAAAAGTGCGAGAAAGGTAAAAGGTCTCTTGAAAGCGTTTAGTATCATGACGTGACGGCTTAAATAGAGAGGCTAGAAAAAATAAAAACCAATAACTGAATAACTAAGTAAAACATCGAGGATCGTTTCCACAAATTTACCTACTGTTATTTGCCAGACTTTAACCCTTTCGTAGTCAAACTTTTTGCTGTAGCGAACCTTTTTTCGAAAAGAAGCATTCAGTTTCGGGTGGTCATTAATTTAAACGGTCCGTGGACGCTAAAAACCCAAGCTGAATTAGTTTTTAGAGGTTCGGTTCTGTTTCAGGTTGACAGTCTTTCAAAGAACGCAAATGTTAGATTTACTTTTGTTAAAAATCGCATACTGAATAGTAAAAAACAAGTAAGAAAGTCGTCCATGCCCGACAATAATACTTATACTTTGTACCTCACACAGTTTGTGTTAAGGTGTGTGATGTGCTGCCCATCGCCGTTGCGGCCGGTGCTGCCCATCAAAATTGTTTGGTTTCCTTCATCCGATCTTTACTGTTCTTTTGGCGGATCGATAAGTAGTTCTGATTACTAGATATGCACAGAAGGTGCGAAAGTGACGGAGATACGATGATTTTTCTAAATTACGTAGGCAGAAGGTGGCGTGGCAAAAATTGAAAATGCAAATATAAGAAATTTTTGTCCCACACATGACGAACCTCTATCTCATACCATCTCTGAGATCTTTATGTTCATACGGACAGATGGACGCACGGAAGGACAGATAGACGGACAGACGGAACAGACATGGCTAAATCGAGTCGACTGTTGATGATGATAAAGAATATCAACCTTGTTCTCAATTTCACTTCAGCAAAAGTTTTGTGATTTAGAGACCAAATTTAGACCAAAAACCGGCTTAAAACCACAAATTTTTTGTGGAAGTGGAATTGAGATTAAGGCTGTATATATACTTTATAGGACCGCAGATGCATCCTTCTGGCTGTTACAAACTTTTGCACAAACTTAAAATACTCTGGCTTCCTTTGGTATAGAGCAGCGATGTCCAAAATTTGAAAAGGCAGCCACGCGTGGTTGGCAAGTTTGGTGATTGTGTGTGAGTTTGGACACCACTGGTATAGAGTATACAATTTTTTACTCCAAGTTCGTTATCGGTTTCAAAAATTTCATATTCTTCAAATGAACCTTGAGTCTATTTTGTTGATCGGGAGTGTATACGCAAAGACTGCTGATAAGAGCAAGAGGAGTGCCTTTAAACAGCTATACGGACTGTTTTCTGATGAGAAACTTTGTTATTTATTGAAGGGAAGATGATAACTTCAGATGATTTTTGAGTGCTTAAAACGAATTTGTTTCTAAAAAATTCTGTAATGTTTTGATATTTTTTATTATTTGAGCTTAAAGCTGCTAAATGTTCATATTTTGTTTATTTTTAAAGACATGAATGGTGTTATCCAAGTTCTTTTTACTTTTATGAAATCATCGTAATGAAATCCTACGCAAATCAACAATTTTTTTTCCAACGAAATTCCGAGCAAGTGTGTCGTTCTTCGCAGGTATCGCAGTGTATATTATGCCACCTGGATTAATCAGAGAGTGCAAGGTGTCTTACCCACTTTATGTTTATTATTTTTAAGGCCTTCCCCTTCAGTTAATTTGCATATCAATATGTTTTGCTTATGCAGGCAAGTTACGAGCTACAATATACTTCTACATATGTGAGTGCGTGAATTCTCTTACGAATCAGCCCGAACTCGAATGATTTGAAGGAGGAAAGAAACTCAAAATTAGAAAATTGCCTAAATCTGCTGCGTTGCACAAGATATTTGCCTTATATTGATTTCCAATTTCTAGACTACAATTGCCTTTCTTTTATGATTGTTTTCAATGATAACAGAAAAGATAAAAAGGGAAGGAAAACCAGGCCATCATAATAATAAATTCAATTTCATTTCATCACACAGCTGCGTCTTGGCCAGACAATGGCAACACAACACATTTTGGCTGGAGTTTCCAGTTGCTATTACTTGGTGCAAAAATGCAAAATACTTTGCAAATGGATTTTGGTCAGCCCGCGGAAACTGTTTCTCAAATATTTATGGAAAAATGTTAATTCTTATTCCCCTATCCAAGTTGAGCTTTAATCTAAATGATAATTTTTGTAGAAGAAATAAATCAATTTGGTAGACAGGCGGCGGGGCGTATGCATAATGTGTGCGTGGGTTTAACTAAATGGTCCTAGGAGAGCAATTGCCAGGCAAAAGTTCTCAAATATTCACAAAATGGAAATTAGCAGGGAGTCGGAACTCTTCAATTTGCCAATTAGCCTCATGGCCTGGCCATCATTCGAAGCATCATTCAGCTTTATGACTCTTGATTAATGGCTCATGAGTTGTAATTAAAGCCCATCGACATGCCGAATGAAAATACATGGCCAAAAAGCGCATAATGCATTCGTTCGCTGAGGAGGAATTTGTGCTTCATGCTGAATTATCGATGAGGCTGTCAATGAATTCTCTGATATAAATCAAATATGTAGAGGCAGCAGCTCGTCATTAATAATTGTCGCACTGTCAAGTCATTCAACTCAAGATCTGGTTAACATGGGCAAATAGATTCAACCTCTATTCTGTAGGGTATTAACTCCTGGTTGATATCAAATTGATAGGCTTGCCATCTGTGATTGATGATTTGTAACTGTTCCCAATTTCAGCTCTGGCTGAAATTTCCCTTTGTCGCGTGTGTAGTTGTCAAATGTGTGTTTCAGTGAGTAATTTGTATTGTTAGCGGTGAGGGGAAGGGTATTTGCCCAAGAGACAAGTAAGAACACTGAGTGTTGACGGTCGAAAACCTTACGAAGCTTGTCACCTAGAAGCAACCTCCCCCAGCCCAAAATAGCTGCAACCTGCAGACTTAAAGAAGTGGAAATAAGACCGCAGGAAGAGAACGGGAAGCTGACTATTGCGCAGTGGTAGACAGTAAATTCATAATTCTTCATAATGCTGGAAGCTCTCGATTCCAGAAAATCAAGTGGCTGACGCAGCAGCTGAAAGTAAAAAGGAAGATAATTCCGCCTGTACACAGAAAAAAAAGATCCAAAAAAATATCCATTTGGACTGGATATTTCTTTAATATACTTGTATCATCCAACGGAGCTGAAAAATCATCCAAGGGATGATCATTTTTCATATCCTTTGGATGATTTTTCAGTTCCATTGGATGATAAAAGGATATTAAAGACATATCCAGTCCAAATGGAAACGGGAAATCATCCAATGAATATTTTTGCATATCCTTTTTTTCTTTGTGTAACGTAAGCAAAGTTCGTTTTGCTTTATTGCAGTCCAAGGAGAAGGAGCGCTAATTCTGATACAACGACACAGTCCTGTCATGCCAACGACTGACTGAAACGCTCTGCAAGTTGCCAATCTTCTTCCAGAAGTTCGGGGACAACTAGGAGTGCCGGAAATAATATCGATATATCGAATATCGATATTTTTGTCGTGCAAAAAGAAATGTTGAAACTTATTTTATAAGAGTGAATGCACAAAAAGACCATTGCACAATGGGTCAGAACGGAAATCTGACCGGCAGAAACTAATAACGTCGTTGTGTTTGGCTTTAAACTTGTCCAAATCAGTACTCGAGGTTATTTAGGTACTCTGATTGCATTTCTGTCAATAATTTTCCCATCAGTGGGGGGAGGAACTGACTTATGGAGGGTGGAGGGAATAAATTAAGCAAAAAATCAAGTGCCATGGCGGCAGCCGAAACGGCCGTCTACGCAGCTACTGCTCATGTTCAAATGTATTCTCTGTTGAATTTTCTGGTTGAATATTGAACTATAATAAAACCTCGACCTTGAGCCTGCTAACATTCACTTTGACTAAAATCAAAACAGGTCGTTAAACCCATATTCAGATAAAATGTGAAATCTATCGATGAGCGATTTATTGGAGATATAAATGTGAGGTGATTGTTACTCTACCTTCAGCTCCATAATGAAATTCAAGCACAGAAAAACATGAAAGTGGCCGAAAGGATTTGGACTCAGTATCAAACCTCTTCACCATAAGGAGCCAGGTACAACAATGGATTAGCTCAAAAATAGTCCTTTAATTAAGGCCTTTCCTCCGAAATAATCTGAAAGTACTTTTAAACAAAACCATTCGAAGACTGCAGACACAATGGAACAGCGAAGGGCGCTCCTCGAGGCCCGTCCGAGTCAATCTGACCTAATTTTCTGTAATTTACTTTGAAGAGCAACAAAATTCGGCACTAGATGGCAGTCCGGCAGTTGACCTAGGATACTAGGCCACATAGACCCAATTCCTTTCAAGTATATCATTGATAAATAATAAGCTGCAAGATGGCTTCACTGACCTGGTCCGCCGGAGTCTCATATGTAGCGATTGCTCCTGCAAGCAATAACAACAAATTTGTAGTTTGGTATGTGTGTGAGTATGTATGTGTGGGCAACTTACCAGCGAGGGCTTCGTTCAACAAATTGACCAAGGCAGAGTTAAAACTTAAACACAACACAAAATCACTCAAGAAAACACTGCACAATAAAAAAAACCACAAAATTACTGCGTTCAATCGAAAAGAAGCTCTCCATTTTCTTTATATCTTCTTCTTGTCTTTCTGTGCAACTCATTTGCAAAGCCAACAGCTGTTTGCAAAATGGCTCTGGGCAGCAGTGTCACTTAGTGCGACAGTGGCGCCCTCTGTTGATCAGGCAGGCAGATCAAGCCGTTGAAATTTAAACTTTGGCGCCAGGATTTAAATATTTAAAAAGAAACCAACTAAACCATTATTTCAGGCAAAATCAATTTGATGCAAATTTGTATGTAGGTACAAGGTACAAAAATACAAACATTCGAAAATTTGTCAACCATGCGGCTGGAATGATGTGTGAGCGGGAGTGGGGCGGGGGTGGGGCGAAAGTTTAAAACAAGCAAATTCTGCACATAAATGGCATACATAGATAACTTTAGGGGCCAGGCAGTGCAGTTTGTCTCCCAACCTATCACGGAGCACGGGGTTCAAGTGTAGTTGGCCCCCCAGCTTTGGCATGCATTTAACATCAGAGACCAGAGCAGTCGGAGGGCAAGGGCCAAGCTCGTTTTTTATGTGTGAGTAGAGGGTGACACACAGCTTTGAGCTACGTGACATGCATAGTTCATTGGTTTGGTCTGGGCCATGGCCAGAAAATATTGCAGTTGTGATATGTTTGAGCTGGCACCCGGAATGTCCGGACATTCCTTTGCGAAAAACTTTCGAGGTGCTAATGAAAATTGCGCAACTTTTTGCTCGAATCAAGGAAATGGCAATGGAAATGCATCCGCATCCGCGGGCGTCTAATTGCACATGCGTGTTTTGCCACCAAAAGTTTTCAGTTTGAGCTGAAGTTGGTTAACTAAACCAGCTAATTAGGTTGTCTGAAAGTTGCCAAACTGAAATTGTAGATGGGAATTTTATGTAGCGGCTTGTATTAATTTTTTGGGTGTTTCCCTGGCAAAACAGGCAAAACCAATTTGCGACAGTCACAGCAGCAGTTAATTTTAATTACGCACACGGCAGTTAATGTTGCGACACGGGGCGTCTCAATTTAGACACCTTTTTCTCTGTTCCAAACACACACGCAGCCACACACACACAAATTGCCAGTAAATGGATGTGGGGGCGCGAGTGGCAGGAGTAGGTGGGGGGCCAGGCGAAGTGTGTGGTTGTGCAAAATGAATAAACGACAATGGCTTTTGTGGCCATGTGTGGAAAATGAGCTGGCGCCGGGGAAATGAAGCTTCAATCGTTTCGAGGCAGAAAAGGTAAAAGAACAAAACAAATTAATTTTGCCCTTGTGTGCATGAGCGTAGCTCCATATGTACCATGGAACTGAGCTCAAATAAAGCTTGCAAATAGTTTAGACTTAAAACTTTCACTTTTGACTAATACCTTAACGAGGCAGCAGCAGCATCACAAATATAAGCTCTCATTCTGCGTGTTAGTCCTTTTCCTTGAACCATTCCATTCTGAAACCATATCGCGAAAATCTCTTCTCATATTTTGTTTTTGTTAAATTCGGACACATATGTTTATCATATATTTGCATTAGCAGCCAATTTCGATTAGTAGTTTGTTTTTGGCAACTGAAAAGGTTAGTCACGTTTTTGTGTGATCTTGGATTTTTGCTAAATTTTAAGCAAAAGCCACGTCGCATTAGTATCGATCAGGAGTTGTTGAATTACGTCAACGACGATCCGGGTTTGCGCAAACGGGTCATAACTGGTGACGAAACGTGGTTATATGGTTATGACATCGAAACCAAGGCCCAATCATTACAATGGAAGCGGCCAGATGAGCCAGTGTTGGCTCTTCGCTGCGATACCTGGCCTTCCAAACTCCAGATTGTTTTTGTACATCAGGATTATATTCCTATACAAACTTAGGGCTTTGTCTCACCGATTACCGATAATCTTACAGAAGTGCCGTCTGTCAAGAGTGATCCCCAAGTATTTATGAGTTGAGGTGGTGCAGTACTTCCTCATACCTTCCTGAGCTTCTGTGTTATGCTGACGCATTTACCTGGGCAAAGCCCGATATTCCATCTGCAAAGATGAATTATTTTTATTCAAGCTAAGATGGATTTTGGACGAGGAGAGCATTTTGCTTATAAAAAAGAAAACTCATGCAAGTTATAGAATAGCTCAGGAAGTCAGACTCTATCGAAGACTTGGTGACTATCAAGATTAGCTTCAATGACATATTTCTTGGCGTGAAAGCCAAGATTCCGAATCCGAATTGGAACTGTCTTTTTGTCCAGTATCTTTTCCTGGATACTTCATTCGAAAATGTTTCCAAAGGCTGGAAAACGCTTTTTCTCTCAGGCTCAGTCTAAAGGCCGCTGCTATCAATCCAGTCGCTACTTCTTTGTGCGAGCTGACACCAGTTGTTCACCCCAAGTTTAGTTAAGTCTTTCCGCACCTGTTCGTCCCATCTCTGTTTCGTTCGTCTCTTTCTGTGTTTTCTCCCAAAGTCTTTCACATTCCATTTGTTCAACTTTTTTACTGGAGCTTGTTCATGCATATGGATAACATGTCCTATCAAGCGCAGCCGCTGTTGTTTTATGCGCTTGATCAGATCATGGATACTGGGATGATAAGCCAATTGTGTAGCGCTATATTGTTGTCGCTGTTATTCATTGGTGGAGTTTTTTTTAAGGTGGGGGTACCAAGCCCGATGCACCAACCTTTTAATAACTCAATAAGGAGGGCCGCTGCTCACGTTAGCCAGCAGTTTTGTTACCAGGGGAGACGCCAGGGGAGTAAGCAAGATCGCTCTTGCATAAACCAGTCATCAGAATTACCTCTCCATTCGGATTATGAAAATTTATGTCTAGAAACTGCCACTTAAATATTCTAGTACCACTAGCTGGGCTAGTAAACATCTCTTGGAAATGTAAGCTACTGGGGATAGGAGGTTGGATCATATTAAAAACTCAAGAGTTCACAAAGATGAGTGAATTAGAAAGTGAAAAGCAAGGGAGAAATTGTAGCCTGCCGAACAAACTTTGCATACACGCCGCACTCACATGTGAAATCGTAGGTCCACATCACAACTTTTCCCTCAAATTTCTCCGACATTCACTTTTATTGCTTATCTTTGTGAGTTCTAGAGTCTTTGATCGGTCGGTATGAGCCCAACTCAGAGAGACTCTTTCTTCCTTGTGGATCAATAGGTTCTGCGTTTTGTTTGTAACGAACTAAAGGATTGGGAGTGCTCGCCGAGTCCAGGGTTACAGAAATTTATAATTTCTTAAAGTCGTGGTTGCTGCAAGTAAATTCCCTAAACAACATTCCAAGGTTCCAAGGCGTTTCCTTTTGGGTTTTATTTCAGGATATTCTATGTGGTACTATTAATTCTAGGTATTATGCTAGATATGCTGGATCAAGAGTTCTCTCGGGATATCTGGGGTTGGTTCCGATGGGCTGGGTCCTTTTGTGGGCGTCTGTTACTGGTTAATTGGGACTCGTTCCGGATATTCTGGCCCGCAGGAGGAATTCTCCGGGGAATCTAACTCAGGACGGGACGCCAAGAGATCGGAGGGGCTCGATTGCTCTGTACCGGGTTCCAGTTCTGGGGAGGATTGGTTATCTAAGGGGCACAGATGAGTAGAGGCACGACTGCTCCGTAGAGTATTGGAACTCTGGGGAGGATTGGCTCTCCAAGATGTACAAGAACGGGGCGGATGCCCTACGGCTCCGTAGAGTATTACAACTCTGGGGAGGATTGGCAATCCAAGATACTCAAGAACTAGGTGGAGGCACTACAGCTCCGTAGGGTACTGACCTGTGGTGGGGTTGGCAACCTCTAAGATATCTTAAGAACTAGTGGAGGCACACGCTCCGACTGTTGCGAACTCTGGGGAGGAATGTCTCTCCAAGATAAACAATAACTAGGTGGATGCATCTACGTAGCAATCCAAGACACTCAGAGAACTAGGCTGGAGGCTCACGTACAGCTCCGGAGGTATTAGAACTCTGGGGGGGGATTGGCAATCCAAGATACTCAAGAACTAGGTGGAGGCACTACAGCTCCGTAGAGTATTAGAACTCTGGGGAGGATTGGCAATCCAAGCTTCACAAACCAAGGTTAATGCCCTACGGCTCCATACCTATGGAGTCTAAGTACCTCTGCGGGCTTACCTGTGTTCTTGAGCCCTCGTGACTAAGTGACTTCCTAAGCGTCGATGTCGGTCTTTTATATGCTTTGCTAGCGCTTAGCTCACGCCACCATGAGCTTTTTAAGGGTTGCCATCGATAACTATCGGTTATTAGTCGGTATCGATCGGAGGGGCCCGAATACGTTGCATTTGAAATTCAAACCAGCCGTTATGTAAATTGTGCGCGCTAATACAGTGCGTCACATGTTTCAGCGCCTCTTTTACTTGTAGCGCTTTGAAGACTAGGGGCCTACGAAATGCTAAGGTTCTTGATCTGGCACTGAACCTCTTCCATTTTGATTGATGGGACTGCACTGGGATGTCGAGTACACGTTCATACGCCACTTGCGGCTCACCGAGTTACAACTTAACCGCCCCTTTCCTGCCGAGAGTTTAGCCTAGCTTTGCGGATGATAAATTTGGGTACAGCCAGCTCCTTATACGAGTATGTACCTTCCAGTGAGCCAGATTTTTTCTTAGCACAGTACGCTTGTATACATTTGGACCAAATATTAACTATTTCTCGACTAACTTGGATTGGGTTAAGACATCAAAGTCATGAAATGATTGGACTATGATGCACATTCCTAAAGCCGAAGCGAAACACCAATATAATTCTATTAACCTGTAAAAGTTCCAGGGTAAGCTAATCATTCCATTGCCAGGCTAGAAGCGAAAGCTTCATTTAGTTGGCATCCTTTGGCTCCCATGGTGCGTATTAAAGAGCGCACACACATCCTAGCACACGTGTGTTTATTTTTGCATTTCATTCGCCGACGCGTCGTTGCCAGTGCCACCATTTCCACCATTTCACTCGCATTAGCAACTGGTTTAGGCTCTGGGCATAAGCCCCGGGGGGTGGAGGTGGGGGGCCGCAAATGAAATACGTATTTCCTTGGCACACATTTGCGTTTTACCCAATTGCCTTCCATGCAGGGGAGAGTAGGTCCTGTCCTGTCCTGTCCCACCCACTCCAAAAGCCAATTGCATTTGCCAGCACTTCTCGTGTTGTTTGAGTTTTTATTTAAAATTTCTGTCCGTTTCTTTACACATTTTGCAGCTGCTTACAATACACATGCACTTATGCCTGGCTATATATTTATATATATATTTTTACGGTTATAATTAAGGGATATGACTTTTATTTGCAATTGCCCTTTGGGGCTTGGTTTCTAACTAACCAACCAACAATACTGGCAGCGCCTGTTCCTGTTCCATTTTCAGTTGTTAATTGTTAAGTAACGTTTCTTGGTTTTAGTTTTGGTTTTTCTAATAATACTAAAATACTGAAATACCTGTAATTAGCTGTTGATTATAGTTTAAGTAGAGCGACAAACTTGAGTATTACTGAGAGAACGAAATTTAGTTGCGTTTATTCAAGGTTAACAATGTGTAAGTTAGTTGTGGAACTCAAATTGTGGGAAACTTTCTCTTTTTTTTTGATACCTCTCACTAAGTTAATCTAAATATCACTCGGTTTTTTTTGGTTGTGGTTGAATTTGGAATTTGCTACGCACAAATGTACAATTATTCTTCTTAGACGTTATCCTGGACAAGCTACACCTCCTCATAGCTCAGACACTTGGGCAGCGGCCCGGACCATTTGCCGTCCGGCTGACACTTGGGCCGCTCGGGCGGACCCGTGCTGTGGTGATTCTCGTTGGTCTGCACAAAGCCCGGACGACACTGCACGCTCAGATAGTCGCCCGCATCGTAATTGAATTTGAGGGGCGCAATGAGGCCGTTGGGCGGGTCGCCAGGATAGGGACACTGTGATTTGCCTGCATAAGAGCATGGAGGGATGGTCATGGGGCGTGATGAGTGGATGGTTTGGTGAGCGGTGATCGGTGATCGGTATCGGTAGTTTGTTACAGCGGAAATACAACACAAGAGTCATTAATTCATTTTGGAGCGAGAGTGGAGAGGGGACCCACTTTTTGGTAGAGTACGCAAGGCATCTCTCTCCCGCCAGCTGCTTAGTTGTTGTCTACTTACAAAATGGAGGCGAGTGCGACCAGAATCCGTTCTCCGTGCAAATGATGCTGGACTCGCCGACCAGGGTGTGGCCATCGTTGCAGCTGAAGGTGACCAGCGCCCCGACAGTGAGGCGTCGCTGGCTCAAGCTGGTGCCACCGATGCGTCCATTGAGCGGCTGCACTGGCATGACGCACTGTATGACTGGGGGAGGAAACACGGAAGAACAAGCTGAACAACTGAACCAAAAACAGTGATACTAAGAAGTGTCGCTTACTCCCAAGTTTCTCCACGACTTGCAACACTGAACCAGTTCGCTTGTGCTTCCTTCTCATCCCTCTCACTCACCTTTGCAACGTGGGACGGGGCCACTCCAGACGCCCGTCGGCTCACAGTCCAGCTGCGCCGGTCCGGTCAACTTGAAACCCCACTGGCATTTAAACACCGCTCGCCCCCATGCCGATGTGTTTAGCTCAATTAGACTGAGATGCGGATCGTCCACCAGCAGGCGGGGACACTGCATAGCATGACATGTTGGCGTGGGCGATGACCAATTGCCCGATGCCAGGCAGGTGGCATTCCAAGCGCCATCCAACCGAAAGCCCTCGGGACAGTCATAGAGCGCCCGCTGTCCCAGTTTATTGCCCTCGAGGCGCAGGGTTAGCGGCGGCAGCGGTTCTGGTAGCTGCGGGCAGGTCGAAGTGGCCACCACAACGGCAATGCTGTTGGTTAGTCCGCGCGGTGAGGTGCAGGTGAAGGTGCCGGAGTCGTTGTTCTCAATGTTCTTGATGCTCAGGCGATAGCGTACGGCCTTCTCCTCTTGGGCAGGTGACCAGCCTGCAGGTGAGTAACTGGATATTCCCGTGTTCTCTGGGAGCTTAGGACCCTGGACTTACCCGTTGTATACTGCATGTACCAGCTGGTCCAGCTCCATTCGGGTGTGCCGCGTACCCGGGGATACATGCAATCCATGAGGACAGTACTATGCGGTGGCACAGCCATTACACCCGAAGGCTCAAACGAATGCGAGCCATTGAGAATCTTGATGCGTATAGAGGGAGCACTGTCCTCCGAGTAGTTGGTTAGAACAGTGGTGGGCACACAGCTGGGCATGCGTGGCGCCCACAATCCATTGGAGCAAAGGACACGCGATTCGCCCAGCAGCTTATAGATGCCCAGCTCCTGGCAACGGGCCTGCAAGGAATGGCCATGCGGCAGATCCCAGCCCACATTCTACAGGGGGGAGGAGCAGGAAAGGAATAGAGTGTCAAGAAATTAAAAGGGTGCACAGAAGGAGAAAGAAGAGAGAAAAGTGAGAGTTAAAGACTTATTTTAGTAGCTCTCATTAGTTGGAGTTAATCTGCACGGGCGACTCATTCTCAGTGTGTGTGTCCGTGTCTTTGTCGGAGCGTGTGTGTGTGTGTGTGTGTTGGTTCTAGCCTAAGCCGTGCAAGGACCCACTACTTGGACCCGCTACTCGCTGTGTGTGTTCCGTCTGTGTGTGCGTGTGCGTATATGCAGCTACAACAACAATCAACGCAGACTCCTGGTGGTGGTCACTCACAATTTCTGTATTTGAGAGTAGTGTCGATTTGGATAAACGCGTTTTGCGCCAGCCGCGATTCGGTGGTATTGGAGTCTGCAAAAAAAAGGAATCAAACAGTACCAAAAAAAAACACAGTTGCTCCTCCTGGCACAGCATCGGCATGCAGTTGATAGGATGACGCTGGACAAACAAAGTTGGTGCGGCTGATATGAGGATAGAGACAGAGAGAAAGAGAGAGAGAGAGAGAGAGAGAGAGAGAGAAAGATAAAGAGACACTTCCCCCAATCCCTGCAAACATTTTTGGCCAATTCAACTGTTGGGCGATGATTTAGAAGGAATCGAATTTTGGGAAAACTGTGACGAAACATTAAGTATGCCGCCCCAATTGTTAATCTATATTCATTTCTTTTTTTTATGAATAGCAGGCTTGGAAGAAAAAGACTCAAATTCAAAATTGATTCGTAGCATGTTCAAGCGACAAGGGAAGTATAGTCCATCGAAAACAGACCCTCGCAGTGAACACGTGTGGACAATATGTAATACAAAAATAATAATACAATAAAGTTATTCAAATCCCAAAGTTAGAACAGTTATTTAGAAACACAACTATTTGATATATACGCTAACTACCCTAGCCTGGAGTTTCTTTACAAGTGGCGCCCGAGCAGGGATCCTAAGGTGTAACGAGAAGCGAGGAAAGACGCACCGTACGCGGCGTGCGTGGCAGGTCCTCTGATTACGCCAGCAAGGAACGACGCACCAAAAGCGGCGTGCGTGGCAGTTCCTCTGATTACACCAGCAAGTAGCGACGCATCGAACGCGGTGACAGCGGCAAGGGAACCTTTTTAGAGCGGCGTGCGTGGCAGCTTCTCCGGTGACCGCAGCCGACAAGGATACCAGTATTAGTAACCCAGAGCCAGAGATCAGCCAGGCGACACGGCGAGCTAAATCAGCTATGACCGTTCAAAACCTTGAAAGACGACAGAGACGTACCACAGGACCATCCGACTTGAAAGCCTTCAAAATCTCTTTTGGTTTTCTTCGATACATTTTCGATAGGGATTGAACTTGTGTCATTTAAAAAAGCTTCAGCATCTCATCTGGAGCGATCTGTTAGGAACCGAATAATTAGTCGATTCGGAGTTCCCAAACTGTTGGTCTGCGACAACGGAACTCAATTTACCAGTCGCTCGTTCAAGTCGTTTCTCATGTTAACAGGAGTAGAATTTCAACTCAACACAATTTGCCCTCAAGAAAACACCACTGAAAGGACCCCCTGCTCGGGCGCCACTTGTAAAGATCCTCCAGGCTAGGGTAAGCTCAGCCAGG
This sequence comes from Lordiphosa collinella, assembly GCA_018904265.1. Taxonomy (NCBI): domain Eukaryota; kingdom Metazoa; phylum Arthropoda; class Insecta; order Diptera; family Drosophilidae; genus Lordiphosa; species Lordiphosa collinella. Next base: position 892,230 of record JAEIFV010000033.1, read on the forward strand.
CCAAGGTCTACTACAAGAAAATTTGTAGTTGCGGGGTCGGTGTCAACGATACCTGCAAGAGAAAGGACTATAACTAGTGTCTGAATGTGAGCGTGCATATCAAAAGGTTGTTGAGTAACTTTGGGTAACTTTAGTTCATTACTATTTTTGTTTTGATTATTCTCCAGGCATGTTCACTGCGAAGTAAGTTTTCGACTGACTATATTTCCGATGTCGCTTTGCCATGTTTCGAATCAATTTTGAATATTCCGTTTTTTTCATCCTGCTATTCACTTAAAAAATGAAAAAAATATATATTTGAGGCGGCATACTTAATGTGTAGTCACAAAACTTACATTAACAACTTTCAAGAGCCCCCAACAGGCAATTTTTTAATTTCTATACGTTCCTACAGAAATATCTGATATACCTAGATCTGTCTCAAAAACCGCTGCCCTGGACCTAGCAGACATAGCCCCAAGAGATCTACTTGTAAGAATTAGAAGCATGCCAAAGATATCCACCTCTTGATCGTCGGCAATCTCCCAGAAGACCTTGTTTCCCCAATGCCAAAAGAGTTGAGAGAGCAGGAGGAGGAGGGTTCCTTCTGACACTCCCTAGGTGCCATTGAATATATTGGGAAAGTGGAAAAAGTTAACCCTTTTGAAACACTTTAGCCACTTCAATCGAAGAGAGGTTCGAGAGATATTCGTAGGCCCTTCCATAGATAATGTTTGCAGGGTCCTACCCAGAACCCAATCGTAGGAATTGCTGTATGTATGTGCTGTGGTAGGCGTGTGCAGCTTCATGTTATGTGGGTATGTTGTGCTGAATGCGTGGCACGGCAGCCGGGATCGGATGTAGTCAGTCACTTACCACTGAGATGTTGCGATAGCTGAGCAGCAGATGGGAGGGTATGCGATTCACATGGCAGCTCTTGTACAAAGGTTGAAATTTGACGTTTCCATTGTCATCTAAAGAGAAAGAGGGAGAGAGAGAGGGGGGAAGCGGGAGCAGAAGCCGGCGGGTGAGCCAGGCATTAACTGGGTGCCAAATGAAACAACACTTGTGGTTGTTGTGGTTTATTGTTGTTGTTGGTCTTGTGTGCTGATTGTGTTGGTTTTATTCGTATTATTGCAACTGTAATGACTCGACTCCTATTGTTTTGTTTGTGCGACTTAAGTGTAAATGTATGTAAATATGTGTGTATCCACGGTGCTGGGTGCGCTTGTGTGGGTGGTGCTGATGGTGGTGGTGGTGGCTGCTGCTGCTCACTTACCCTCCTCGTTGGTGGCGCACAACGGTCCCACCCACTTGCCCTTGACACAGCGGATCTTGCACAGACGTCGTCCACCCATGGGTCCAATTTCACCGGGAAACCGTATTTCGGACACTTCCGTGAACTGTTGCAGTATGTCCACCTCCTCCTCTTCCTCATCGTCCTCATCGAATTCCGTGTCATCGGGATGTACGGGTGAGTAGCCAGCCTCCTCGTCATAGATACCTAAAGATTTTTGTTTTTGTTTTTTTGATTTGGAAGAAATCGGAACAGAAGGTGTCGGGCGTTATGAAATGGACAATGTACAATGCCAAGAAAGGGGTAGATAGGGGTTGAGAGAGTGGGATTTTCAATAGAGCAAGCATATAATGAGCTGTCAAGCGGTATGTGCGAGTGAATGAAAGGTCCTCAAGATGTGCCACAAGTGCTGATTCAACTTAAGGTTTTAAGGCGTCGACGAGCGAAGTGGCCACTTAACGGGCTACAACTTCATTTCCCGTCATGAAAAAGAAGAAGTGAAAAGGCAAAGATAACATGAAGGATAATATTATGCCAGAGCTGGAGCACGGGCTAATAGAAAAACCTGACACGGACACCGACACAGCACAAAAGCGGCGCAGAGTCAAAGTAAACAAAGGACGCATAAAAAGAAAAGATTCCGTGACAAAGGCGGTCAGCGAAAACCCCGACTAGGGGAGCTGGTTGGTTGGTTGGTTGGTTCGTTGGACGACGACCAACTAACCACGACAAAGAAGAGCGTCAATTTTTGTGCTAGCCAAATAAAGCATAATGTCGCCTGGGGGTGGCTGAAGGGGGGCGGCGGGTGAACATGAAAAGCCAAAGAGGGTACGTCGATGATGGCGAAGGGGTGGCAGGTGTTAAGCAGATGCGAAATGCAGATGAAGATTATGAACTGAACTGAGCTGAACTGTAAGCTTGGTGGCAATGAGTGACTGCGATTAGCTTTTACGAGTATGTTTCGGTGTGTCCTCAACTCTCGAAACCCGTTTTTAGTTTTTGTTGCTGTTTTTTTTTTTTTGTATGTATGTATATGTGTGTGTTTAGGTGTAACCCAAAAATTTTAAATACACTGGCAAGGGTCGGAAAAAGGCACTCACTAGGCTATGAAACTGGTAAGCAAGTCTCGAGCCCAAAATTGCTATGCAGTCCCTTCCTCAACCCGGACCAAAACCATTATCAATATCAATATCAAAACATTTACGCGTTTCGCGGAACTTATGTCCCGCCCAGTGTTGTCAGAGTTTGAGGGACGACTTTAGTGCTTGGGCATCTTGTTGGAACATTGCGGTCAATCCGGAAATAAGCCAGCACTGCACCTTCACAAAAAAGAGAGGCAACACACCGAGGCTTAAGCTGAACGACTCAGTCATTCCACATAAGCAGTCTGTCAGGTACCTGGGCATAACACTGGATAGGAGACTTACTTGGTCTGACCACATTAAGCGAGCTGTAGCTGTCACCTAGGCTAAAGCTAACAAATTGGACTGGCTCCTTAGAGCGAGATCAGGGCTCTCGTTACGCGCCAAGATATTGATAATCAGGGCAATAATCATCCCGACTTGGACCTGGGGTATCCATCAAAAGGGTCGAAACGATGCAATCCAAGATCTTACGCAGAATACTCGATGCTCCCTAGAACTTGTGGAACACCGCCATCTACAAAGACCTCGGCATTCTACCAGTCTGTTGACAGATCAACCGCTACACCAGCAGATATAGAGACCGCTTGCTTGCCCACACAAACCGACTCGCCAATGAGCTAGCCACAACTCGGATACGGAGACGGCTCAAAAGGAGACACCCAAATGGATACACAGTAGGTTTAAAACATGATTCAAAGGGCACTTTGACTCCACTCAGTCAGGGCTCCAGCATAGAATATCACTTGATTCTCTTGTCTACTGAAAAAAACTTTACAAAGTTTGCTTAATCGTGTAAACTTCGACTTTGAAAATTGAATCTCTTGCAGTTCTCTGCGATTGTTTAGTGTTGGATTCCTTATGAAAAAGCAAACTGACGTCATCAGTTTTTAAATACGTAACTACTACTGTGGGCAAAAAGTAGTCGGAATTTGTTTATAAATCAAAAAATCTTTATTTATTCTTCCAAATCAATTTCATCGCCTTCAAAGTAATCCCCTTCCGATGCAATGCACTTATGCCAACGTTTTTCCCCGTCTTCGATGCATGCCAAAAAGTCACTTTCAGGTATGGCCTTCAGAGCGCGTGCCGATTCACGTTTAATCTCTTCAATCGACTCGAAACGGTGTCCTCGGAGTGATCTTTTGAGTTTGGAGAATAGCCAGAAGTCACACGGAGCTAAATCAGGCGAATACGGTGCGTTTCAACTTGTCCTGATAGTCAGAAAGCATTATTTCACACACTTCAACGCGGTTCTGTTTTTCAATGAAATTAAGCGATTTTGGCACCAAACGAGATTTGACTTTTTTCAGGCCCATGTGGTCTTTCAAAATGGTTTTTACTGATCCTTCTGATATTCCAACAAGTTCAGTAAGGTCGCGGACAATCAATCGACGATTTTGGAGCACCAATTCTTTGCATTTGTTGACGTGTTGCTCATCAGTTGATGTTGATGGTCGTCCAGATCGGTGTTCGTCTTCGACGTGTTTTCGGCCTTCTTTAAACCATTTGTACCAGTCAAATGTTGTAGATTTTGGCAGAGCTTGGTGGCCGTAAGCCTTCTGCAACATTCTCAACGTTTCCGCAGCGGTAATTCCATTCAGGAAGCAAAATTTAATCGCACTTCTTTGTTGAATAATTTCAGACATTTCAAAAATCGCCAAAACCACTTTTTGCGTGTCACAAAACCAAGCGTAACTCAAACAATAATGAATATTTTGACATGACATTTGACATGTAAGTCAGTGACAGTGCTGCCAACTAAAAAAAAAAATATTCGGGCGAAAATATTAGCCCACGTGATTTAAATCGACAAATTCCGACTACTTTTTGCCCACAGTAGTATGTGAACTGAAATCCTCTTCTCTTCAAGCATAACAACTTAGACCTTAGATAAAACTTCAAACGTTCTGAATATATCAGACCTTGTCTCGGTCCTTTGTTTTCACTCCTTTTATTAGAAATCTCAGTGGGTTCAATGGTCAAGGCCTACTGAAGATGAAGTTTCCTGATTTTAAAGTTATGGCTAAATTTTGCTAGATCAAATCAATTATGAATATCAAACTTAAGTCAATATCGAACTTTTCGATCCGAATGATGGATCTAATGTTAATCCTGCCTGTTTCTAAATATAACAGTTTCGAGCTTTAATCAAGCTCACCCGAGCTAAAGACGGGAGCAAGACAGGAATCCAGGGATGTAGACTGTTCTGAACTTTAACGACGTCTCAACTTTTTTGTTCCTTCAGGGTTTAGGATTCCCCATTAGAGGACAGAATATGTGTGAATGTTTTTAGGAGCTGCGACTGACTTTCTGACATTCAACGAGGCTTGATTTCCACTAGCAATGAAGTGATCGGCCCTATGCTATGTGAGAGGAAGCACTCAGTTCTAAATCAACTAGAACCTATTAACCTTTGCTAAACTGAGTAAGTACAGCACAATCTTTATAACCTGCTCTCAACACTACTCTTTCCAGACCCGACCAAATGGAGAGGACTGAAAAATGTGCTTGCGTTGGAGAGCATTTAAGACAGCAGTCGATTAACTTGCTTTTCTGTGTTTCTTCCTCAAAAAGCCGCTAGTTAGGTTAGCGTCTGTGTGAAATGCGCAAGTGACTTCGTCTTCCCGGTGCTATGGGTTGTCCAAGTCTGCTTTATACTCATCTCCCAGAGTGAGTAAGGAGTAGGCACTTTTCTACTTATAGAAATCGAAAATCCAAAGCATTAATTTCGGATCGCTTCTGTGTGAAAACACGAGATCAGCACTGCTTTACTGGCAGGACTAGCAAGTTAGAGACAAACGCATGTTAGATGTCTGGTTTAAGTCTCCCAGCCGAAGGTCTGTTAAAAAGCTTAAAACTTTGGGTCAGGTAAGCAAATGCTTCGACATCTAATATAAGAAACAAAAAAACTCAAAGTAAAATCAAAATAGTTACAAATTTGCCTCATTCCATTCCATTCCACCCACTTGCCAGTGCATTTGCCCGCTTCGACTAGCCGAAGCCAACCTTTTACACATAGGACATTGAGCACAACACAGACGGACAGACAGACAACGAGACAGCGACAGAGGCGGCAATTTCATTATAAGCATGGGCACTGTGGCATTGCCAGTGTCTGGCCGCTATGTAAGCGCTACACTCACCCTTGTCCTTGCGGCTGGTGGTCTTGGAGCTTGAATCGCCACCACCTTTCGGACGGCTCAGTGCACCCGTGGTCTTGCCCGACTTGCGCTTTACACGTTGCAGGGCCACTGCTGCACTGCTCGACTGATTTGAAAATTGCTGCTGATCCTCCTCCAGTTGAAGCTGGCCAAGATCGCCCTTGACCTCGCGACGCCAACGCGGTTGAATGTCACGCTGGTCGAGCTCTGCATCGTGACTATCACCGCGTCGGCGATGATGTTCAGGAGTCTCTGTCTCGGACTCGGGGTCTGCCTTCTTGGGCTTCCTTTTCAGCTGCAGCTGGTTGCACTTCTCCACGCTGCCGCCCTGGGCGAGGCATTTGTTGCGACGCGCCTTGAGCTTCAGCTTGTGCAGCTTGGCACGCAGCTCCCGGTTGGGTTCGCGACTCTTCAGAATATCCGCAATGTGCACATAGTAGACATCCCCCTCAGCGGCCAGCTTACTGCCCGCCCAGCGATCCAGGTCGGACGAAGCCTCCGCATCGTGCAGTATGGCATGCCGCTTGTAGCGACTGCCTCGGCTACGTGCAGATTGGCCATTGTCATTCTCAATACGACGCCTGCGTCCGGAACCCGAGCGACGCTTCTTGCCCTGCTTGCGATTGGTATTCAGACGCTTGTAGGCGGCATCCGCATCGCCGCCGTGCAGCTCCTCATCGTCCCCATCGAGGTCATCGTCGGCCACCAGGCTGGCCGCTGCATCCCCCGCATGCAGTTCATCCTCGCCCAAATCCAGGGAATAGGGATTCACAATGGCCGCATGATTTTCGCTGGGATGACGGGCCACCGTATCGATAAACTCCACATCGGCGGTGGTAAAGTCCTCGGGCAAGTAGACCTGGGTAGTCTCGAATTTGGCATACGGCTGTTCCGTGGTCATATCCGGTTTCACAATGGTGAAGCGCACATCCGGCGCCCGGCAGCCAGGCGAAGCATCTGCGGAGAGAGAGAAAGAAAATGCCATGTAATATTGAACAACTTTTGCCATAAATATTTCATATGCGATCTAATTTAATAACTTGGCTTGCCAACTTCAACGGACTTTGAAGTGCAATCGAAATTGCAAATTTCCAATATGCATGGCCAAATGTAACCATCCGCACACACACACACACACACACACACACACAAGCGCACACTTCAAGTCAAGTTTCCATTTGAGTTGATGCCAACATTTTCCATACGAAAAGCGTCGACAGTTTTCAGTTATTTTTTTTAAGACTAAATTAAAGTTTCTTCAATTCTGCTTCTTTTTTTTTTTTGCCATAAACTGGGTCAAATGCTGTAAAGTAGCCAAATTGCATTTGGACCCTCTTAATTGATGCAATTCCATTGCCAATTAGTCCATGTAAATTGCAAAGGGCAACAAGAGACACACACTCACACGCAGAGAGAATGGAAGGGGAGATCATGATGCTGCTTCCTGGGGGTAACTAAAACGATTTAAACACTTTGCAGTGGTATTAGGGAGATTCTGTACAGATTCCTGGCAACAGATGGCGTCGCTGAGAGAAATTACTACGTTAAATCTGTAGTTACCTCGATTCTCTAATCGACTGAGTTTTTATGGGGGTATGAAATTGCCACCTGGGGAGCCACGCGCTCTGAATCTTTTTGGCTCTTGCTTAGCTCTTTACTTACGACTCTTGGCTGAACTGCGAGCTACTTCTAGAGAGTGGCTCTCAGTTTGGGCTCTTAGCTTAGAGCCAAGAGCTAAGAGCAAAGAGAGATTTAAAGGCCTGGTTTCTTGATCGATTCGGCATTCTAAAGCATTGAAAATCCACTAGATGGAAAGCTGGATAAAAAACTTTCTTCCTATTAGACACCTACTTCGCTTACTTCTCAAAAATTTTAAACTGCTACTACACCCAGAAAAAAACAAAAGGAATAATTTAATTTAATCTTATCTAATTTTATCTATTCGTTGTTGAATTTTCAGGATTTCGTTCTTATAATCGAGCTAATTTCGCTCTTAGTTTAGAGTTTATTGGCCGCGTGCCTTTTCACAGAATCCAAAAATTGTATTGGGATGCCGGTGATCTCCATCTTCTTGCTGGTAACCTCACTAATAGAGAACAACACGCCAAGGGTTACTTCCAATTTAAAGCGTCTGGTTTATATATATTTCCAACTAAAATCTATGACAATTAGATCACCGAGTTAAGAGCGGCCAGCAACATTAGGCGCGCGCCAAAAGATCTTCTGTATTAGGCTTATCTATTTATGTGTGTGTGTGCGTATGCGTTAATCGTTACATTGCTTGTTGATGTTTACACTGGGCTAAACCTTACGTTTAAATCATTCATACTTCATTATTTATATTTCATTTAATAATTATCTTAAATATAACTTCAACTGCTTAAACAGAGGTAAAGAAACTAAGAAAGCAGAGCATGCACATTTGAAAGATTAGCGTTGAGTCCGCTCTCACTGTTTCATTTTTTTATGCGAGATGGGTGTGTGCGGAAACGCCACTCATGTTGCTTTGGAATTCCCAAGCAGCTATGGCATTGCAGGCATAAAAAGACGATTGTTGGACTAAAAGTTGACAGGTAAAAACTGCTACCGCTCTGTGGTCTTGTTTTTCTCGAGCCAGCTAAAACTTGCTACATGATTTGACACTTCATTTTCTTAGAAATAAATTAATTAATCTAATATATTAAGCTAACTTCGGCTGTGCCGACGTTTTAATACCCTTGCAAATGCTCGTTTTGATATAATGATTTCGACCAAATTATGCAAATGCAAAAATATACATTATTAATAATGTCCAAGTTAAAGAACGATAACATTGAAAACAACATTTTTTTTACTTTGACCCATTTTCCGACCGTTCGGTACTAACAACTCAGCTCGTCACCATGATCAAGAATATATATACCCACCCGACAATCGACATTGAGAACGGACCCGTTTTCGACATTTTCTAGAAATTTTCGCTTACTTAACTATCGAGAACGTGTTTCATTTTCAGTCCGAAAAAGTATTACCTGTCGCTCAGTTTGTGGCAGCAAAACGTAAGTTCTCGATACACGTTTTCGGACCCGCTCTCGACTTTTTCGCGATAGCGAAAACGAGTCAAAAGCGGATCGATTGCAAAATTCTGGCCCTTTGCAAGGGTATAAAGAGAGAAAATCAACTTATTTTCAAATGTTGCTTAGTTGAAATATCTTTCTCTTGAACCCGATGAGCATTTGACAGTAAACAATGCTTTTGATTCAAGAATGAGCCATCTAGGATTTGAGAACCATTAGCAATTTTCTTAATTTCGTTCGCCAATAGTTTTAGAGGTTCGAAAAGCAGGGAGATTGTTGACGCTTGTGCCGAGTGAGAGCCTTTGTAGGCTATTTGGTTTTTATACTCTGTACCAAAGGTACACACAGTATATTAGGTTTTTGCAGAAGTATGTAACAGGCAGAAGGAAGCATCTCCGGCCCTATAAAGTATATATATTCTTGATCTTGATTTAGTGGCCGGGTGGCTCAGTGTGCGCGACCTCTGTGCAAGAGGTCGTGGGTTCGATCCCGCCTCGGAACATCTAATGAAAAGTTTTTTCTTTGAATCAACTTTACACCCGGCCACACCTCTTTGCGGTTGGCGCCAGCTTTGTAGTAATCCCTTTCTCTTGTGCTAAAATTAGAAGCGCACGAGCCAAGAGATTGAGAGAGGCTCGGCTTTGGCCCTTTGGGGCTGTGTCAACCTGACAAGCCATTTTACTTTACTTATATTCTTGATCAGCATCACCAGCCTAGTGGATGTAGCCATATCCGTCGATCTGTCCGTCAGTTTGTCCGTCTTGAAGCGCGCTCCTTGATACGTCTTTTCATACTCTGTACCAGAGGTACACAGAGTATATTAAGTTTGTGCAAAAGTATGAACGCACAGATCTAAGAGATGGTAAGAAATAGAGCTTTGGCATGTATGGGACAAATACTTCTTATACTTGCAGGTAGATCAAGTTTAATTTCAATTTTTTTACCCGCCCCCGCAAATTGGAAGAAACATCATATCTCCCACAATTTTATAGATAGAAGGTTCATTCCTTCTGTACATATTTAGTAATCAGGATTATTTATCGATCCGAGGAATGGTAAAGATCGGATGAACGATAGTCGAGATATAAAGAAAACAAAAAATTATGGAAGTTAGAACTTTGGTGTTAATATGGACAAGTCATTGAAACCTTTCAAAAGGCTAACTGAGGGCCCACATTACTATTAGAGTTCTGTCCGCTCCACCATCATCCTTAAAGTAAAGTCTTGGGAAGGCTAAAGCCATAAAGCAAGGTTCTGTGTTCCACTGAGAAAATTCCCTTTAAGAGTTTCCATTTGTAAGTTCCAGCAACGGTCACCAAGCTCTTAGATACTGATACAGCTATAGCCAGTGGAAACCCTGAACCATATAGCTGTGATATAGCTGTGGAAATGAGGAGCGACTGCTTTCCACTTTTGAGATAACGCACACTGTACCTGGGACAAACATCTGGTCTGGCCCAATTGACCCTAGATTTAATTTTTTTAACCACTCACTTAGAAGCTAAACTACTCAGGTGACTCAGGTTTTGTAACGCATCATAGAAATCTATTTAAGAATCAGACATATGTTGATAACGCAGTGTTTCTTATCATATTTTGAACATCTGGTCGCCACCAGACCGGTCGCCGGCTTCATCATAAACATACTTATGTACTTCCAACAAGTAGTAAATAGAACCTTATCAAAATTTCTCAGTTATTGTGACTTGCATGAAATTTGTTAAACAAGCGACCCCCTTATAAAACCCCGTTCAGTGATTAGCGGACCAGCTCTGAGTTAACATGGGCATTTGGTTGATTATTGCCTTGGGTGTGCTGATTCATTGGCTCTACAGAGTCAACAAGGATTATTATATTCTTGCCTTCTTTTCGCGTCGAGTGCGTACAAAAGATGGGCGACCGGTGGAGAGCATAGCGCCCATCCCAAAGGGACGAACCATCTTTGGCAATGCCTTCGATTTGTATGGCAAGAATGATGGTGAGTTCGATACAACTGGACGAGAGATGATGATAATTTAAAAAACTCTTTAAAAGCTGAGGTGTTCGACCAATCTCGTAAAGCGGCCAAGCAAATGGGCAAGAGTTATCTGGAATATGGCATGGGTACACCAATTTTCAATATAATTGATCCAGAAAATGCAGAGATGGTATTAAACGATCAGAATTTGATAACGAAGGGACTGGTCTATGATTTTCTACAGCCGGCATTGAAAACAGGGCTACTGACCTCCACAGGTAAGTTTGGAAAAGCAAATTAAAGTATGGAGTATCTAATGTTTCGTTGATTAGGCAAGAAATGGCATATGCGTCGCAAGATGTTGACACCCACGTTCCATTTTAATATATTGAATCAGTTTCAAGAAATCTTCAAGTAAGTAGTATGAATAATTTTACTAATTGAATCACATGGCTGATTTGTTTTATTTTAACTAGAGCCGAAAGTCTGAAGTTTGTGCAGCCTTTTCTAGCTCAAGCAGAGAGCACCATCTCGCTTAGCGAGCTTATACCCAGATTTACACTCAACAGCATTTGCGGTAAGTTCTGTACTAAAAGTCAGCTACTCACATTTGTTCAGTTGTTCACTTGAATCACTTTGTGGCTTTTACTTTGCTACTGTACTACTGAATCCAAAAGATCCAGTTTGTGAACTATAAAGTACAAGTGAAGTAAGTCACTGGTTTGTTCACTTACTCAAGTGTTCAGTGGTTCAGATGCTCACCCACTTGATCTTTGGTTTACTTTGCTACTTAAGAAATTAACAAGAATGAGCAAATATATAATCAACCATAGACCAATATAATGCGTATGTGTGCGTATTCGTGCTGTATAAAACGAATACATGCAGGCAGATTAACAATGCTTGAGAATACGTGTGCACACATACAGTCATCGGCTGTCGCTGTATGCCTATAAGAGAGCGGCTGGCTCTAGAGCGCTCTCTCTCTGGCTTTTGAACAAAATTTCAAGAGAGCTTGGAGCCAGCTCTAGAGGCAGCACGAAAAAATCATGTGCAAAAAAGTCGTATGGCGTTACTCATCTTAGAGATTATATTGGCTTTGGATAAACTAAACAATTAGGATCAAATTTGTGAACTGCTGAACCACTGAACATTAAAACAATTGAACAGCAACCAGTTTAGTTTATGAAGTCATTTCCGTCAGTTGATCACCTTTGTTCGGTTGTTTACTTTGCTAACTTTTTAATTGTTGTGTTCTGTTTAGTTGATCCCTTACTTGTGTTTATATCAGGGGGAGGCATATTCCTATCTTGTGTGCATAGTAAAAATATCAAAGCAGCGCTGCTTCCACACACACAGAATAAGCTGTACAAGCGCCGCCGCGTTGCGTGTTCGGCTTGCGCCTTGACGCAGTCGTTGCTACTAAAATTGAAAGCAATTTTTGTGCTGCTCTCACACACATCAATGCAAAAATGTGAATGTATTTCTTGCCTGCCTCTGGTTTATATTTTCATTTATTCTCTAACTTGCTCAGTTGCTTACTCTTCTATTGAACAACTAATCAAAAGAGAGCAAATATGTGAGCTATTGAACAACTGTTCTATAAAGACTAAAACTGAGTGGCTCACTAATCAACTGAACAAAAGAAACCTTAGCATGATCACTTGGTTAATTAATAAAAATATTTCATTGAACAAAGTCAGTTGCTACCCTTTGTTCAGCTTTTCACTAAACTTACTTTGTTGTGCAATTACTACCCATAAGTTGTTTTTCTTTTGTTCAGTTGATCACTCACTTGACAGTTTTTTGTTCAGTTATTCTTTCCATTGCTCAGCTCATAATTTTGCTACTCAACAACTGAACAAAAAAGAGCAAGTCTGATAACAAGTATACAACTGAACATTTAGGAAAAAAGAAATAAAACAAGAACTTTATCAGTACACGGAGCTACATTTTTTTATATAACCTCCTTATATAATGTATATATATTTTCAGAAACCGCCATGGGCATCAAATTAGATGACATGGCCGAGCGAGGCGATCAATATCGTGACAGTTTCCAAATGATTGAGAATTGCTTTATAAAACGTGTAAGCAATCCCATATATTGGCACCCTAAGCCCTATGAATGGTTTGCGGCTAGCGAATACGAGCCATTCTTGCGTATAGTTCATGAGTTTTCCAGTGACATTATAGCCAAACGAAGAGTACTTCTGGAGCAGGCTTTGGAGGAACGACGTGGCAATCAAGTGGCAGATGATGACATGTGAGAGGGAGTTTAGTTTTCTTTTTCCCTTCAAAACTAAAATGAACTTTTTTCAACCCAGTTTCGTCAACAAAAAGGAACGTTTTGCCATGCTGGATACTTTGATTTGTGCTGAGAAGGATGGACTTATCGATCATGCGGGCATTTGTGAGGAAGTGGATACCCTGATGTTTGAGGGTTATGATACCACCTCCATGGGTTTAATATTTGGTCTCATGAATATGTCTTTGTATGCGGACAAGCAAGAGCTTTGCTTTAAGGAAATTGAAGAACACATTGAGGGTAAGTTTGGATAACCAATGCCAAGGCAAGTAAGCATATTTAATTAAAAGTCTTTTCTGCTCTTCAGATGACTTTAGCAATTTGAACATCAGTCAGTTGTCCAAGCTGCGATATTTGGAATGCTTTGTTAAGGAAACTATGCGCATGTTTCCCTCGGTACCCATTATGGGTCGTCAAACTGTGCGTGAGACTGAGCTGAGCAACGGTTTGATTCTGCCCTCAAATACACAAATCACCATACATGTGTTCGATATACAACGCAATCCTAAGCATTGGTCCTCACCGGATGAATTTCAGCCGGAACGCTTTTTGCCAGAAAATATCAAGGATCGACACACCTATGCTTATATACCATTCAGTGCCGGGCAACGGAATTGCATAGGTAAGAGGAGGGTTTTTAAAGCAAATTGTTTGTGGCTTAATCATTTTTTTTCTTCCAATTAGGCCAAAAGTATGCCCTGCAGGAAATGAAAACTTTGTTGGTGGTCATTTTGAAGCGTTTTAAGATTTTGCCACTGGTCGATCCAAAAGATTTTGTGTTTACTGCGGGAATTATACTGCGCACCAAAAACAATATTCAAGTCAAGCTGGTCAGACGTCAGAAAAGTTGTTAATTTTTTGTAAGTTTACTACCACTTAAACGAATGCTAAAATATATTTCCAATATTTCTCAGTTGATCTGGCGCAGAGCTTTTGAATAAAACCAGTGCCTGGGTATAAACCAAGTTTTTTTAGTGTGAAGCTTCGCATGGAAAACAAGTTCAAAGCAAAAGTCAGATTGTCTGCTTTTGGAGCACCTGATCAAGATTTCTATTCCAAATAATACCTACTTAATATAAGCGAAATAGAATCGTACTGAAATACAAAGAAAGGTTTGTTAGTACTTGAAATGAGCACATTTCAAGTAGAATCTTAGACTTGTGCCAAATTTCGTGTTCAGTACAAAGAGCTGAATTTAATTCCCAGACTATAATTTCGTTGTTTTTTAGAAAGATTTAAGTGTACCCAAACAGGTAAAATTGTATGTGGGGTCTCAAAGGTGATACCAAAATAAGAGAGCGGAATAGAGTCTTACTAACTAACTGTCTAAAGGAGCTGTACCATCTAACTTTAATAACAGAATTTAGAGTAGACACCTAAATTTGAATTTGATCATATTTGGAGATAAAGTTGGCAGGAAATGGATAATTTTGTTTTGCTTCAAGTGCTTATAAAAGTAACTTTTTATAAGATTTTCACATCCCTGGCGTCAAAGACTGTTATGCGACTGTCCTGCTCTTTTTAAGTAACGCACGCTGTATCAGGAAAAGTCATTATTTGAAGATCTGAGTAGTCTGGTCAAAGAAATGTCAGAAAACGCACTTATTGCTTGCTGGGAGGCCCTTTTCTCCGGCGGATATGCTCCTTTGGGAAACTATTCGGAGCCTCCCTAGCGCACCGTACATGGAGCACCTTGCAGACTCCACTATTTGTCTGGACACCAAACAATCTTTGCACACAGACAGCACACTATGTAAAATCGAAACTCCACATTGAAATTTCCCTTCAAATTTGTCCGTTATTTAGTAGTATGGCCGTTACGCGTCTTGTTGTTCTACACTCAGAAAAAAATTCGCATTGAATTTTAGGAAATCACCATATTTTAAAATTTGGCCTGGTATTTAGAAAAATTTTTTAATAAACAGAAAAGGTTTTCCGACACTAAGAAAAATATGTCATAAAAAAAATTTTTTTTGAAAAAATTTTCTAAAAACAAGAAAAGGCCAGATTTTTCCGATAATTAGGGCGCATTTTTCTAGTTTTTTTCTTAAAAATATGGCAAAATTAACCTTTAGTTTTACAGAATGGTAGCCCTTAAAGAGAATACTGTAATTTCTTAAAAACAGGAAAATTTACTTTAACTAATTTTCTTAAAAAACATGGCGATAGTAGCCATTGCTTTTAGAAAAAAAGGTGTTCGATTTCAGGAATTTTTGCTCCACTGGAAAAATATAAGTAGCCCATTCAGTGGTTGACTTGGACCTGGACCGGTGGAGGACTTGGACGGTGATGGATCTGGACCCGGTGGAGGACTTGAGACGGTGGTGGACCTGGAAGGCGGACCTGGTCCTGGACGGGCGGACCTGGACGGTGTGGATATGGACGGTGCATTGGACCTGAACCGGTGTTGGATTTGGTCGGTTTACCTTTTCTCTTGTTAAGAAAAATTTGTCTCTAAATAAGACAATTTTTTTAATTTAAGAAAATAATTACTCTATTATTGAGAAATATTTTTCTTTATATTAGAAAAAAATTTCAGCTTTTAAGAATTGTTTTTCTGACTTTATGAAAATAGTTTTCTATTATTCAGAAAAAGATTCTAGTTCTAAAAATAGTTCTCTTATATTCAAGGTTTCTTGCTCTTTGGTTCAGAAAAGCTTTCCATAATATTTAAAAATTATTTTTCTGCAGATTTTGGATTTCATAAGCGAATTTCTAATTTTAAGGGCTAATTTGGGACTTTTTTTTATGAGTGTAGGGTCTTTGGTCTGGTTAATTTTACCAAATGACCCCTGACACTTTTTATCGACATATCAAGAAGCGAACATTCTCTTGACTAGCGAATGACTTGGAACTGACTTAGATATTGTAATGCATCAGTGAAATCTATTTGGAACTCGGAGCAGGCCAAAGTACATCATGACACAGAATTTCTTATCACTCTTTGAACTCAGCTGAATGCACCCAGACCGGTCGCCGGCTACAACATAAACATATGTACATTCAGCAAGTGTTTAGTAGTACAATCTTATCAAATTTCTCATTTATGACTTGCATTTTATAATTAAACAAGCGATAACGACAATGCTTGGCCCCCCTCATAAAATCCAGTTTAGTGATTTTCGGGCCAGCTCTCCGCTAACATGGGAATTTGGTTAATTGTTGCCTTGGGTGTGCTGATTCATTGGCTCTACAGAGTCAACAAGGATTATTATATTCTTGCCTTCTTTTCGCGTCGAGTGCGTACAAAAGATGGGCGACCGGTGGAGAGCATAGCGCCCATCCCAAAGGGACGAACCATCTTTGGCAATGCCTTCGATTTGTATGGCAAGAATGATGGTGAGTCAGATATAACTGAAATAAGGAAAGTAATCAACATTGGTAAAATCTATTTAAAAAGCTGGCGTGTTCAATCATTCGCGTGAATTGGCTAAGCGAATGGGCAAGAGTTATCTGCATTATGGCATGGGCGTACCCATTTTTAATATAATTGATCCAGAAAATGCAGAGATTATATTGAACGATCAGAATTTGATAACAAAGGGGCTGATCTATGACTTTCTAGAGCCGGCCTTGAAAAATGGGCTACTGATGTCTACAGGTGAGTTTGGCTCAGAAAGTAAAAGGGGTACTATTTAATGATATTTGGCTTAGGCAAGAAATGGCATATGCGGCGCAAGATGTTGACACCCACGTTCCATTTTAATATATTAAATCAGTTTCAAGAGATCTTCAAGTAAGTATTAAGAGTAATTTTAGTTAATGAATCACTTGGTTGATTTGTTTTATTTTGACTAGAGCCGAAAGTTTGAAGTTTGTGCAGCCTTTTCTAGCAGAAGCAGAAAGCACCATCTCGCTTAGCGAGCTTATACCCAGATTTACACTCAATAGCATTTGCGGTAAGTTCTGTACTATAATAAACAAAGTCAATTGCTCACTTTGGTTGTGTTGTTCACTTGGCTAACTTTTTGACTTAACAATTGAACCCAAAAGTGCAAGTACGTGGGCCACTGAACCATAAAGTACAAGTGTCTAAGCAACTGAACAACTGAACAAAGAAGAGCAATTAAAATGGAACATGTTCACTTGATCATTTTAGTGAGCAACTCACTATTGTTCACTTACTCAAATGTTCAGTGGTTCAGATGCTCACCCACTTGCTCAATTGTTATCGTTGCTACTGAAGAAGTGCACAAAGAAGAGCAAATAAATGATCAACTGAACACTGTACTGAATGTTGAATTTATGAAATCATTGAAGTCAGTTGCTTCCCTTTGTTGTTTAATTTGCTTACTTTGTTGCCAAATGTTAAGTTGTTTTTCATTTGTTCAGTTGCACTCTGTATAGTTTCTCTTTCACTTGCTCAGTTCTTCGGTTTACCACTGAATAACTGAACAAAAAGAGAAAATATAAGAGAAATTGTACAACTGAACATTTTTGAAAATAAGTCTGTAAGCTATTAAAAAACCTTACCACAAAAAGAAATTAAACAAGAACTGCCCAGTCGGACTTTGCAGAATGTGTGGAGAAATCTCAGTACATCTGGTGGCATGAAATTTCACGACATGCAAAACTCAGGGGTTTGGCAGCGAACATCTCAGGTCTTCCCTCCTACGACTTACAAAGTTAGTACATCTGCAGTACTGAGAAAGTAAGAAATTTCTTAAGCCGAAGGCTGCTGATGAAGCCCTTGAGATTTTCGGCGTTTCCACTGCAAAAGGAAACCGAAGGCTCAGGTGTTTGCAGGCCTACTCAGGTGAAAAGTAAGCATGAAAGTTGCACATCTTTCATGATGACAAGTCCGACTGGGTGGTTCAGTTTTGCTCTTTGTTGCGCACTTACTCCTAAAAAACCCATACTTAAATTATTTCAGAAACCGCCATGGGCATCAAATTAGATGACATGGCCGAGCGAGGCGATCGTTATCGTGAAAGTTTTCAAATGATTGAAAAATGCTTTATAAAGCGATTGAGCAATCCCATATTTTGGCGTCGTAAGCCCTATGAGTGGTTTGTGGCTAGCGAATTCGAGCCATTCTTGCATGTAGTTCATGAGTTTTCCAGTGACATTATAGCCAAACGAAGAGTACTTCTGGAGCAGGCTTTGGAGGAACGACGTGGTAACCAAGTGGCAGATGATGACATGTGAGAGGGAGTTTAGTTTACATCTTTCCCTTCAAAACTAAAATGAACTTATTTCAACCCAGTTTCGTCAACAAAAAGGAACGTTTTGCCATGCTGGATACTTTGATTTGTGCTGAGAAGGATGGACTTATCGATCATGCGGGCATTTGTGAGGAAGTGGATACCCTGATGTTTGAGGGTTATGATACCACCTCCATGGGTTTAATATTTGGACTAATGAATATGTCTTTGTATGCGGACAAGCAAGAGCTTTGCTTTAAGGAAATTGAAGAACACATTGAGGGTAAGTTTGGATAACCAATGCCAAGGCAAGTAAGCATATTTAATTAAAAGTCTTTTCTGCTCTTCAGATGACTTTAGCAATTTGAACATCAATCAATTGTCCAAGCTGCGATATTTGGAATGCTTTGTTAAGGAAACTATGCGCATGTTTCCCTCGGTACCCATTATGGGTCGTCAAACTGTGCGTGAGACTGAGCTGAGCAACGGTTTGATTTTGCCCTCGCATACACAAATCATCATTCATGTGTTCGATATACATCGCAGTCCCAAGCATTGGTCCACACCGGATGAATTTCAGCCGGAACGCTTTATGCCAGAAAATGTCAAGGATCGACACACCTATGCTTATATACCATTCAGTGCCGGGCAGCGGAATTGCATAGGTAAGAGGAGGGTTTCTTAAGCACTTTGTATGTGGTTTAATCATTTTCTGTTCTTCCAATTAGGTCAAAAGTATGCCCTGCAGGAAATGAAAACTTTGTTGGTGGTCATTTTGAAACGTTTTAAGATTTTGCCACTGGTCGATCCAAAAGATTTTGTCTTTACTGCGGGAATTACACTGCGCACCAAAAATAATATTCAAGTCAAATTGGTCAGACGTCAGAAAAGTTGTTAATTGTTTGTAATTAAACCATACACTTCAGTCAGATAATCTCTTTAGAGCAGTGGTCCAACTCACACACAATCACCAAACTTGCCAACCACGCGTGGCTGCCTTTTCAAATTTTGGACATCGCTGCTTTAGAGATATGTGACAAGTAATAAAGTCAGCTTTAAAATGATTGAAAAATTAAAAAGAAAAATCTGCTTTTGGAATGTAAATGTAAAATGGCTTGACACAGCCCCAAAGGGCCAAAGCCGAGCCTCTCTCAATCTCTTGGCTTGTACGCTTCTAATTTTCGCACAAGAGAAAGAAGCTTTTCATGGCTAATTACTACAAAGCTGGCGCCAACAGCCGGGTTTAAAGTTTATTCAAAGAAAAAACTTTTTCATAGATGTTTCGAGGCGGGATCGAACCCACGACCTCTTGCACAGCGGTCGCGCACACTAGCCACTGAGCCACCCGGCCACCCGGGTTCGACGTGTATGGGACCAAAACTTCTTTTACTTGGTGTCCACCGATGGTGTAGTAAAAAAACTGGGTATAAGGTGATGCGCTCAAAAGTCCCTTCTATCAGAATTTAAAGGGTCACATCCCGGGATTTTCAAAAAAGTTGTATTTTGTCGAACTGTAACAGGCAAATAACGGGTCGATTCACAGTTTGTGAAGCTATAGTTTTGTAACGCATTTTCTCACAGCTTAATGTTATATGTGAAAGTTGTTGCAAATTTTATGATCTTTTATTGATATTGTGGTAGCGAATTGTGCGTAGGTCTCACCGAAAACAAGGAAAATTGTAAAAAGTGAAAAATGCATTTTTGACCCTACATAACATGAAAACTATTGCCAGTACAGAAAATTTGTGAGAACAAAATAGAAAGGTAAAGTTATTATCTACAACTCTAAAATTTTTGTCTAAAAGCAATAGTTTCAGAGATATGGACCAATACACGTTTGAGAATTTTCTCGCAGCGAGAATTGTTTCATAATTCTCAGAGCGGCCTCTGAGACTGTGGTGTGACCAGGCAACAGCAAAAAGGAGGGCAAAAAATTGTAAAATAAAATGGTTTATAAAATTGAAAATGAAGTCACTAAGTGAAATTCAGAGGTCTTAGGCAACGCAGAGAATTTTTGATGGAGCTAGAATTAGCGTGGTACCACATTAAAGCGACGCCATAGTCTTAGTGATAGCCAGCTCCATAGACGGGTATCTCCAGGCGTATTAGAGCAGAAACAACTACACGCATATGGATTTAAATAGGTGGCGCCTGGTGCATCGAGACCAAAGGCTCTCCCATCACAGCTAACGTGGACATAACGCCCGCTTGAGGAGTCGCCAATATAGCGTGCTGTGGAGGCGTGGACAGAACGTCCGCTTGAAGAGGCGCCACTATAACGGGCTGTGGAAGCTACGGCTCAGGTGGTGTATTTTGGGGGAAATGGCAACCATTCACATCCACCGGAGTAGCAATCCGAAAAGGATTATCCGCCAAAAATGGGGGCGTTGCGCCGGTAAGCCACGAAATGCATTTTAATGATCAGCATTTAATGATCAGCGACACTTGATCGTCCTTCACATGATTATTTTGTTGTTTGTTTGTCTCTTTTGTTTCCATTTTTTTATTTCTCACAGGTACCTCCGACATTTATCAAACATTCTTCACAATCTCTATGACCCCCTGCTAGAACTTATCAGCTGTTCGGCCAAAAACGAGTTGGCAGGCTATGCACATTCTCAGAGCGCATTTAAGGCATCTCCTTACGCACTCTAAGAATGTGCGCGACCGCTGTGCAAGAGGTAGTGGGTTCGATACCACCTCGGAACATCTAATGAAAAGTTTTTTCTTTGAATAAACTTTGCACCGGGTCACCCTCTCCTGCTTTTGGCGCCAGCTTTATAGTAATTAGCCATGCAAAAGCTTCTCAAACTGCCGTTCGGATTCTGTGTTAAACTGTAAGTCCCTTTCTCTTGTGCGAAAATTAGAAGCGCACAAACCAAGAGATTGAGAGAGGCTCGGCTTTGGCCTTTTGGGGCTGCGTCAAGCCATTTTCAATATTACATTGGTTCTTTAAAATTAAGAGTAGAAAAATCGCAATCCACTGATACTTGAGTTGTTTGAAGACCGAGAGACCAAAATGTTATTTCAAAAAAGTTGTTGTGAACAAAGTCAAGTGGAGCAGAGCGTAACATTGCGAGAGGGAATGAGAGAGCACACTTAGTCTTTCGCATACATACAAAAGTGAGTTGATGTCGGTAGCCTAAGAAGCACACACTGATAGCATACATTCAAAAAAGACCTGTTCAGCAAGCGGTCTCTGCAAATAGGTTGGCAAAAGACCAAGAGCAAAAAACCAAAACAAATGTGTTTTTCTAACAAACACTATCAGAGAGTTAAAGGTAGTTAAAGGTTGCTTCCGTCCCTCTTTGTCATTTTGCCGCACGAAAACGTTTTTTTTAGACAACTGCAATGAGGGGACTGGTTAATTCTATCTCCTTAACTAAAGATTTCCCTTTGTCTTTATCAAAATATGCTTCGGCATTGGTACCTTAATTTATTAGTTCTTCTTGACGATTTTAAAACTCAATGTTTCTTGGCATCCTGTTTTTGTTCTCAGGTCAAAAATATTTACTTTGTTGGATCCAAAAATAATTAATCGTTTTTCTAAAAACGAAACCAAAATCTACTTAATTTGGGTTTAATGTTCTCGGTGTTTGTCGCCAAATCTAACCCTTCTTGTGCTGAAAAGTTCCCACATTTATTATGTAACTTCCACTTGGAAAATTACAACTCCATAGTGGGAACTCCAACTTGTAACCGTGCCGCGACGCATCTACTGCATATTCTGCCTGACAGAATACGAAACTCTAAGCTACTTGAACGAGCGAATATGGAGAGTGTCGACATCATAATACGCAGGATGAAATGGAGCTGGATAGGACATACATTGCGAAAAAACGAGACAACAAAGCAAAGAAGGCAATGGAATGGAACCCGTTGGACGGAGTCGGGCGGTCACGTGGCAGACCCAAAGAAACTTGGAGGAGGACCGTCGGTAGAGAGGCGCAAAGCATCGGGAAAAGTTGGGGAGAACTGAAAGCGACGGCCAACAACAGAGTTCGCTGGAGGAGAGGAGTGGTTGATGCCCTATGTCCCACAAGGGATCGGAACTAGAAGAAGATAACCTTCACGAAAGAGAAAGTGGAATTAAAAAGTGAAGAAAGCTCACAAACATTAAAGTTAGCAGTCAACACACTACGTTCAATTTGGCCCTTCGAGCCGGATATGAACCAGCCATAGCAGTTAACATTTAGCGACAGCCTTGCCATATTATTGCAAACATAATGAAAGTATCACTCAAACTGTCCAAAAACCGAGCCTCTGAGGACTAAAGGGAGATCGAAACGGACTGCGCACCATTCACGCGAGTTTTGTGCCTATAATCTAGTAGGGACAGTATTTAAAAATAAAGTCTTGACTTCATATAAAAATCCTAGATCTCTAATAATGAAGGGAGCTTAAAATCATTGGTATACCTTGCCGGTACATCGGCTTCTAAGTATAAGCGTTCTTCTTAATAAATCTGTCTAGTTTGTTTGCACGTTATTCACAAATGACTAGACGCAAATGGGTTTCTATCTATCTAATCTAAATTGAGCACAAGTCGGTAAATTTGTATAAATTTGTTGGACCGACTGAGCTACAACTCATCCTTAGATATGTACTACCTAATCTCTGGTTCTTAAGTGCTGCTTAAGAGTTTTGTACAGCTAACTGTTTAGTTTCTACTAAACTTTCCATATATTTTCTTGTACGTTCAATAGTGTACCAGTATACATATATCCAAATCCCAGTCACGACTCGCTTATGGCTGATAATCGCTGGCAGCACGACAGCAGCTGCTCTATAAATCATTCATGCCCAGTCGAGCAAAAGCAGTTTCTAGTTCCCCACAAAGCAGGGAAGCTTCCTTGTCGTCCAACTGCATTTATGCAAAACATGCATAGATGAAGTAGCGAAGCGGAGGAATAGAAGAGAGGGAAGATAGCTCAGTCATCTTTATCTTTTGCCTCACATACATATAGATTGCATAATGTGCAGAGGCGACTTTTTGTCATTTGCTTTTTTTTTTTTTTTTTTTTTTGGTTTTTCAGCTGTAACTGCGATTTTGACAGTTCGTTACTCAGTTATACCATTTGCATGCATAATGCTGCCTCAGCTACAGTGCGTCTTTTGTTCTAAGCTCGCACACAAGCACACACACACACACACACACACGAGAGCGCGCATGCAGCTGGCGCCTGTGGGTATGCAACACATTCGCCTGCATCATCATCATTTTCGTCATGATGCTTGAAGATTTATGGGCGCTGGACTGTCAGCTTTTAGTTGCCATTTGTGTTATTGCATATTTCATCCAGATTCTTGCTCTCTCTCCCTTCCACTCTCTTACCCTCTCTTTTGGTGCCATAAGTCAAATTTTTGCGTTTGCCATGTAAATTAAATTCCTTTCGCTTTGTGTGTGTGGAGCAAATATTTTACCAGTGGAAATTGAAAGTGCAGTCGAATCGAGTCAACAACAAACTGCGCCATTTCCCGCAGAACTGCGTCGCAGTTCTGAACTTTCCTCCCCATCAAATTGCGTGTCAAGTATTTCCATTAACCATTTTATGGCCCCATAGTTCATTAAATGCCTTCCTCCTTTGTTCTTTGTTTGTTAACTCTGATTGGGATTAAGGCCTCGGTTTGATTGCCTCTGTGCCGCACAAATATTTCATTTGCTTTTGTGCTTCGGCTTTGGCTGGGGCTTCCCCCTTAGCCACAATTTCTTGATCCTCTTTTCTCAAGGTCAAAAACTCACCTGGCTCTGATGTGGTGGTGGTCTCAACGGTCTCCGTATTGGCATTGCTTTTGTCCAAGACCAACAGCAGAACGGTCAAGGATATTAATGCCCAAAGCGGTTTATGGCGCATACGTTGCCTTGTCCTTGTCCACATGATGCAGCTTCCAGTTGCACTTTATCCACACTTGGCTTAAAAGTTTTCACACTTCACTTCGGAATCCACTTGTGTTTATCTGTATATCTATATTAATCTCTTTATATATGTATGTAAATGTTTAGGTTTCACTTTTATTTTCACTTTATTCCTCTTTAAGAAGTTTTGGGTTTTCCGCTTAATTCAACTTTATCCTTCAACTGCTGACAACGAAATGCGTTGAATGCTCCTAACTCTTGGCTTTTATAGTCCTCGTTGGATTCTGCGCAGCTTCATACTCAGATTCGTTTAGTTGCACTCGTCACTTGACGAAAGCGAAGATGGAACGAGCCATTTTTGGTTGTCACGTGCAATTTGCCGGTAAATCGTGTGTTTTTGTTTTGATTTTGCTGATGTTTTGCCTTTGCCAGTTGCTGCTGTTGCTGCTTTCGCTTTTCTGTTGCCGCAATTTTAGGCGCCATGTGTGCGAGTGTGTGTGTGTGTGTGTGTGTGTGTGTGCCCTTGTAACTTGCACGTAGCCTTAGCGTTAAAATGACGCGCGCACTTTGGTTTTCCTGCTTGGCTACAAATGAAGTTTTCCGCTTGTGTTCGCCGTTGATTCAATTATTTCGCAAGTTCAAAAGTTCCTTAATTAAATTTCCAAACAGGTAGGCGCTTACGCACGTCAATATCAAAAAATCTCTTTTCAGTTATTTGCAGAGTATGCGGTCTCTTGGAGTTGTTTCATATAATTAAGGGCGAAAACTGACTTTTTTTTTCGGAAAAATGTTATGCACTTAGGAAAGTTAGGTAAAATTAACTCGTTTAACCATTTAGGAGTTGTCTTTAGCAGTACTTCTACATCATTGTATTCTTAACGTAGAAGATTCACTTACGGAGGGAATCGGTTCATTGCCTAAAAGGTGCCAAAGGGTTTCGTTAATTCTCGGTTTCTCGCATTTCCTGCTGATGTTTATCTTGGTAAGGCAGCGGACTAGTCAAATAATCTAAAGTTCCTGCGGGGGAAGTGCAAAACGAAGTGTCTTAACTTGTCGTTTCGCTGCTTAAGCTTGATTTTTGATATCCTGCATGTTTTGGCATTTCCTCATCTGCATTATATGTGAGTTATTGCCAGTTTAGAGATATGACCACTTCATCTAATCAATCTTACTACAGTCTGATGGCTTCTTTAGCCAGATTCTCCCTTCTATGCCTTTGTGATTGGTTACCCAATCTTCGTCTTACCTAGTGTAACTAGAACTTCCCTGATCACTTGATGCTTAAGCCCAAATTACACAACCTGATATCTCAGCTGAGTTTTCTTCTGAGTAGCTGTCAGCCCGTGTAAACAGGCGACTGGGTAGCCATCTAACGCATAGCAGAGCGCTTATTGGTTTTGTAACTGACGCAACTGAGCTTCTTAGGTATGTGTAAGTGGTGAACTGAGTTGCTCAGCTGAGTTTTTTGACACCCTCGCCTTCCTCCTGCTCTTGACACTCTACTCCTCATTAAGAGAAGACTCCGGAGACAATATGTTCGTACGCGTGACCCAATCGTTGATAGAGTCTATCGTAGAGTGCCAAACCGAGTTAAAAGGCTGCTGACCAGACACAAGCAGATGGAAACTGATCGATTTCTTGAGCGAGTCACATCAGATGTGAGCACCAACTATGCCCTCTGGTCTCTCACCAGAAGATACAGGTCCAGCTAACTCCTTTATTCCCGATCCGAAAGAGTGATGGCACCTGATCGAAGTCTCCCAGGGATCGGGCTGAGGAGTTTGCGAAAAATCTCGAGCAGAGATTTACGCCGCTATCAATTTGGAGCGTGTCCTTGATACCCCTGGTCAGCTCGAACTGCCAGTGTCTCCGATAACTTTTACGGAGGTGAAAGAAAAAATCAAAGCGCTTAATTCCAAAAAGGCTCCTGGGGAAGATGGGATAGACAACAAAACGCTGAAGGCACTTCCTGAAAAAAACCATACTGTTCCTAGTCTTGCTCTTCAACTCAATGTTGCGACTGGGGTACATTCCGAAGGCTTGAAAAAAGGCCCAGATCGTAATGATCCACACAGCCCGGATGAGTTCTTCAGAGGTCGAATCATACCGGCCAATTAGCTTGCTTTTGTCGGTGTCGAAACTCTTTGAAAGGTGCTTGCTGTGTAGGATACTAGCGTTGGATGAGCTCAGACATCGGATTCCGCCCTTTCAATTTGGCTTTAGAAGTCCGCACGGAACTCCAGAGCAGTTAAACAAGGAAACTAACTTTATCCTGGAAGGGTTCCATGCAAAGGAGTACGTCGTGGCAGTATTCGTTGATGTTAAGCAAGCGTTCGATTGAGTTTGGTACGATGATTTGCTGTGCAAGATAAAGAGCCTCCTCCCACCACAGCTCTTTGACCTGGTGCGCAGTTTCCTTCGTTCTTGATGGAGCTGAATCGAGCACACAACATATACTAGCAGGAGTGCCACAGGGTAGCGTCCTTGGACCCACGCTGTATACGCTTTACGAAGTAACATTCCCAGAAATGACGCTCAGGACCTTTTCCTTGCCACTTTCGCTGACGACACAGTCATTTTGGCCAGACATGCCTGTGTCTACAGCGCCACGGACATCCTACAGCAGTACATGTACCGATTTTACCGATGGGCACGGCGCTGGAATATTGGTATAAATCAAGCGAAGTGTGCCAACGTCACCTTCACGCTAAGGAGAGACGACTGCCCCGGAGTCTTTATGGAAGATCAACTCCTAGCTTATCTTCAAGGACACAGGTACCTAGGAGTGTACCTTGACAGGCGCTTGACATTTGGCCTGCACAAAAGCCAGCTAATAGAAGAGCTGCGCAGTTGGGGTGGATGCTAAATAGCAGAAACAAATTGTCCCTGAAGAACAAGGTACATGTGTACAAGGCAATGATTTCACCAGCTTGGAGATACGGCCTGCAAGTATATGGAATTGCAGCTAAAACTCACCGAAATAAGATCCGAGTCCTCAAGCCAAATTACTGCGCAGACTATCGGGAGCGCCTTGGTACATGTGCACGAGAAGGCTGGAGAAGGAACTAAACGTCCCTATGATAGGTGACGTCATCAACAAGCAATCTGCTGCCTACCTAGAAAGACTCAGAGGACATCCAAATCGGCTAGCGAGGCGTACGCTGCGGAGACGCAAAATAAATGGCGTCAGAGTCGGAAGAAGACTCAGAGATCAAAATATGCATTTTCCGAAACAGAAACATTTTCCGTAAACAGATTCATGTTTAGCACACGAAAATCATCTAGAATCACCACCAACCATTTAATATACCAAAAAAGTCTATTTTTGTTGCCTTATGTCAGCTTTTTTTCGGCTTGGCGTTCTTGTAGAGCTCTTTTAGTTTGTTACTTTGAAGCAAGTTGATTATATCTACGTTTGTGAATAGAAGATAGTCAAGAAGTGACTCACCTCTGGCATTTGTGACGCAGATTCTCCAACCGTCCTGAACCGCTTTGGAGTCCGTGCCGACAGTAAATCGAATAACGATGAAGCCGGTTTTCCATCTATATCAAGGATATACTTCTTTCTTCAAGGGGAAGCACCGCTCACTCATCAGTGCTGCAATGAGAAATCATTTAAGCATTGATTCCCATTCGGATAAGTACGATTAGCGAATTTAGCTTAGAAAACTGATGCCTGTCGCAATCCTTAACCAATTCATGGAATTCATCAGAAGAAGTACACAAATACATAAAACTTTTTCTTTTTTTATACCAAGAAAGTAAAGTTAGCTTATCGCCCGAGAAAACTCTTTCTTATTCCTCGGCAGGAACTTTCTCTTGTCAACCGGTAGTAAGTATCGTGAGTGGCTCCATTTTTTCTATGGGTCTTTTGTTTAAAGGAAGATGAGAGTGCGATATCTGCAGCAACAGAAATGTTTTTGGTAGATCAATATATGATATGGTCATGGAATCTTGATGGTTTCTACATCGATGCAGCTTGCATTAAAACCAAACTCTTTGCAATATTTCAACACGAAACATTTAAAACTGACAGTCTCTTCGAGAACCAAAAATGCATCCTTCTATTCCCAAGTGAAATTACTAGTCGTCTCCAAGCAAAACACAAAAGTGCACTTAAGTTGTCTAATTATTTCAATCAAATGCCATAAATTTGTATTGAATCAACCAAGAGCCGAGGGCAAAGGCAAAGGCAACCGGGCGGTTGCTTATCTCTTGTGTGCGAGCGCACAAAAGTATGCTACGAATTGTGCAGACTGAGGCATTGCGGTGATTTTAAAGGACTTAGAATGCGGTTGCCGTTGCCCAGTGGCTGTGGTTGCTGCGACAATGTCAAACGCCTCTTGGCCACTAATTACGTAAATGAATTCTGTGCCAGCAGCAGCAGCAACAACAGCAACAAATGTTTCCGGGCTATGCCTCACAGTGATAAATGTCACTCAATGTGCACATTTTAGGGGTGCAGACAAAACTGGACTGGACAATGCTGTCTGGGCTGGGCAATTGTCCTTGTTGTCAACTGTCGCATTGAACATTTTGCTGAAATGCGAAACGCGCTCAACTCAAGTCGAGTGGAAAATGAAACGTGTTGTTGTTGTTCGTCCACTGGAAATGCAATTCAGATCTTCCTTCTTCGTATAATTCCTGCCTGAAAGTTTATTCATTTGCCTGTACAAAAGCCAATCAGGCTGAAAATTTATACACATTTTGCTGTTGTTACAAGATTTTACAATGAAATTCAATTTGCTGGTCAGCAAACCACATGCAGCTCTTCTGCTCTTGGACTCTTCTTCAAGATGCTTCACCCATAATTGATATATGACAGATTTACTGTTGCATTTCACTGCACAATCCATTTAATTAGATATCTGTGGCTGCATTTTGAGTATTTGTGATCTGATTGGATTCCGAATCTTGTCCTGTCATGCAATTATCGAGTTTTAATGAAATTTCGCGCACAGTCATAGAAAATCATTTAACGAACTTTGCTCCTAATTACCCAGGACACTCGCTGGTGAGAGTTAATTGCATTGCCAATGATGCGGCAAAATCATTTTGACTGTGGCCAAGGACCAGGCGAAGGCCATTAAGTCATTAAGATGCTTAAATTGTCATTAAAGTTGTAAAAGGCGACACACAAATTGTGGCCAAGCGCAAATTGAATTCCTTCACCCACCACACACACACACACACAGAAAAACTTGGCCAAAGTTTCCGCAATTAGGCCATATTCGCTTTGACTTGCAAATGACATTAGAAATTTATGTTGGGCTGGCAGAAGTTGACAAAAATTTAATAAAATTCTTAATTGCACAAACCAAACCAAGGCCGATCCCAATCCCAGCCAAGCCAAACAGAGTCACCCCACATAATACACTGACACGTCCCGGCAATAAATCTCAATTGATCCCCGCGGTGTTGTTGCAACCAAGTTCAATTAAAAGTCTCTTGGCGGTATACCTCAATGTGGCCAGAGCGTTGTCAATGTCCAGGTCCAGGTCCAGGCTCCAGTTATTCACCCCCCGTTGCTGCCGCTGATGCTGCTGGCAGTGGCATGTAATGAACACACAAGTAGAGGGCGATAAGCAAATATGTTAAGTGGCAAGTAGCAGAGCAAAAAGAACCACACATATTTTGCATACGTTGCAAATTGAGCGAGTTAACCTAGGGCTTTGGGGGCTTGACTTGAAAAACGGAATTGGAAAATAAACAAAAAGTGTTTGCTCTTACCAATTAACCACACACTCACAAACACGAGGCTGAACTGAAGTTTTATTACACTGCAAATTTCCTTATCGGCTGTAAACCAATAATTGAATAAGTCTTCTTTATTTGAGTTCTCATGTGCAAGTGACTCGCCTGCACTTTACACAAGTTCTAATGCGACCAAAGCGTCGCTGGCGACTGCGCTGCTGCGAGTGAGCTTGAGAGAGCGACTGCGCAGCTGCAATGTCTTAATTTAGAACAGGCGAAGGAGGACTATGTAAAACAATTATGTATACCAATGGCCATTGGTTTAATTGACATTACTTAAAGCTTTAGGTCGTCTACACCTCCACGTGGTAACTCTCCTTGGTTAAGTGAGGGCGCCGACCTAATGAGGTAAAGTGGCTGACCGGTTTAACATGGAAACGACCAACGCGATCCCGATTTGAGATATGCACCTGAACGTTCGTACCCAAGTCGACTCAGCTGTGGACCTCCCCGTGGGCGTTACCGCCCCTGGTAACAGGAGCGATGCATCCGCCAAAGCTCCATGGGACTAACGTGAGCGGGAATCCATCTCCTTGCGGACAAACAGGGGGCGTTGCATGCTGGGTTGGCAAGCGTCTTTCCTCCGCCAATGAAAACTAATACAATGCCTCGGATACGCCACACGATTCGGAAAAAGACAAATTCTATGAGCGCCTAGAAGACCTATATGAGCGCTGCCCCGATCACGACATCAAGATCGTGCTAGGCGACTTTAACGCAAAAATCGGGAGAGAAGAAGTTTTGTAACCTCCAAAAATGGAGTCAGGCTAATAGACTTCGCTTCGGGCCGGAACATAGTCATAAGTAGCACCAGATTTGAACACCTCGACGTCCACAAGGCGACCTGGAAGTCCGGCACTTTTCGATTGTTTTAGACGTACGTGCGCGCCGAGGAGCCAAAGTACGCACACGGCTCAGTGTTGCACATGCCGGACAGTCTAACACACGCCGAAAGCTGAACGTTGAGAAGCTGCAATCACAACGGACATCCGAAGCCTACTCAGCAAAACTCAGCCAGCTGCTCAGGGAAACCCCACCTGTCCCTCCTGGTGTTGACGAACAGTGGAAGCATATTTAACACTCTATGAATACAGCTGGCAAGGAGATTCTCGGATTTGCCGAAAACTTCTGAAAACAGTCATGGTAAGATGATGAGTGCCGCCACGCTACCGCAGAGAAAGACGTCGCGTACAGGAGAACTCTGCAGTCTGGAGCAACGCGGGCTGTTAAGGAGCGATACCGGGAGAAAACGAGAGAGGAGAAGCGCCTTTTCAGAAGGAAGAAAAATGAGCAGGAAAGGCGCATGAGGGAGGAAGTCGAAGTGCTGTTCGAAAGGAGTGAGACTCGAAAATTCTACCAAAAGATTAGGCAACTATCCGAAGGTTTTAAGCCCAGAGTCACACTATTCAAGGACGAGCACGGAAATCTGGTCAGAAATCCGCCAGTGCCACTAGACAAATGGAGAAACTATTTCTCCAACCTGCTGGGAGGTGATGACGAACACAATGCCGCCTCTGGGGAAGTAGCGACACCACCAATAGATAACATAGATGAATGAAGTCTTGTTAGCCATAAAAAGGCTAAAAAATAACACATCTAATGGCGCTGATGAGCTGCCCGCTGAATCGTTCAAGGCTGACGGTAAGGAGCTGGTAAGGTGCATGCCCGAAGACTGGAATCTAAGTGTACTCTATCCAATACTTAAAAATGGAGACCCTGCAGTCTGCGCCAATTACCGCGGAATCAGTCTCCTTCCCATCGCATATAAGGTTCTATCATGCATCCTATGTGAACGTCTAAAGCCGAGAATAAGTGAACTGATTGAACCTTATCAGTGTGGCTTTAGACCTGGCAAATCCACCACGGACCAGATATTCACACTGCGACAAATCCTGGAGAAGACCCAAGAGAGAAAGATCGACACCCACCACCTTTTTGTTGACTACAAAGCCGCCTTTGACACGCCGATAAGGTCTAAGCTCTTTGAAGCCCTGTACGTTCGACTTTGCATGATGACGTTGAGAAGCACACAAAGCTCCGTCAAAATAGGTAAAGACCGCTCCGAGCCTTTCGATACCAAAAGAGGTTTTAGGCAGGGTGATACCTTATCGTGCGACTTCTTTAATCTGCTGATGGAGTACATACTGCGCCAGTGCCCAAATGCTAACAGAACGGGCACCATCTTTACCAGAGATAACATGCTACTTGCATATGCCGATGATATTGATATCATCGGCAAAAACGAATCTGTGGTAAAACGGGCGTTCTCAGAGATAGAGAAGCAGTCAAAACTTATGGGCTTAGCGGTAAATGAGGATAAGACGAAGTACCTACTATCAACGCGCAGTAAGTCTACAGCTTGGACAATCTGTTGCAATGGGAGACTACAACTTCAAGGTTGTTAAGGAATTCGTCTACCTCGGAACGACGATAACCAGCGACAACAACACCAGTCTGGAAATCCGAAGAAGAATTACTCTTGCAAACCGATGTTACTACGGGCTCAATAAGGAGTTCAAGAGCAGAGCCCTCTCTCGGAAAACGAAAATTGCGCTGTACCAGTCGCTTATTATCCCAGTCCTGCTATACGGCGCAGAAGCATGGACAATGTCATCAAAGGATGAGGCTGCAATTGGCGTGTTCGAGAGAAAAGTTCTTCGAAGGATTTATGGACCTCTAAACGTTGGCGACGAATTTCGCATCCGAATGAATCACGAACTGTACGAGCTCTATGGGGACACTAAGCTTGTCCAGCGCATAAAACAACAGCGGCTGCGCTGGATAGGACATGTTACCCGTATGGATGATAACGCTCCAGCAAAACGGGTGTACAGTCGGCATGCGAACGAGTTAGGAGGCAAGCCCGGGCCGGGTCGACCAAAGCGGAGATGGCGCGACCAGGTGCAGGGAGATATTGCGGAGCTGGGTGTGTCCTCCTGGTGGAATGTCGCTCGGGACAGAGGCGAGTGGCGGGCATTAGTGGCAGCGGCCGTGACCGTAAAACGGTTGTGATGATTTTATTACCATCAAATGGCCAAAGAAGAAGCAGAAGAAGAAGACTAGACTGGGGCTACGTGAAGTCTCTTGTGTTCAGGGACAAGGCATCTACAATTGCAGCCCTGGAAGACAACATTGCAGCAGTCATTGGTGAGATACCGGACAAGATGCTGGAAAAGTAAGCCAAAAAAATTACCCTTTATAAGTAAAATGGTACAAAGAAGGTAAAGGGTTGGGGGGGGTTTGAATGAAAATTTAAATAAATGAGATACATTCGACTATTGATTGAGAGTGATATTACTTAATAGAAAAAACTGTCTTAATTTTTACCCAAAAATGTGTCAGCTATAGAAGAATCTTTGAACCACGAACACCTTTGGTTGAACTACAACAGAAACCGGTCCGCGAACCGAACCTGAGACCCCCAGACCGAACCTTTTGTAGAAGTTTGGCGGTTTGCAGCCTTGTTACTTACATATTCGAGCTGATATCAGAAGTAATAATGCAAGATTTAACTTTTCTGAAATCAATTCATTATTGAATAGTGTTTTTTTCCAAATAGCTTAATTTCGAATTGAGTTCGCGTAAGGCAGAAAAGGGTTCGTTCCTACAATATTTGCTCTGTCACTGGGGATGGCATTGTGAGCAAAGAAGTTGCCACAGGCAACTGAGGCAATATTTGGGAGAGCTTTTACTTTATGCATAGACAGCGCAGATCAGAGAGAGTCTCAGCTGACTCACAAATTCTTGTTGGCTGCAATTCTGCCATCGTCTCTGCTCCCATTGCCGAACCCTGCCTTACAGGCCCGACGATTAAAGATAGGCTTCCAGCTTCGATTGACCATAAAATGCGTCGCCATTGAATTGAAATGCAAACACTAAACTTTATATGCAGACATTGTCTTGAGTCTAGACTGACTGGCAACTTGGGCCCTTGACAGCGACTGCCTTCCTCCATTTCCCTAGCTATTCCCCAACTTCAGCACTAGACAAAAAACAAGACACAAAATTATGCTAAACAGATGCAGTTCAACTAGCAGGATATGCATGCCAAGCAGTTTTTAAGCAAGACGAAGATTCGTTGCGGCAAAGGATTGTGTACAAACGTTTTGCGTATCCCAATGCAGATTAGTACCCAGTTTATTGTGTCTGCTAGCTGGATACTGAATGGGTTTCAATTAGCCCCTTTGCACCGTTTACTGTATGTACCTGGGAATCAATGCCAGAGCCAAGTGAAGAACTCTGAGCCCCAATCCCACAACAAAAACTAAAACTGGCAACCTAAACCAGATGTTGCGGTCGATGGCCATTATTGAGCTTGTCAATGACAGGAGGGCCATAAGCCCAGGCAGAAGGAGCCAGCCAAGGCAATTACAGCCGAGACGACTAGGACGACGACAACAGTTATTACAATTACACACACTCACTCTTTAAGCTGCCGGACATGGCTGGGACTGAGACTGGGGCTGGGACTTGGCCGTTTGTGTGTGCGCTTACTTAATGTTTGTGCGTGTTGTCCGGCTGGAGTTTCCGTTGTGTGTGCACAGTTAACCATAATATTATTTGCACTTGCTGCCCACCAAGCAAAATGGCCAGCTCAGTTCTAGTTGTCGCCGTAGTCATAACAATTCCCTGCCAAATGGACGCGTTTATGGGCTTTCTGCTTCAAAGAATTGCAACTCACATACGACCTCCTCGTACATTCAATTACTTCATTTGCTTCGCTGAGTTTTGTGTTTGTGGTGGCTTTAATTGAAAATACTTTCACCTCATAAAGTTCATAAAGGTGCACTTCCTTCCGCACACGCATTCCACTCTCAGACAATTTTAGATCAGGCATTTTGTAAGCGAGTTAAGCTGGCTCGACGAAAAAGTGGCGTTTGTTCACAACTGTAAACATTTTCTGCATTGATACACCAAATAGTGCTGGTTGCCTATACAGTACTGTTTCAAAGACTTCACAGTTTCCTCATCAGTAGGCTTCGTTGCTGACTGCAGAATATTTTGGCTAAAATTAACTGTCAGGCAATGCTCTTTGTTATATACTTAGATATTTCCGATATGGAGTTGAAGATTGAAGAGGCCAAATCGAAGCTGAACGGAAGAAGTTTAAGTTTATTGTGCGAACTTGAAACCTGAAACAAGATTAACAGACTTTACAAACACAAAAGTTTCAAAGATACGAACCCCACAGTGTAGTTTAAAGAGGTTTTTGGCCCTTGTTAAAATGCCGCGGGGTCAATGTTAAGATTGCAAACCGGCCGGGTTCCGAAATCCTCTCATTAAAGGTTTGATATGGTGTTTTTGCGATATTATTAAGCTTATTAACTGAAAACTGAACCTGGACAGCCTCTTTTTGCCAACAAGATATGGTCGTTCTATCGTTATATGGAAAAAATACATATTTAAAAGAGCTTTCTTGAACTGATAGGCCAGCTGAATTGCGGGTGACGCTGCAGGATAGATAGAATGGTCGATTTTTTATTTTCTATAAAGCTTTAATGTCTCATCTAAACTTAAAATGTGATTCTTTAATCGTAACTTACAATTTGTAAGTTTATCAGCCATGCTCCCATTTTCGCATTTTTTTATTTTTTTTTTTAATAGGATTTAGGTTTAAGTTTTTAAACCGGTTTTTCGACCAAAATTGCTATGCAAATCGCAAAACTTTCAGCAGGAAAGTTTGAAATTCAAATCACCCGCCATCTGTTACGCTTTGCTCCAACTTGGTCACACTACACAATTTTCAGAAAGAGTCAATGCTGACGTCACGCGAGCCCAAACAACAGCTGCTTTGCCACTCACGCGGACCACTCGGCTCACGCGGACCACTCACGCGGACCACTCATGCTCACGCGGACCACTCACGCGGACCACTCGGCTCACGCGGACCACTCACGCGGACCACTCGGCTCACGCGGACCACTCACGCGGACCAATGTTAACAACAGTAAATGTTAATGTTAACAGTCTCGGCTCTTAACAGCACAGCAAGTAAAAATATCAATTTTTTCCATCGGTCATCGATACACCATTTTGATTTTGTGTTGATTAAATGTGCTCCACTATTTTCCTTATTAAATGTGCTTAAAATTAGTTAAACTTACCTCAGTTAATGCAAATTGTTTAGTTAAACAGAAATTGTTGTCATTTTTAAACCTGAAGCGAAGAAAACAAGCACAGTTCTGCAGCCATGGTAAGCAACACACAGCACTGCCGCCACCGGTGTCTCCCAAACTGTATTTTCGCAACAGCTTCAATTAAGGGACTCTCAAACTGTTCTTTCGTTACAGCTAAATTTAAGCCACCTTCAAACTGTATGTAAAGATAACTTGACTTTTGCCTTGGCTCGGCAGGTTTATGGTGATTTATTAAGAGGTAAAAATTATTTGAACTTGTTGAATGATCCAATTAAAATACCAAAATTATCAAAATTAGAAAACGTTAGAGGGAACTTAACAAAAAGACTACAAATTGACAATTTAGGCATTTATGGGAGATGGCCGCGGCTTGGAAAGATGATGATCGGGGATTGATGTGTTTGCCTGGGCGATCTCCTATATCTTCAGTTTTTTATATGCCAATTAAAGCACGAAGTTTAATATTTGATTAAACTTTAAAACATTTAAACTAAAACATACTCTGTACCTGTGAAGTGCTGCCCATCACCGTTGCGACCGGTGCTGCCCATAATTGTTTGTTTTCCTTATAACTCGACAACCGTTCATCCGATCTTTACCATTTCTTTGGCGGATCAATAAATAAAACTGATTGCTAAATATGCCAAGAAGGAACGAACCTTCTATCTATAAAACTGTGGGAGATATGACGTATTTTTCAATTTGCGGGAGCGTGAGGGGGCTTAGCAAAAATTAAAAATAAACTTGATCTGCCTGCAAGCATAATAAGCATATGTCCCATACATGTCAAACCTCTATCTCTTACCATCTCTGAGATCTGATGGTTCATACGGACAGACAGACAGATGGAGCGACAGACGGACAAGGCTAGATCGACTCGGCTGTTGATGCTGATCAAGATATATATACTTTATAGGGTCAGAGAAGCTTCCTTCTGCCTGTTACATACTTTCGCACAAACTTAGTATACTCTGTGTACCTCTGGTACAGAGTATAAAAAATGGAGCGTCGTTCGCATGTTGGCTGTAGCTATTCTCTCTGCTATTCTCTCTGTCGTGCACGGAAGGATGAAAAAGTTTCAAAAAGTCTCGGCCACTTAAGCGTTGCTAGAAGTGTATATAGAGGTTGCCACACATTTTTAGTTTAAGTTGACTGTTTTTTTTTTATGGCTTGACACAGCCCCAGAGGGCCAAAGCCGAGCTTCTCTCAATCTCTTGGCTTTGAGCGCTTCTAATTTTTACACAAGAGAAAGGGGACCTACAGTTTAACGCCGAATACGAACGGAAGTTTGAGAAGCTTTTGCATGGCTAATTACTACAAAGCTGGCGCCAACAGCAGAGAGGGGTGCCAGGGTTAGAAACTACGCCTAAGTGGCTGTTGTTGTACACTCAAAGTGATCGGTCTGAGAGAGCGCACATAGTTTGTCGCATACATACAAACAAAAGTTGATATCGGTACCCTCTAGTACAGCCGACCAACGCTGCATCAACGTTCCGGTGACGTTTTTGTGCCTGTCGTCGACACATTCATATACTCCTCACAATGAGTTGGACTGACGTATTTTGCAAGGCGATGTCCGCTCAATACGTAAACGGCTCTTCAGGCACGCTAGGTCAACAAAATGCAATGCAGAAACCATGCATGAGCGACGCTCGATAGACGCAATGCTATGCAGAGAAGCGACATAAACCTCAATCGTTGTCGTCACGTCGCATCAACGTACAAAGAGCAACGCTGGGTTGACGAAAATACTGTGACTGACCCAAACCGTACTAGAGTGTAGCCTAACGCGCATACACGGACTCATATATACAAAAAAAAAGACCTTTTCAGCAAGCGGGCTTTGCCAATCGGTTGGCTAAAGACCAAGAGCGATATGATATGATATGAAACGATATTAATGTTTTTTTAAAAAATAATTTTATTCCCGCCGCCCCAAAAAAAAAAAAACAATATAATTAAAAGAATTAAATTTGTTTTATTTAAGTGCTCAAGCAGAGCCCACAGAGATGTCCTACATTCCGCTGCTTTACTCAAAAGAATTAGATTTCCAGCAGATAGAAGCCTGGCAAAGGAAACTAAGCCACAGGTAAGTGCTTCCGACTTATATCAGCTTTATACATATGACATTGTTTACCTTTCCAGCCACTTGGTCTTAGCCTTTGTGGATAATACAGCCAACATACTGTACTATCAAATCACTGCAGGATTCAACGAGCTGCGCTAGACTAAACCCACCATTTGCTGACTCAAAACTGCATTTAATTAATAGCGATAGATACATTTATTCAAAATCATATCATAGTTTGCATAAATAACAATTATGTGCCCAACTTATCGTTGAGCACATAATACAATGACCATAGATCTGCGTAGGGGGAGGGTGCATAATTGTAATATAATTAATTAGCTTCACATAATCGTAGCTTAGGTCTAATTTCAATAATCAAATACTACAAACTTAAATACAATTTAAAAGCTAAATTACAATTTTTTTTTTGTTGGTTTTCCTTAAGTGTACAACAATCTGAGCGGGTTTTCTTTACTCATCTTGTGTGTGTGTGTGTGATTTTTTGTTTGTTTTCCTCGTGTTAAAGCAAAATACAAAACAAATTGATTTTAAAAAATGCTCAAAGCAATACAGTTTTTCTTTTTTGTTTGTAAAATACAATAATAATAAATAACAAATGTGTTTAGTTGTTGTAATAAAAAATTAAATAAGGGGGGAAAGTTGAAAATATACAGTTTAAAATTGTAAATATTTTTGCATTAAATTTCCTGGGATTTTGGAGGCATTATTCGCATTTCTTTTGTTGTTGATTTTGTTCACGACATTTTGAATGTGCTTTATGTATGTAAAAATATATGTATATATGTATGCATGTATGTATATGGGGGGGAGCTTGTAAAATAGCTGCGGTGTATACACTAAAACTTTTTCTTTTAGAACCTGGCTTAGTACAAAAATCTGTCCCAAAAAAAAACTACTTCATTGCGTTTAAGGCTTTCCAAAGGGGCTTCTCAGACTATTCAATGGGTGTGGGTTAGGAAAATGGCTCACGAAACAGTTTAGAATGAGCAATTTGTGATATCGCGATATATAGATATATATATATAACACTCGACTATATCTAAATATTCAAAACTAGCAAAATTACTTGAATTTAAAAGCAAAGTTTCCATTCCTCAACTGGGCTAAGCCCATTGACTAAAACTTCAACACCATTCGGCCGTGTACGAAAAGTCCTGGAAGAGCACCTGCTCATCTTCGGACAAGTGCCGCGGCTCCTTAGGTGGCGTCAACTGAGCCTTTTCCGACGTGAATTCCTCATCGAAATTGGACACATCCTCCAGGTGGTTCTATTGAAAGAAAGACAAACGCAAATTAGATTTTGATATAAACAAATTGTTCAGGCTACTCACAATGGTGGGCACAAACGGTGGCTTGACCTTACGGAGCAACAAATCATCCCAAACAATGGAACGGAAGAATGCCTGCTTCTTGACGTCCTCAGCATCCCGTTCGGAAGAGCCCAGACGTCTTTCTGGGTTTTTGCGTAAGAGCTGGAATGTAAGGAAATAAAATTATAATTTTGTTGTGTTCTTAAACAATGGAACTTAAGACTAAGCCTAGGTAGAAGAAAGTCCCAACGTTTCCCTACTTGAAAAGATGACAGTAAATGACGATCTGAGTCAAAAATTTAGCTACCTTGTTCGCATTAGCGATTCTGCCAGATACTTAAGTGTAGTTTGGACAAAAATCTGGACAAAAGCTTCCGTTAGTGCACGATCGGTGCATTGCGAACAACCCCCAGAGATGCACTTAACATAATGTTCAACCTTATGCCTCTAGATCCTTTGGGTAGAGAAATCGGCAGTAATACCGCACTTAAGCTGAGAAATGATGGTACCTGGAAAGATAGAAACTCTTGCCACTCCACTATAACTCTGCATCAGGTGGCGATGCCGCCAATGTTTGACTATTGCATCCCAAATATAATGTTTACCACCATGTATAAAGTCACCATACCAAGTCGTCTGGACTGGAACTAAATGTCTCACTGCAAAACCGAATGACATCAATTTTTACACTGATGGTTCCAGAGCTCGGTATCAAAACTTCCGTCCTTTCTTCAACGAACTTCAGACACGGATGTTAACTCTCGCTGTTATTTAAATGGTTAAACGGAGGCGACCCTCTCTCTCGCTTCTTCTCTCTCTATGACCACATCGCAGAAAAAGTTATATGGTTACACAAC
Source organism: Lordiphosa collinella (assembly GCA_018904265.1). Classification (NCBI taxonomy): domain Eukaryota; kingdom Metazoa; phylum Arthropoda; class Insecta; order Diptera; family Drosophilidae; genus Lordiphosa; species Lordiphosa collinella. The sequence goes on from JAEIFV010000033.1 coordinate 932,284, forward strand.
GAGTCTTCATTGGCCTAAGTTATATAATGGGATCTTCCCATTTCAACCTAACATAACCTAGCTTAGTTTCTGTGAATGGATCCAAGAGTTGTCGCTGTCGCTTGGTTAAACCTAGCGAGCTAGAAATTGCACAAATGTGCCGAAACTGTATGGGTGAGATATTTTTCAAGTCTCCCTTAAGGACGGAGGTTTTCCTCTCAGTACAGCATTGAGTTTTAGTCCATCTAGTCCTCAGCCTTTACCCGATGAGTTTGCCTGTGGAAGCGCATATCTAGTCAGCTAGTGCTAGGCGGCAGAAGGACTTTGAGGGCTTGATGTCTGGATGATTAAGTGTAGGTTCTCTGTAGTACTTTTATCAGAAATTAATGGTTCAACAGCTATTGCTCTATGCCCTGTGGCCACCGTCTCCGTACAACTTTGTTTTGAAAACAAATTCCCTTCCATCTCTGATCCCAAAAACTTACCCTGCGCATTACGGCTATGGCCTCGAGTGAAAGGAAACGCGGGTAGCGCACCTCATCATTCACAATTGAATCAAACACCTCCTCCTCGTCATCCCCAGGGAAGGGTGACTGCAAAGAAGAAAAAAACATAAATTAACCATAAAATTTAATTACATTTTCACTTTCCACTTACCTCGCCCACCAACATCTCAAAGATCAACACACCCAAGCCCCACCAGTCCACGGCCCGTGTATAGGAGGTCTCGGTGAGCACTTCAGGTGCCAAGAATTCAGGCGTGCCGCAGAAAGTTCCCGTGCGATCACCAAAAGCCCATGCCCTCCTTACACAGACCAAAGTCAGCTATTTTCACATAACCATCCGTGTCCAGCAACAAGTTATCCAGCTTCAGATCACGATAGATGATTTTGTTCTCGTGTAGATACTGCAGACCCAGCACCACACAGGCAGCATAGAACACGGCACGCGGCTCTAGGAAGACGTCCGTGTGTATGTGCATCATAAGATCACCGCCGGCGGCGTATTCCATCACAAAGCAGACATGTTGCTGGAAGAGAGATAGATTAACTTTCATAATTTCTTTTCTCAAGATCAAAAACTCACCTCGGTTTGGAAACACGAATACAAATTGACTAAGAACGGATGGCGCATGGCATTGGCCACCTCAAAAATGCGCTTTTCACTCAACAGAGACTCCACCTCATCCCGGGCAATAATATCACCCTTTTTCAGTGCCTTGATGGCATAATATTGGTTATTGCTGCGCAACTGTGAAAGAATGACCTTGCCAAAGTGTCCCCGGCCAAGGACGCTGAGTAAACGGAAGTTGTCGAGCGATAACATGCCGGCATTGGGAGCTGCCTGTTTGCTGGAGCGGGCCACATCGTAGCCAGCATTCTCACGATATTGCAAGCCACGAGCCACATTACGACGACCCTGACCCTGCACTTGCTGCTGACTGTTTGTACTCGTGGAGGAGGAGCTGGGTGTGGGCGTGTAAACGGAAGCGGCTGCCGTAGCCTTGGCCACATTCAGTTCATATTGATTGGCATAGATGGGTTGTTGATGTGGCTGCTGTTGTTGTAGCTGTGGCTTTTCCTGACGCTGCGAGGCCTGCGGAAATTGTGGAGCAACGGCAGCTGCATATATGGTGGGTGTGGCCGGCTCCTGTATAATGGGCGAGGACTGCACATATTGTTGCTGCTGATTGCTGCCCACATAAAGCTTGCCCAGCTGTGGAATGACCTGGGAAAATGGAAGCATTTTAGTTAGATTTGAAATCTTTTTTCTTTTTTTTTTGGCAAGGTTTTGGTTAAGACAACTCGAAAGTTCTGAATAATATTCCCCGTTTTACCTGCTCCAATTCGTTTGCATTCGAGGGACTGTCTAACTGTTCAACTGTCTCTATCAAAACACTTTCAATTGCTATGGCCTCGGTGGCCACCTCTGGCTCGGCCAACTCCTCTATTACACAGCTGGTCGTTGTTGGTTGGGCTGCTTCAATGGGTTCAAGTGTTATATGTACAAGACTGATATGTGCCTGCAAGAATAGTTGTTGTTGGTGGCATCAAAGGGAGATTCGAGATGACTGTAGGACACACAAACACAAAGGGGGGCGCACTAGAACGGACCTATTTAGGTTACAATTTTGGCTTTGTTAAACTAAAGTTGGTTTTCGAGTATTACTCATACGCAGTGTTGCCTGTTTCTTAGTACAACAATCTCAGGATGTCAAGAAGACCCTTCTAATCACCTACAAGGCAAAGGGAAGAACACTAGAACTGCTCCAGCTTGGTCATTAGCAGTCAATGAAATGGAGGAACCTGGAGCACTAAGCACGGTCACAGGATGCCACTCCATAACCCAAAAAAGATCTACCGCAGGACTACAACTTTAAATTTAAGTCCGAAACAGGTTTAGAAATTTTCTCATATGTGATTCGGTTTAAGATTTGGTTATTTTGAAATAGTTAGAACTCCAGGTTCCAACCAATTCGATTCAAAGGTGGTTAAAGTTAATCAGGCCTGTTCCCGTTTTCGATTTGGATCGAATTATGCGAAATAGGAAGAATCCAAAGTGCTTTAAACTTCATATTTCCATTATCGTCTTGATGATAACTCGTTTCGAATTGATCCTTGGTATCAGTACTTTTCCCAACTCCAGCTAATCGAATTCGGAAATGAGAACAGGCCTCAATTGCTGTTTATATCAGTCATATTAAATGCCTTGGTAACCAGAGATCTGCAAGAGTGCCTGTTTTCTGGACACGAGTATACTCGTTGTAAAAGCGTCTTGGGTGAGATTCGATACTTAAAATATCGAGTCAGCTCATTTCGAACTAGTATGTGAGCTGGAGTCAGATTTGTGGTATATGTTTTGACTGCGTTTTCGGTGGTTGATTTTTTTCGAGCGACAAACGCACTCTCACAGCACACACACTGCTCATATTTAAGTATGTATGTATCATTTTTTTTTTGCTCTTGCTATTATTGTTTTTGAAAAAGTTACTGTAAACGCTGTTAAGTTGTTCTTCTAATGCAGCGATGTTCTTCCATAGCCCCCAGGGGCCGAGCGCAATCGGCTCTTTACACGCACACGAGCCGAGCGCATGCAGAAGTTGGGCATATGAGCGTAAGCAGCGCTCTCTTTGCCCTCATTCGCTGCCCAGCCGTCGTTGAGGGCAGTTCAAGCTGGGCTGTGTCGCACACCCATACACTCTCACTTTTTGGCCTCGCTCTTCTCAAACAACTCTGTTCTAATGTCAAAAGGGAGCCAAAAGGGAGAGAGAGCGACAAGAGAGAGATCGAGACACCCAATCAACACTCAGATATTTTCCTTCTGAGCTTTTACAAGTATTAGTGGCAAGTGGAGCGAGTTTTTCTGTTACTGCATATGCAAAGCACAACTATGCCATTAGTATGTAAAAACACTGCCACATTTTGTTGGAGTGTTTTCGACACTCGAGTGCAAAAATATCAAGTACTTATGCAGTGCACTCGGCAAGATCTCTGTTAATAAATAACCTAAATGCTTCCGCTTCAACAAAAATAATGCCGAGCAGGTTTCAATTTTGAGTGATTTGCTGATTTTTTTTGAAAATAGGTGCAACAATGTGTCAAGGATGATGATTTGAATCAAGGCCTATTGTATTAGGCAACGACGAGTTCAAAAATCAGGAATGAACCCTCAGCAGAATTCAAGAAGTTTACATTTTGACTTAACACTCGATCTGTGTACTTTCTTATAAGAAGTTGAGCTTACACTCGTATTAACATACGTGACGAATGTGGAAGTCACTATTAAAACATTCAGCTTTTTCCATTCAAAATTTTTCGGGAGTTGTCCCATCCTGGGGACGACTGAGTTTTAAGACAATCGGATTAAAAATAATTTTTTCTGTACATAAATTTTCGGGAATTTTCGCACCCTTGGAACGGGTTTTCTAATCTGGCGAAGTGACATCTTAAATTACACTACGCAACAAGGTCCAGTATCTTGAATGGTTGGTAGTGATTCTAGATGATTTTCGTGTGCTAAGCACGACTGCGTTTTCAGAAATTGTCCATCTCGTCGAGATTTTTAGTAATTTGAGGTTAAAGTTGCTAAAAGTGCCTATTTTGACCCTTTTTAGGAGCGTTTTTCGGGGAATCCATTTTATTGTTTGAAACCATCGGAAAATACCACTCCTTAGCTTCAAAATGAACTATCCCAAACAATTCTGCGATTTTTTTCAATGGAGATATACCTCTTTTAGCACTTGTGTAAGAATCCAAAAATATCCTTTTGATTGCTGGTGCCCATAAGTATGCAATGGGTGGTAGAGGCTCTAATATGTTTTCGTTTCTAAAAACAGTAAAGAAGGCTGGTCATTTGTAATGAATCAGCAACAAAATACTAAAAATAACCTCACAAAATTGTCCTTTTTTGGCCTTCGTTTATGAAATTTATTAATCGTCTCTCTTTAAGAAGTTTTCTTTAAATTTTTTTGGTTTATTACAATGACTAGCCAATTTTACTGTTTTTAGGAAACGAAAACATATAAGTCTCTACCATCCATTGCATACTTTGGGACACCAGCAATAAATAGGATATTTTTGGATTCTTACACAAGTGCAAAACGAGGTATATCTCCATTGAAAAATCGCAGAAAGGTTTGGGATCATTCATTTTAAAGCTAAGGAGTGGTACTTTCCGATGGTATCAAAAAGAGTAAAAACAATAGAATAGATTCCCCGAAAAACGCTCCTAAAAAGGGTCAAAATAAGCACTTTTAGCAACTTTAAGCTCAAATTACTAAGAATCTCGACGTGATGGACAATATCTGAAAACGCAGTCTTGCTTAGCACACGAAACTCATCTAGAATCACTACCAACCCTTCAAGATACTGGAAAAAATCGAATTTTGTTGCCTTGTGTCATTCTTAAAAACCGAGTTTTATGTCAATGGAGTGAAAAATAGTATTTTCCATGCAGAATTTTTCCGGGAGTTTTCCCACAGGGTTCGATTTGTTAACGAAAAGCTAATTGCCTACCTTTCCAAGGGCTGTGATGTAGAAAACTTAAACCAGTTACGACCTGGAATTTTGTTTAGTCAACGTCAAAGTCGATTCTTCTATACTTTTTAATAATTCAGAAAAATTTATCCACAAATTAAGCTCACATAGCATGCTTCTTGACATTTGATTTACAATTACAAATGAAAACAGTCCAAGTTAGTGTCTCCTTGAAAATCCGAAAACCAAAACATTCATAATTGATAATGTGGTTGAATGTTTGCCAATGAAACAAGGCACGATGATTTCTCAAAGCTTACTTTAAAAATCTTCATTTGTTTGGATTAATCCAAAACAGCTGGAATGGGCTTTAAGTTATACACAAAGGCAACTTTTACAGTTTCAAGTTACTTTGGAAGACTAAAATTTAAGGATTCCGTATAATTATGTGATCAGGACACATGTCGTATGAGTTATTTTTGCTACTATTAAAACCTAAACTAAATTAAATTAATTAACCAACAAAGTCTAAGGTCCGGTCTAGTGCTTAAACACACACGTACAGCTGGTGCATTGGACGATGAGAGGGCACTGTTAACCCAGTCAAAGTGTTGGAAATGTGGAAAATGATGTGATTTTTGTTGTTTTTGTTGTTGTTGTTGAACTTGCACTTGCAGAGCACACATTTGTCTCAAGATCAGCGAGAGTGCACGAAATGTGGGCAAAATCATGACCATTCCTACACATATCCCGAAATTTGATTGATACGTAAGCGAACCGAATGACCGCCGGCGCAAACTGAAGGCAAACAAGTGCCAAAGTCAAGACCAAAGGCCCAGTAGCAAAAGTTTTCAAGTGCGACGTTGTTGGTCTAAAAATTGCCAGGAAAATGTGACAGCGCGAATGAGTGGTGGGTAGGGTGGTGTAGGGTAGGTATATATTCTACAACTATATAGCTTATATAATGGCAATGGAAATGCGGAACGCTGACGTTTCGTGCAACGTATGGGACAACAACAAGAACAACAATAACAGGGTGCGTCACCTAAATGGATGAGAGTGTGACCAAACATAAAACATTTAACCCAAAAACAAAGACAAAAACAACCACTGACAATTGGCACGTGAAGCGTTCTCTCTGATCTTTAAGAATTTGGTGCTATTTTCAAATTTGCTTAAATTGTCACTTTTAACTTGTTGCAAAGATTGTTGGCCCCGCTTTTCAAATTGTCAAGTTGTCACACATTAAAATTTTTTTGTGTTTTAAATTATTATTCAGAACTTTTAAATTGATTTTCTTAAAAAAATATTATTTATATTATTTTTAGAGGGGTAATTTGTTGTTAGTCAAAGCTAAGCTTAATAAAAATATATACAGTGCCTCAGAGAATTAAGTATACGTGTGCATATAGATTCATTTGATATTTGAGCTTTGGAAAACCAAACCCACTTCTAGAAAAGTGTTTGAAAACCCAAGAGATAATTGCCTCTATACATATAACCATAAAAGTTGTTATCAAGCTTCTTCAAACCCGATTTCTTAGCTTGAATTTTGTGGAAAGAATGCGTTTTTGCAAGGAAAGTGCCAAAGATACTCGATACCGCAACAAAACACGACTATTATATACTCTGTACCTGTATTTCTGAGGTTCCTGCAAGACACCTATCCTATCCATGATACAATAACAATACCTATCCACGATACAATAAGGATACAATTTGTCGGCCTTGCTTTGATGATAAAAATTTTTCTAATTCTCGCAGAAATACGATCAAATAATAGTAACGCATAGACGCATATCATCATCTGGCATTTTAGCAACTATATTGGATGGATGCAGAACAACACCTTCAGCATTTATGTTGCCACTGAATGTTCGATATAAAAACCCAGGGTTCCCAGGGCCACAGTGCTGAAACAATGCAAAATTATCATTTGGGATAAATGCACTATGACACACAATGATTCTCTTGAGTCTTTGAATAGAACACTCAAAGATATAAATAACAACAACTAACTATTTGGCGGCACTGTTACTCCTTTCAGATGATTTCAGACACACATTTCTCGTCATTCCTTGTACAACATACGCTGATGAGAACAACGCTTGCTTGAAATCAACTCCACTGTGGCGTAATGATGAAAAAGTCCAGCTAATGCTACAACATCCATCCTCTGACACATTCTCTAACCAGTTGTTAGATATCGGCGATGGAAAAGTTCTGTCCATGAAAATACTGGATGCAATGTTACGATTTTTCCTGGTGTAGAAGGTAACTTTTGTCGAGATTTGTCGGAACGTGGTTCCCAAAAGAATGCCTTCTGGCACACTTCTTTTTACTAGGAAGAATGCACTACTAACTTTTGGAGTATGATATAAGGCATATAATCTGTGTGAAAACTGATGCACGTTCCTTTTGGCAGTAGGTTAGAAGCGAAGAAGTCTGCACAACATGAAAACGTCCCTTTTAATAGCACGCATGCTACACCCATGCCGTATGTTAGAAGGCATAAAATCTGCATAATATGCAAACATCCCTTCTATTGGCACGCATCCAGCAAGGAGCAGAGACAGCCGAGCGTTTTTACGAAGTTAAACCAACTACAACAACCCATGGAAACGTCGCTTCTAATAGATCAGTTTCTGCAGCGTCTCGCCCCTATACAAAAGCGAATAGAAGATTGCAGGTTTTAGCAACTACTTCTGAGTGGCAAAAGTTGTATACGGGATGTGCTTCTGGCACGCAGTCAAGTCCGACTGGGTAAGTGGCCCTGCTTTTTGTATGTGTTTCAAGTGCTGGGGTTCGATCAATTCTTGCGCATACACAACGGCACTTCCGGTTTGCGCTACCTAGTAGTTATTGTATCAAGACGCCTCACTAAGGTGACAACTTAGTTTTCTCTCTTTCTCTAGGAGTATATCGCTCTTGACTATGATGCTGGGGTAGGAGCTTCTGGTAGCGCTCTGACACCAATTATTAATTTGCTTATAGCTCAGCTAACCGACATCTGATCGTTACCTAACATAGTGAATCACTCAAAACTGGAGATTATCAACTTTTAGTTTTGATTTTAGTCAAAGTGGTTGTTAGCCGGCTTAAGGTCGAGAATTGCGATGTTGCAATTCTCAATTTTTTATTCTCCAGGTCGTTGTATAAAAAGGAATTTGGCCAGATGGTGTGACAGCATTTGAAAGCGTACTGACGAGGCTTAGCCGGGAGGCAGCCGAAACGGTACTGTCTACGCAACTACTTCTGCAGTTCATGTGTAATCTTTGTTGATTTTCTGATGATTATTGAATTATAATCAATCCTGGACCTTGAGCCGGCCAACATCTACTTTGACTTTTAGAATGGCGATACATGCGAGTTCCAGAGTAGAAGATAGAGAATAACTTCCAATTTCAAAGACTATGCACGTATAGAACGTAGAAAGATCTACCCAGCAAACATTTATGAAGTTTTTGATTACATTCGAGTCTATTTCGAGTCCTCGGTCGGATTAAATTAGTCATAAATGCTCGCTTTGTAATTATAAATGGTACCTTAGCCGCGACTCTTCTTGAAGAGTCGTTTTTAACTCGTTTTTCTGAGCTGTTTCGATTCATTCTCGAGTCATTTGCGAGACTTTTGAGTGTCGTATTTCAATAAATCACATTTTGAGCATCGACTCATTTTCGCATCGAGTATTTCAAAAATCACATAGCTTTAACCGCACATGTTAGTAATCTCCTTGAAATCATCAAAAGGGCTCGAAAAAGACTTATCAAGCTGATTTTTGGTAAAACGATATTCCAAATGTTGGGTGGGTATTGGGTATTGACGTTTCAAATATCTTAGCATATTGGATGCGACCTCCTAAGTATGGGTTTTATGTAATTTACCGACAATATAGGCAAGAACGATTCAGAGTTCGAAGAAGCTTTAAACCTTACTTTCGATAGGTATGGGAGTCTTGGACTTTTCATTGGGGTTGAATCTCCATTTGAGATTTAAGTCTTAACTTTAAACAAGGCTAATGTCAGCAAAGAATAATATCAGTTGGAGAGAAAAGCATGCAAGAATGTCGCATAGCTTAATTAGTGCTAAGCGCGTGATGTGGAAGCGAATCAGCGAGGCATCGAGCATTTAAGGGTCACTGGACACATAGTCTAATCTCGAACTAAGTGCCATGACTAAAACGGTGACACTTTTCCTAACTCAGCTGTTTTAGGGGCTGCCATAATGACAGCAAATATTGTAGTTGGAGAGAGAAAGTCGCTGAAGAGGTATGGGAAGGCTTTATTCCAAAAGAGTGAAATTATCTAGAGGAATCGAGGAGGCAGATGTATAAAGCTGAAGACAGTTTAGTCGCAATTTCGCAGCTATTATTACGACCTAGCTTCGGAGACTGGAGAACCAGGGCAGTGCCGCTGGTTTAAGATGTTTCTGTGTAAAAGTTTTCATCTAATGAAAAGATAGTCTCCTGCTTTAAGGCTGAACAGAAAACTGGCTTATGCATGTAATCCCTGGCACATGTATACTTCTTTCTATGAGTTACTTGTTTTACAACGAACATGAAAAGTGTGGATTATTTAACAAACAACTGCTCTACATTTTGTTAATTCTTTTGCGGCGTGAACTTTAAATGCAGGGTGAGTAGTGTGAACAATTTTGTAGGGGTTAAAAGGGATTACAAACAATTTCAGGTTGGTGGGACATCAACAAAAAAAAAAAAACAGTAAAGCCAAACCAAACCAAACGCATAAATATGTAAAAAGGAACCAAAAAGCCAAACAGAAATCAAATGAAAAACCTCCTAACCTCCACACAGAAACGGTCGCCTGCACTGGAACTATGGCTGGACTGCGGACCCTTGGCCCTATACAAATAATCATCATCGTCTTCGGGATACTCTACCAGGGGCGAGGGGGGTACGGATAGATCCTCTTCACGTGCGCCCAGCAATACCACCGGCGGCATGGTGAGCAACGGGCGATGTAGCTGCTGTTCCACAGACGAGGGCTCCGCGGGGAGGGGCTGCAACTGAAATTGGCATTGGTTGGGCATTGCAACGGCGCTTGGGCTGGGGTAAGTGTGGCGATGATTAGCGTTGGTTAGTTGATTGGTTTCAGGGGGTGGTGGTGTTGGGCGATGCTGCTGTTTCGCCCACTCGGAGGACTCGGCAATGCACTGCTCGATCATGCGCTGTTTCTGCTGCTGTTGCTGATGTTGCTCTTTCAATTGCTGATCGCACAACTCCAAGATGGCCTTGCGTTTGGCCTCCTGGAATTGCTGGAGTTTTTGCTGCTCTTGCAGTTGCCTCTGCTGCAGCGCCTGCTGTTCGGTTAGCTGCTGCTGCAGCAACAGATTCTCAAGCACATCCTGATCCAGCGGCAATTGCTCCAAGTGCTGATCTTTCAGCAGGCGCCGTAGTGTGTTTGGATGTGAGTCCATTTCAGAGAGAAAATCAAATTCGTGCAATGCATCCTGCAACTGTCGCGCGATTAAGGTAAATCATGACACAGACAGAAGCACACACACACACACACAGAGAGAGAGAAGGAGAGACACAAAGCAAGAGAAAGGAGTAGACAGATAAGATTTGGTGGATGTGGTTTTTTGGTGTCTCTGCACCGAAGTAATATTAAAAGGGATAAGAGAACACCCGCAGGAAGTTAAGGAATCATTTGGCTGTAGATGGTGATGATGATGATGATGTGGTGAGTAAGTTGAGCAAGTGGGTGAGTGAGTGGCCAAGCGGCAGCAATGAAATGAGGCAGCCTGGCTGCCAATTTCACTTTCTCGGTTCTTGTCTGCGAAAGTGAAATTGGAAGCACGGTCCCCTGATGGCCCCCTGTAAACTTGGATGATGACAAGCAAGCCCCACACTTCAGTTCAGTTCATATCCTTGCCAATTTGTTGTTCCATCAAACATTCTGCATGGAGTTTTTGGCTGCTATTCAAATGATGAGGATTACAAAATTTACAAAAAGGAAGAAGAATAAAACAACCAACACCAAGAGGGCAGATGTGATGAGCTATACAAGGATGTTGTATGTAAATGTGTAAGAAAACAGGACATAAGGCAACTGAACAAGGCACAACATTCAATTGAGCTAAATTTACTTGAAAATCTCCATCTCACAGGCCATAGACTTACCTCTTGATCCATTACTGGTGTCTGCGTGGAAGGTGAAGGTTTGAGCAAGGGTGGCGGTGGTGGTGCTGTGGTGGGCGCTGCAGTACGTCCACCCTGCATTAGCGGTGGCGTCTTGCCGGTCATCTGCTGCAAGCTGAGCGAGTTGGGTCTGGAGGCAGCTACCGCTGCTGGCGGTGATTCTGGTGGCAGCACACTTATACCCTGCAAATGCATAGACAGTGGACGCAGGCCACTCAATCCGCTGGCCGAGGGATCTGGATACTCGCCAGGTGTCTCCACATGCTCATTTAACCCTGCCTCTGGGTCAAATTCCATATTCTGTGCCTGCTCGCCGGGTGTATACGGTTCTGGCTCCACGGCCAGGGCATCTGACGAGGGTGTACGCGAAATGGGCGACTCCGAGTCCCGGGGTAGGGGTGAGACCGCCGCATTTGTGCCCAAATGCACATGATTGGGTGCATTACGCTTGAGCAGACGTCCCCAGGTGGCCACATTGATGTTCATCTGTTTGGCGCGTGGAATATTCTTGGCCTGCTGCCTGTTGAAGATCATGCGTTGACGCCTCAGCTTCGGCTTTTGCGATATCATGGGATTCAGGAATTTAATCTCGGCAAAGAGCAAACCCTGCGGCTCCAGTTGCAACGCCATGCCATGACGCACATCATCTATAAACTCTTCGAGACGCAACACCTTGACCGCACACAAAGAGCGCCAATCCCGCCAGTACACACCTATCTCCAGCTCACGCGAGCGATCTAGATCTATGGAGAAACGCTGATCCCAGGCCTGCTGTGAGCAGGGCTTCCAGGAGGTCTGTCCCACGGTAATGTTATCCAGCTTGATGGCAGCCATAATCTCAATGGAGGTCTCGTCCTTGACCGAATAGCTTTTGGAGCTGCTGCGTGAGGTGACACCCTTAACAAAGCTGCGCAAATCTCCGGGACTGGAGCTGTTATCCTTGTCGCGACGCGAACGTCCGGGCACATCCTCCAGCAGATCCTGACAGCCCATCAGCCGCACCTCCAGTTTACCCGTGACGCTGGCACAACGACCCAGCGACGATACTGATTGGTAGGGTTTGCCACCCATAAGACCACCCTGACTGGACTGCAACGAGGTGTAGGTAACCGGTGCCGGTGAGGTGGATTGCTGCACTATCTGCAACTCCGTCTTGAGCAGCTGGGCAGCCGGCGAATCCACAGGCAATTCCTGACGTCGCAAATCCAACGAGTAGCGCAAGAGATCAAGTTTGCGTGAAGACTCCGAGAGACGACCATGGGCCTGGGGGGAAAGGAGAGGGGTTAAGAGCGGATTAGTTGAGCGTAAGTGGTAAACAGTGGAGGAACAAAGTCAAAGGATCAACGATTTGTTTAGACTAGTTTATTATTTATTTATTCAGCGCACATTTTCTCTCTGTGTATGTGAGGAACATTTACAAATCACTTAAGACTAATCAGGGATCGATCGTCAACATCATAAATCAAAAAAGCCTGACCCGAACCCTGAACCTAATCCAAAATAAACAGCTGTGGTAGGTGGTGAAAAAAGGAAAGATTAACCAGGACCAAGTGTTAAATGCAAGCCTAAAGAAAACTCAACAAACATCCCTAATCTTAGCCTAATTCTGCGCCCGTCTCAGTAGCGGTCGTTCACCCAAAGAGAAGGCACGTCCACGCAACTGGAAACGTTCGGCCAGCCAGCGCTGACAGCTCTCGCACAGACAGTTTGGATTCTTGGTGGGACCCACATGATGTCCCGGCTTGCGCATCACCACCACATTGCCAAAACGACGAGCCTTCTCCAAGTGCTCATGGGTGTAGCCGGAAATTACAGTCGAAGCCTCACTGGCTAAACTGGGACTATCGCGTGAGATGTCAAAGCGGCGAGGGGGTACGCCCAGGCCTAAAGTGCTAGGTGGTGCCTCGCTGCCACAACGCACCGCCGACAACTGCGGTGAACTGCGCTCTGAAGAGGGTGAACCGGGAGCCACCTGCACACTGAGATTATCGCGTGCCTCGCTCTTCCAGCGATAGCTGGGGTGTAGCAGGCGAAAGGGATCCACCGTGGCTGTAGCCCCCTGTACAGGGGCTGTAGCGGGTGGCTCCAACTGCTGCTGCTGCTGGGCGGGACCAAAGAACTGCAGAAATCCCGGACGTTGAGATTTCTGCTGTAGCTGCCGTCCAGGATAGGTATTAAAGCCATTTGTATCCGAAAAGGCATCCGATTCGGAGGGTATGGTATCGCTGCGTTGGTAGGAACTACGCTCCTTGATGGTCTGCAGTGGGTGTCCAGGTAGGGGAGAGGAAGGCTTTGCAGGTTGTTGTTGTGACCAAAGTCTCTCCATTTGTCGTATACGCAAGCGATCCAATGAGTTTTCATAGTCAAAACTATCCGACTTGTTTAGGCCAAAACTGGGAATACCAGGAGTATCCGGCTCATCTGTTTCCTTCCAAGAGGAGTCTATGCAATCAGCTTCGACAACGGCACAGCTGGAAATGCTGCTGCAGGTGGCATCACGTGGCATGGTGGAGCGCGAAGAGTTGGGATAGGTGCTACTCACAGTGGCATCATCGCTGGTCTGGCGTATGTATTTCTGACGCAGATTGGCCAACTTGGCTGCACGCTGATCCCCTATGTGTTTGCGAAAGAGCAACTGTTTGGACTCGCTGACTTCCTCGGCGGTGCTGCACTTGGTAATGGCATGTCCCAGATTTAGTTGCTGGGAAACAGTGGAAGATGTTGCTGTCTGCTGCAGGCGACGTGGCAAGGCATTGCCTGCTATACGCTGATGGCGCAACAGCATCTGTTCATTATCCAGCACCGTTTGGGGTGTGGAGTTGGAGAGCTTACTGCCAGCCTGGTTCGTATCGGAGGAGCAGGAGCTGGAGATTTCGGCATCCGCCTGCTGTTCATCATCTGCTTCTTCATCCTCCTCCTCAGAGCCTGTGCAATAGACATCTATGTGTACAGTGCGTGGCTTTTTCTCACCCAATTGAGGGGTACGAGGCATTTGCTGCCCTGGTAGGGGTGGTATGCGTGGCATGGAAGCCGATTTGAATGTGGACGAGGTTGTTGTAGGCGTAGGCGTATAGGTGGGCTAAGGATTAGAGCAGAGCGTACATGAGTGTGCACATTAAACTGTCCAATGCTTACCACATAGGTGTTAGCCTCCTCCGCTTGCCTTTTGCTGGCAAAGTTCATTAAGGCCTCGGTGGTGGCACGACGCTGCTCATAGGCGGGACGACGACGCTGATTCTCCTCCGTGTCGCTGGTTTGGGAGAAGGCATCTCTCAGCTGTTGAGCCTGCACTTTACTATGATAAACGAACGGCTCATTCGGTGCGGCGGTGGCCTCATCCTGAGGCAGAAAGTCGGCCACCGCCGAGACCATTATGTTGCAGGTGCTGCGACAGCGTGTGCCGCACACCTGAGCAGTGGCTCCACTTAAAGTGGCCTTTGATGATGTTAATGGTGGCTGGTTTAGACGCGAAGCCTGTGGACTGCCAAAAGCGGAATCTGCATTTGTGGTGGTGGCCGAGGAGTTGGTGGAACGAAAGCTGGTAGCTGTCTGCAGTTTGGTTTCACATAAATTTCTCTCTTGTTTTTGGAAATCCCTTTAGAAACTTACCTGTCCCGCATACTGTTCCGTCTCCGGCTCTTGACAGGGTGTGCACAATTTGTACACCACACGCACTGGATGCACTGCATCCTGCTCATTAAATTCCCTTTGCACTGGCTCACCGTTGCGTGCAAAGGTTAACTGTGCACGCACCGTCCACTCGGCAGTTAATTCGTGCGGCAACGGAGACGCCATGGCGGGTGTGGTCGTCGTCGAGCTACCACTCTTGACTCCCACACATGTTGGCTATTGCTGGCCCAAGGTGCCAGCTATTTATTGTATGTATATACACGCACGATCTTTGAGATTCTTATAACTTTGGCTAAAAATATCAGGAAAACCGTTTTGATAGTTTCTATCGCCTCTGGCCATGCGAAACGCGCTGAGTAAATTAAAACATTTATCATTTATGTATATAAACACACACAAACACACACGTCCACGTTATGTTATGGGCCAAGATAATGCACAGTCAAACTTGGATATGACGATCAGGAGCATCTTTCGCGATTCAAACATCTTGTAAATCTATGATTACTCTGGCTTTGCTTCAGATTTTATCAACACTAAAATGGTCTAACACTTTCAGTTGTGTTTCTTACAACAGAGCAAATCGGAAAATAGATTTTTTCTACGTCCATCTTTAACTATTGTTTGTCTTTTAATTCGTTCAGACCGACCTATTGCCAAAAACAGTTTCAGTTCTGTTTCTTATTCATGACTTCGTGTGCTCATTGCAATGCCTTAGATATTACCGGTGAAACTCTTATAGTGCAGGGGAGGGTTCTCTTTCTACTGTTCCATTGTGTGGTCAGAATAGTCTTACGTAGAGCTGGGATTTCTAGAGCAGCGATGTTCCTCCATAGCCCCTAGAGGCCGAGCGCTAACGGCTATTTACACGCACACGAGCCGAGCGCATGCCGATGTCGGGCATATGAGCGTATGCAGAGCTCTCTTTGCCTTCATTCGCTGCCCAGCCGTCGTTGAGGGCAGTTTAAAGCTGGGCTAAGTCGCTTTAAAATCGCACACCAATACACTCTTACTTTTTGGCCTCGCTCTTTTTGAACATCGCTGCTCTAGAGGTATCCTTACTCTTCTTTTAGTTTGTGTGACGCCTAGGCGTGTGCCATTGAGACAGTAACTAGTGTGGTGAACTTGTCTCCAGACTCATTTTTTTCTAATGAAGGATCGTGCGATTTCATTTCGATCGACTAATAGAGTTCTGCTAATGGGTTACTTATATACAGATTGTACTGAATTCTACAGTGAACGAAACCGTATCTGCTTATCTATTATTACGTTCATTTCATGAAATGGGTCCGAGAGTGCGAGCATAAACACCATTTCATGAATTCGACTACTTACGAAAGTTGACTATGAATTTGTCTTCAATTCATGAAATGCTATGGCGCAGTCAACTTAACATTGCGTTGATGTTGCCAGATCTTTTGTTTTCTCATTTGTGCGCTGGGCATTTTGTGAATTTACATAAGCTGCATAAAGAGGAACAAATTGTATTTTGCAAATTGAAGAAATCATTAATTTTATAGCATAAACGTAGTAATGATGTGTGCTGTCCTCATTGAATATATGTGTTGACAGTTATTTACGAGCTAGCTTAGTCTGACATCGAAAAGAGTAGGTAGGAACCACATAATAAGCCTACGGGACTCTGAGAAGAAGTAACAAGAGAGAATGGATCTCACTAGAAGAATCTTATACCACACACAATTCAGTGGTACGTAGACGGGTCTTTGACACCCCAAGAAACTGGGCTTGGGGTGACAGGACCTGGAACGAAAAGGTTTAAGTCAACGAGAGAACTCACAAGCATATTTCAAGCCGAAGTATGTGCTATCTCCCGATGCTCAGACATTAATATGGGGAAAAACTACCATAATAGAGAAATTGCTATACTCTCAGATAGTCAAGTGCGCTCAACACGCTTAGCAGTAATAAGTTCACCTCTAAGCTTGTCTTAGAGACAAAAATCAAATTGGACCAACTAGACACCAGGAGCAACCTGTCCCTACGCTGGATACCGAACACCACAACCATATCCACGAAAACGAAATGGTAGGACCAGAACCCTACTTTGGCATAGGCCAACACATCATTAGGGAGCTCCTTAGAAAGGAAGAGAATACGCTTAGAACAGCCTCCTGGGTGAACACCAGCGTCATGAGACAAGCTAAAAAAGCATTAATAGTGAACCATAACTTCAAAAGGTTCCAGAAATTGATCCAACAAGGTAAGAATTGCCTCAGGATCCTGACAATGCTCTACACGGGCCACTGCCAGCTGCGGGGTCACCTTTACAAGTTGGGAATAACAAACTATGTAGATATTTGAAGAGAAGGAGTCCTCTGAGCGATGCGCAGATTCAACAGATTTGGGACACACAGCTAACACCCGCAACAAGATAAGTAACCTAGAACCCACGAAAATCCTAACATTCGTACAGGCAATAGGTCTGCTAGGAGAGTAACTCAGTACAATAGACCAAGAGTTGTCAGGGGCACAATAGACCAAGATTGGTCGGGGTGGTCCTCGACACAGCAACGAAGGGCCAAAGCCGAGCTTCTCTCAATCTCTTGGCTTGTGCGCTTCTAATTTTTAGCACAAGAGAAAGGGACCTACAGTTTAACGCCGAATCCGAACGGCAGTTTGAGATGCTTTTCATGGCTAATTACTACAAAGCTGGCGCCAACAGCAGAGAGGGGTGACCAGGTGTAAAGTTTATTCTAAGAAAAAACTTTTCATTAGATGTTCCGAGGCGGGATCGAACCCACGACCTCTTGCACAGCGGTCGCGCACACTAGCCGTACTCTGTACCAGAGGAACACAGAGTATATTAAGTTTGTGCAAAAGTCTGTTACAGCCAGAAGGAAGCATTTTCGACCCTATAAAGTATACAAATATTCTTGATCAGCATCAATAGGCGAGACGATCTGTCCGTCTGTCCGTATGAACAAACAGATCTCAGAGATGGTAAGAGATAGAGGTTCGACGAGGTTCGAGGTTCGAAAAAAATCATATATCCCACAGTTTTATAGATAGAAGGTTTGTTCTTCTGAACATATTTAGTAATCAGGGTTATTTACCGATCCGACAGAGGAATGGTAAAGATCGGATGATCGGTTGTCGAGTTATATGGAAAACAAACAACTATGGGTGCTGCCCAACGTCGCAACGGTGATGGGCAGCACTTCACAGGAACAGAGTATGTTTTAGTCGGGCTTGACCGTCTTTCTTTTTTGTTTTCCTTGTCTCTGTGCAAAATTTCAGCTCAATAGCTTTAAAACTGTGAGACTAGTTTGCGTGGAAACAGACAGACAGACTATATATAGTTTATGGGGTGGGGTATCAACAAAATAGTACTGAACCGTTTCCAAAGAGTTCGGTTCTAAGCCAGCTTGGTACCTTGATCTTAAGAGTGCTTGACATGCTTGATATTAGCTTTGAGTAGTACAGTTTTGGAATATAACAAAATTGTTTTAGGAAAAGCAACTTATTTTGTGTATGAAATTTAGCACACATAATAAAATCTAAAGAAAGGTATGTTTCTCCCGCCTATTTCTTCATCTCATTTTCTAGGATCTTGGCTTTGATATAAAACATAAAATGAGTCAAAAATTTAGCTATTTTCTAAAGTAAATATTATCCTTTTCGTCACAGACAAATTCAACTGTATTTTATCTTGTTGTCCACTGTATTTTTAGCTTCATTGAGCCAACGCATCACACAATAAACCAACAAACACTTTCGATTTTTTTTCCTCAAATTGTAAGCAGATAAAAAAAAAATAATGTTTCTAATTTTATGTGGTTTTATTTTTAAGTCATTTTTCTCTTCACGCTAAAATTGCAAGATGACCCCAAAAGCCAATTCTGAGAACGCACAAAAAACCAAAATAAATATTACGAATTACGCAATTATTTTCAAGCAAAAACCTGAGCACACACTGCGTATGCGTTATTTATATTTCCACTGGATTCTATTAAATGCAGTTCAGGTGCTGCCATTTGGGTTGTGCTCTGGCCAACAAATCCAGGTGGGACTGCCTACATATTTGTTGTATTTGTGTAAGTTTAAACAAAATAACACACGAACACGAATAACGGCACGCGGCTAATGGTAAGAAATAATAAAATAAAAACAAAAGACGAACGAAAAAATATCGAAGAGCCACTCTAGAGCAGCGGCTGACGCGCCAACGGCAACTGAACTAAAACTGAAAACTGCTGGGGAAAATTCGCTAGAGAAAATATACAACAAGAAAAGAACTTTGCGCTCTTTTCGAACATTTTTGTGTTTTGTCAGAGCGAGCAGCCGGTTAAGGAACGAGGGTTGTTCTATGTTTTCACCGATCGGTGAACCTCAGAGGCAGAGTAGACCTTTGAAATTTCACAAAATAATATCGATGATCTCTGATCATGTGTCTCTGGTAGATCTTCCTCACCTCGCCTGATGGTAGCTATCTAACGGCACTATTTTCATCTTGTGTGAAACCACTAAACTTTAATCCGGCTCGAAGGACCAAGTGTTGTAGTGGGATAGAGTTCCTCTGTTGATCATAAAGTAAACCTTGTCTTCTCACAAAATACTCTTATAGGTGTAGCCTATAACTAGCTTAGTTAAATCTTCACCATTCTTGGAAAGGCCTAGCCGACTCATCATTGAATTTTACTAAGATTTGACGTTGATTCTTTATTCAACAGTTTCACTCACACGGCTACTTTTTCGATCAAGCCCACGTATACGCATACCATACGTACACACACAGATACATATCTATGTGGTAAGTATGTATATGTAGGCAACATATTTTTCTAAAAATGTTTAGCAAACACAAAATGAGCAAATGGGCAAAAGGGCAATTTCAAAGGCATTTTGTTTATCATTTCCATATTCTAATAAAAACTTCAAAACATCTGTCGACTGCTGTTGTCTGCATTGCGAGTTGCAGGTTCTTTATGTCAAAAAACAAAAACTGCACTCCAGCAGCTCCCGCCGCAGACGAGGCACCAAATAAATAAATAAAGATGCGCCTGCAAATAGAATACTCTAGTCGTATGTAGGCCAGAGGGCCGGACAAAATTGTGGGTGATTGAGTGTATGTGGCGGAAGTAAAAACAACAACTTTAAGGGTGGAACAATACCGCAAGACAGCAACAACTAGCAGATAAATCATCAAACGATCTCCGACCCTGCGACAGGAAACGACAAGATAATTGCGAAAGCAAATCTTAAATACTTCAAAATTTCAAAAAAGATGTGGAATTTTAAATACTCTTTAACTATTTTTCAAATGAAAAATAAAATATTCTCAATAAGAAACTGCCTAAGACGGAATTTACACGGTGAAGCAAACTTGATGAAGATTTAGAAAATGTAGTGGTGTCGTCTAACACGGGTTTTACACGGTGATGCTAACTTCATGAAGTTTATAAAAAAAGCTTTTGTTTGTAGAAGAGAGGTGGAGTGGTGTCGCTTGCCCCTCTACACCTCTTTCCTAAAAACGAAAGCTTTTTCAAAAACTTCATGCAGTTTGCTTCACCGTGTAAAGCCCGTTTAAGACGTTTGTAGGAAAGAGTTGTAGTGGTGTCGCATTTCTTTCTACAATCTCTACCCAAGCAAGACCTTTTTGAAAAACCCCGTCTAACTTTGCTCATTGAAAGAAAAGTAGACAAAGGATTTGCTCTCTGTTAGCTATATGGTCAGGCCTACTCGCTGTATCTCTCTTTAAAATATGTGAGTTGGTCGAACAGTTTATGTACTACCATTTGAGTAAGTTGTTTTAAAGCAGGGGTCGGCAGTGCGAGCAGAGAATTTGTCACTATCCACTGAGAAAAATCAGCTTTTAAAACAGTGGACGGAACGTCGGTATCTATTGTGTATAGAGAAACTCTCAAAGGCAACGCTGCCTTACTCAGACAGTATAAGCTCGTCGCAGAGCAAAGAGAATAAGGTTTTGCGCTGCTTTCAACTTCAATCAGCACTGAATTTCAGAGAGAGACAGACATACTGATGAAGCGCGCCAATACCAATGCCAAAATGTGATTGTGTATCTTACCGGCCACTGATTTAAAAGCTGATTTAGGCGTAGAAAAGCTCCTTGGCCGGGTGTGGTGCAGCGATTAGTGTGTTTTCCTGCTGTGCAAGAGGTCGTGTGTTCGATCCCGCCTCGGAATATCTATTTTTTTTCTTAAAAAAAAAAAAACTTAAAAACACCCGGCCACCTTCCCCAGTTGTTGGCGCCAGCTGTGAAGTAACTAGCCATGAAAAAGCTTTTCAAACATTACCGTTTGGATTCGGCGTTAAACTATAGGGCCCTTTCTCTTGTGCGAAAATTAGAAGCACACAAGCCAAGAGATTGAGAGAAGCTCAGTTTGGCCCTTTGGGGCTGTAAAGTCAATTATATATTAAAGCTCCTTGCTTAGAAATGCTCAACACATGGAAAAATATTCTCAATTGATTCACAATAACTATAGCCGAGGCTGAAATTCTGCGTCTGTCTGTGCTTCTATTGTCGATCACTGACATATTTAGATTCCGTCTCGTAAGTTCCGAAATGAACTTGGAACTATGTCTGTCTTTAATAACTGGGCATAACTGTCACACATAATATGTCATTTCACAAGCACCTACAGAAAAAGCTGCGAGACTCCAAAGCCGCTATAAACAGCACGTGGAAAAAGGTATTGAGAAAGAAAAACGTAAGTGCCAGTACCAAATATGATATGTTTCAAGCAACAACAAAATCAATAATGTGCTATGGAGCTGATGTCAGTGAATACACCAATTTCGAAGAAGTTGAAGAGCATTCTATCTTCCTCAAAACACGCCTACGTATGCATTATACTTGGAAACAGGCATATGGGACTTTTTGAACACACACTAGAGCGTCATTTCCCATATATGAACGAAATTCTAGCACTGCCACAGCATCGACTACCCTTTATTGCGGCGAACTTTTTAATAGGATCCAAGTCGCAATTTATTAAAGAATGGGAAAACTTATCGCAGGAATATGGTATAGTCTTGGATATAAGCAGACCTTCAACATGGAACACAAAAATTTTGCTGCTATCAATATATAATAGAGCCCGCAAAAATTTTAACAGACAATTGAACCTGAATCTCAAGAAGATTAACTACTTCCAAGACCAAATTGACGCAACTACGATATCAACTATATATATTTTCAAAGCCAGAACTAAATTATACCCCATACAGACATAACCCATTTGAGATATGCAGCCTTGGAGAACGGAAAGATTGCATCCATTTCTGTGCAACATGTCCAATTTTTCACGAGTACACGCTTGGAACAAACTAGTTTTCACATTGGCGGAGATTCAACTTGTCCTCAATGGTATGGACTGGAACAAACTAGCTACCTACATCAAAGAGGCAACACGTTACAGAACCCAGCATAATGAGCGGAGACTTCTAAATAGAAGGGCGATGTCGGTTTTTCTACTGGGTGGAAGATCCAACATCTCGCGACGAGCGTGGAAGGTGGGTCGCATTGTGCCAAGCCTTTTTCTTTAATGTTCTTTATTAGTTATCAAATGAATTTTTAAAATATGGAAAAACTAAACCAAATAAAAGAACTTCTACTACTACTACTCTGTCTATTGATATGGCAACACAAGTAGCAGACTGTCATTAAACTCGGTTTGTAGGCAAGGTTTGCAAAGACCATTTTGGAAAATACGATCATTAAAATTCCCGACTTTTATTAGAAGCTTAGTTTGTAGTGAAGAGTATGAAAATTATATTATGAAAAATCCGCCACTAGGGGGATGACAGTTATTTTAAGGTCAAAAGGTATTCGTTATTTTTGTTGATCATCTTTCAATGAATTTCGGATTAAAAGCTTTAAGGATCAACAAAATGGAAAAAAAGTTCTTAAGTTTGGGAAAACTCCTCATCCCTAATTTCGAAGCTTGTTTATTTTTGATCCAACCTGTATAAAATTCGGATTAAAAGCTTTATGGACATCAGAAATCGGAATGTTATCCTTTGATTTGAGAAAACCCTTGAACATAAGGTTCAAGACCAAAAGGTATTCGTTATTATTATAGATCCTATTTGAATAACATTCAGTTTGTACGCTAAATGGGCCAAAAAAAAATTGCAAAATATTTCTTAAATTGGGGAAAACTCACCACTGAGCTCGCAAAATCGTTTTCTTTTTGGGAGAATCTTAAAAAAATTAGGTTTGAAATCTCTTTGGACCAAATGAGTCGAAATTTAATCCTCGCATTTAAGAAAATTTGGAAATCTATCAGGAAATGCTTTTTTGTAAATCGCTTGGTCGGGGTTCTTGAAAAAATTCGTTTTTTCAAAACTTTTAGGCTTAACAAATCGGTTTTAAAGCTCCTTGGATTAAATGAGTCGGAATTTAATCCTCCGAAAGTCGGAAAATGGGTCAGAAAAGCTACCTTGAAATATTATTTATCAATCGTTAGGTTAGGTTTTAAGAATAAAACTCTCTTTGTAAGCTTTATAAAAGAAATAAATTGAAAAATTTTACTTATTCAATCAACTTTAAGACGATTTATATACAGGCAGATATGTATGCTAGTGTAAGTAAACCATATTTAAAAGTTAAGGTCTGTATCCAGATGTGAATTAACGAGAAGTAATGTAAAATTTTCATACTATTTTGAAGCAAAATTTTATTTCTGCTTTACTTCTATCATCTTTGTATGAAAATTTTACTTTACTTTTAGTTAATTCACATCTGGATACAGACCTTAAGACTAGTGATTAAAGAGTACACTCCTGCTTATTATACCCTGTCAGCAGATGTAGCCAGGGCAGGCCCTAAACATTTGCTTAGGCTGACCAAGAGCTGTGAAATTGTAATCATATTTTTAGCTCTTAGAGCAGCTAATTTAGCCAAGTAAACTGAACACCGCAGCATGTCCATTTAATTAATGAGGCGACAAAAAAAAACCCCCCTCCCCACAAATGAGAATTTTGAAAAATATTTGAAACAGCCGCCATAATTAGCTTTTAGCTTAGCATTGCGCGTGCCTTAGGTTGACGAAAAAAATAATCACGTATGTGTGTATCCGTATGAATGAATCATAATGCCGGCCACACCTGAAACATAAGCTCTCCCGGTATACTTCTCTTTCTCTTACCTGGCCAACGGCCAGATCTAATTAACTTTTTTTTTTTGATTTGGTTTGGTCACTCACCTCCTGCAGTGCCTTTTTGTCTGGTGCACGATTCGCCGTCTGTAGCGTACGTATGACATTCTTGGCACCATCCACCACCGCGGCCTCGATGCGTAACCTGTGGCGCAGCTCCTCAATACGCTCCTCCAGAGTCGTCTCAAGGCTCTGCGGCTGGGCAGTGCCATGCTCATCGAGGGTTAATTGTCGTGTGGCCCTTAGGCGATCCGCCTGCTCCCGATTCTGTTTGACTTTAATGATGCGCAAGCGGAGAAACTCAATTTTGGCCTTGGAATCGGCCAGCATTTGATGGGCCTCGGCCAACAGTTTCTTATCGCATGCAATGCCCAAAGATTGTATCATATTCTCGGCTCCAGTCTTCACCTTCATTTCGATTTGTAGCTGCTTCTCCAGCGAGGCCAACACTTTATCGTTGGCGACCGTGCCGGCCGGTGTGCCGCCCTCAAGGTTGGAGACGCCACCGCCCGGGCCACCAACGGCACCAGCATGCTGAATGGCGCCATTTGGGTCAATGCTGGAGGCAATAGATTCTGCAAAAATAAGAAAATGATTATTAACTTTATGCATAGTTCCCGGTTTATTCAACTCGTTCAACTTTCCACGTTTTGTGGCATTGTTTACTCTGTTCGTGTGGCACGATGGAGATAACATTAAATATACATTTATTCCACATAATCAGCCATGAGATGTTTGCATTTTTGTGTGTGGTAATGGCAGCTGCCAAACACGTCAATCATTTGGCCATAGGAAAGTCATGTATAAGCCAACAGCTATGGAGATGCTGCTGCTGTTGTTGGCCAAACACGGAAGCGGCCAAATAGAATGCCGAGCAGTGTTATTCCAAAACATCAACAAAAAAACTGTCAGAAACGATTCATGACAGTTGTGTCAATAGTTGAAAGCCCACACATGCATACAGATAGTGTCAAGGGGTAAGCTGGCACGAGGGCAGTTTGAAAAGTCTGCTTCTGTTAACTTAGGCAGATCTGCTAAGATATAATGTACTGTCAAATTTTGAGCATTTATTTTATGTTTGACAGCCCTTCAAAGTAAACAAACCTGTGAGTCTCGACGAAATGGAAGAAAACAAGGCTCTTTAGAACTGAACCCTATATGAAACCGAACACTATTGAACTGAACCCAAATCCTGAACCCGAACTCCGAAGTCTTTAGAGCCGATCTATTAAGAACCAAACCCTTTAAGATTGAACCCTTTAGAAGCAAACTATTTAATACTCTTTATGACCGAGTCATTGAGAACCCAACCCTTTAAAGGCGAATTATATCTAACCGAACCCTTAAGAACCGAACTATTTACAACCGAACCCTAAAGAATCGAACAGATCTCTCAGAAACGTACCCTTTAGAACCGAACTATTTAGAACCAACCCTTTAGAATTGAAACCTATAGAGCTGAACCCTACAGAACCGAACTGAGAAGCGAGACATTACGAATCGAACTATTTAGAGTCGAACCCTGTAAATCCGAACCCTTAGAACCGAACCCTATATAAGCAAACCTGTTAGAGCCGAACTATTTAGAACCTACCATTTTATAACTGAACCCTTTCAGACTGAACCCTTTGGAAGCTAACTATTTAAGAGTAGTAGTAGTAGGAATTTATTGCTTGCTATCATCGGCATGGCATAGTGCCGACAGCCTAAGCAGTTGGAACATAAAAGCTTAAACTAGATATTACAGTTTTATTTGTTTTTGTTTTGTTTTACAATAATTCAATAAGTCTCCTATCCACAATATCAAAAATTTTCGAGAGGTGCCTATTAACCAGAATTATGACAATCGATGGGGTCTGTGGCAGGATACCTCCCTTTCGGTTCGGGTTTAGAAAGTCACACGGGACCCCTGAGCAGCTGAATAGGGTGACTAACTTTATTCTCGACGTGATTTCAGGCTAAGGCGTATTACGTGTGTTGCAATGCTTTACCTTTGACATTAAACAGCCTTTTGCTATAGCAGGTGTGGCACTGACGGATTGTTCTGCAAGGTAAAAGACATCCCACCGCCTCAACTTTTCTCTCTTGTCAAAAGCATCTTTGACGTTATTGACCTTCTCAGTACCATCTTCGAAGGGTTCGCATACTACACTTGCTTGGTTTTTGAAGTATCCTCGTTCCGCCACCGTTTCGTACAATCATTAACTTTGACATTTCCAAGTTGATGCCGAGGTTTCACATTTGACAATATTTATATGTTGCATAAATCATTCTTTGCAGCATTGCTGGGGTCTCTGCCATGATTACAATGTCGTATGCGTACAAGAGGATCATGAATTTTTGTTCTCCAAGCTTGACTCCACCATCCAGGTCATTAGCTATGTCATCGACTAAAAGAGCGAATATAATACCGAACGCCTTATAACAGAACCATTTAAAAAGAACTATATAATACCGAACCCTTTAGGAACGTACCCTTTAGAACCGAACTATGTGAAACACTTTAGAATTGAACCCTATAGAACCGAACTCTTTAAAAGCAAACCCTTTAGACCCGAACCATTGAGAATTGAACTATTTAGAAACGAACACAGCAAAAATGTACCATTTAGAAGCAGGGATTAATAACGAAACGATTTTCGGTATCGCTCAGGGTGTATATCTCGGCCGATAGATATATTTCAGTTACGGTTTATGATGGGAAGTGGTTTTAGATTACTAATTCGTATCCATAGCAGTTAAAGAGAAGTTTCGACCAAAATAAATCCCTTGATCGAAACCGAAATTCGTTTTGGTTTTAATCCCAGTTTAGAAGCGAACTATGTATTTAGAACCGAACCCTTTAGAATCGATTCCTATGGAACTGCACCCAATAGAACCGAACCCTTTAGATCCGAACTATCTAGAACTTTAGAACCGAACACCTAAAACCGAACACTTTAGATCTGTTTATTGACCTCCGCAAACGTAACTTCTCTTCCCGATAAAAGGTTCGGTTCAAAAAACACCAATATTTCAGCTTAATTAAGAGCTTAAATATTTTTCTAAGCGATTTCACAGTCAAAAATGGTAAAGTTTCAAGAACAATATAAGGATTCGGCTTACAAAGTATTTTGGACATAATTTAAAACAACTAAAATAAGTTGAGTAACCAAATTTTCTTACATTTCCAAAACTGACTAACTAATCAAACTGCCCTCGCATCTACACTTAAGTGCAAAGCGGTAAAGAAAGTATATCAAATTTTCACGCCTCAATAATGTCTTTGTCAACACTCTCGGGGCATGCCTGAGTAAAGGAACCACTTCAAGTGCGTGACTTGAGCTCGTAAAAAACACAACTTTAACTGTGCCACCTCCCCCGGGTGGCCGGCTTGCCCCCAACCACAACAACAACAACCTGTTGCCTAGAAATGTTTTAACTGTGGCTTAAGTAATTGCTTGCAGTTTATGAGGCCGTTCAGGCATTTCGAAAGTTAACGGTTGCGCAATTCCATCCTAACACTCACCTTGGCCATTGCTATTGACCGCCGTGTTGGCCGATGTCAACAGTATTTGACTCTCCAGCTCCTGCAGTTCCGATTTGAGTTCAGCCAATTTGGATTTGCTCTTCTTAACCAATACGGCCACATCGCTGAGTGAGCGACGATCCTTGGCCACTTCACGTAACTTTTCCGCACCCTCCTTAATCTTCAGCTCTTTGCGGATCTCACGGCGAATGGCTTCTTTGATTTCCTCGAGGCGTATGGACATGCAACTCTCGGGTAAGTTCTCTGTGAAACCATATTTATGACTGAGTTCGTACAGAACGGGATGCTTGATGTATTCGCCCTGGAAGAAAGAACAGAAAAGGGAAAGTCTTAAGAAAAATGTTTTCCAAAGCAGAACTAAATTGTATTTCTCCTTTAGGGCCACTCACATCTAATCGCAATTGATAATATGAACCATTTACCGAATCTGTGTAATACAGTCCACCCTTAGGCGCATCATCATCATCATCATTCAAGTCTGTATCAGTGCCAAACACATTGTTCACCCAGCGATTCCAGCGCCCACTGTGACGACGTCTTTGAGATGGCGATGCCCCACTGAGGCTGCGTGGCAAAGTGTTGCGTTTTTTGGGTGTACTACAAACAGATTGAGTTTCAGCCTCAGCGGCTGGGGACTCCGAATTACGTTGCGGATTAAGCATGCTGCGTATTCTCTTAAGCAATCTGGACATTATAATCACTTTAGTTTTATGTCAACAAGTTCATGGTAATCGGGCTAAAAAACATTTCTAAGAGGAAATCCCACAGTCAGCGGTTTGTGTGTGCTGCTATATTTCTCATTAAACGGTTCTCGTTGACTGCTTTATCTGATACACACAACAAGGAAAGTTAACAACAACAGCAGCAGCAATAACAACAAAGGTGTTAAACGTCAGTTCAATTCACCATCAACACACACACACACACACACGGCTATTACTATGCAAATTAAAATTCTCATCAATTTCAATTGAAAGTTCTTTTTTTTTATATAGAAAAAATCTTCTTGTTGGCTACACTTTCTAGAAATTTATGCGGTTGTTGTTGTCGCGTTGTTGGCTCCAATAAATGTCATCTAAAAAAATGTAACAATTGAATGCAAAGAGAAAGCAAGAAGCGCTGGTTAAAGGGAATTGATAAACATTTCGGTGAATGAAAAAAATAAAAGTAACTTTGGTTCGAACAAACAATTGTTCCTGGGGAAGCTACATAGTCTATGCAATAGATGCACATTTTATTTTGAAATGTAAGCAATTTGAAATGTATCCTAACATATTACGAATTCTACTCTAATAAAGCTTTAGAAGCGAAGATTAGACGGAAGGAGAAATACTTACAGTGGCCATGAACCTGCAGCGCAATAAGGCACTTGGTACAGATGGACTAGCCATGAAACTGGGTCCAACTCTTCTCGAACTCATTCAGAAGCCTTTTCGATACGTTCGGTATGATGTGAGAGATGCTCTTGAGTCAGAGCCTCTATTAGGCTATCAGCAGGTCAAACCAATTCGGTTCGGTAAGGGAACAAACTGAACAAGCAACATCTAAAGAGTACTGTGTGTTCCGGTCATCCTAAAAGTAAAAATACCCATACCTGCGTTGTCTGCAGTAGTTCCTCAGGGCTCCGTGCAGGTACCTATTGTTCCATATAATGGAATACTACGACTGTCTCTTCCACCAGGCGTGTAAGCTTTGCTGTAGACAAAGTACTTAGAAGAATCGCTCTACCAGTGGCTTAGCAGTCATGAGAAGGTGAAATCAGCTTGAATCACAGTCAATCGCGCATCGATACTATTGAAAAGAGATGTAACATACCGATGAATTGACTAAAATTCAGACTACAGGAAAATCAAGTAAGAAAATCGTTCAAGACTGACAATAACCCCCTAAAGTTCGTATAGATCTGATCAATATTGTGGCATCCAGTGTGTTAGGTGTGTGAAGTGCTGCCCATTGCCGTTGTGGCCAGTGCTGCCTAGCATTTCCTTTAACTCGACTAACGTTCATGCAACCTTCACCATACCGTTGATGGATCGATATATAATACCGAATTCCATTATCTATCTACAAAACGGTGGAGATATGCCTTTATTAAAATTGCGTTGGCGTGAGTGGGCGTGGCAAAAACTGAAAATAAATTTTCATCCGGACTAAAATTAATCCCTAACAATGGGAAGCCATTGTTCAAAAGCCAGTCGAAACCGTATTTTCCCAAGCCAAGTAAAAATAATTGAGCTAAGTACGTATTCTTAAGCCACGGGATTCTTATCTCGATCCCATTATTTGAGCTGGACTTCGACTAGAGACCACATTTGGATCCAATCAATAAATTCAAGATTCTGATTTAAGGGGGTCTTCTGCTTTAAGGCTGATTTCCAGAACAAATAAAAATATATTTCACGAAATTACAAATTATTTTTGTTAAGCGGATTGTTAGCTATAGTGCAGGGGTGCCCGCGCTATATGCGCATGAGGCGCATTTGTTTGTGTAGGACTAACGCAAAACGAAATTGTAGCAACAACTTCGAATGTATCTCTCTTCTATTTCTCTCCTATGCTCTTGCGAAACTAAAGGCAACAACAATACGTGCAGACAGCGCTGCATCGTCGATTTTGTTTTTGTAGTCGAGCCACAAGCACACACACACACAACTGGTTTTCCCTTTTGATTTCTTGTGGTGGTTGTTGTTTCTGGTTTTGTATTTTTTATCTGTGTGTGTAAAAACGCACGCGTAAGAGACATTTGGACACTGATTTGCCAGCCGCTTGTATTCCAAATGCGATTATTAAACTCAAGTTCAAACAATTAAAAAATAACCCCTCAGCTTTCCAGGATGCACAAATATGGGCGACTTCGTGAAGTCTGCAGCTGGAACTTATTCTTGGCAGACACTCAAAATCCGAAGAATATAACAATACAAATTTAAAATTGGTGATATTTTATTTTCTAATTTATTTATTACATTTTGTAGTTTTTTCTAGCGTCTCGCTTTTGCTTTCAACTTGTTCGATGTTGTCCGAAAAAATGTGCTGCAAGTTATTTATTTTCATTTTAGTTTCACCAAATCGGCAGAGCTTGCAATCCACACATTCTAACGATGTGGCAACGCTACGTATATTTATTTTCTCTTCTGGAAATCAAGAAAATAAATGAGACTTAATATATAGCACATCAGCTGTTCAAAGTGGCTTTCTTATCTGAAGTTCGACGTGGAGAGAAAAGAAAAAATTTAGAAAAAGTGAATTTATGGTGCGGTTAAAAAGTTTGAAAAACGAGCTTAAAGTTTGCAGTTGCTAGGAAAATTGGGCCACCTTGGGTGTCTAAAAGGGCTGTATCTCCAAAACTGTT
Source organism: Lordiphosa collinella (assembly GCA_018904265.1). Lineage (NCBI taxonomy): Eukaryota > Metazoa > Arthropoda > Insecta > Diptera > Drosophilidae > Lordiphosa > Lordiphosa collinella. Next base: position 963,047 of record JAEIFV010000033.1, read on the forward strand.
TCGAATTTTAAAAAATCCTTTTGGGAAAATATTTTTGAGTAGCTATTTTTGAAAAGCTAATAAAAAACGCTAAAATAAAAATTTTAAGTGCTGAAGAAGCTTGATGCTCATACATATGTACCTGATTTGATCTTGAAAATGAGCTCGATGTTTAAACTATGGTCAATTTGAAAAAAGGATTGCTGCAAAAATGGCAGAAATTCTCAAACTCATTTGGATCCCAACACAAGTAGTGAAGTTGAAGTTGCCAGTGGCAACTGAGAGAAATGTTACACCTACAGAAAGCGAGCAGTGAGCTTTGAAAAGCTGATTTTTTATACCCTGTTCCCATTGAAAATGGGAAAAGGGGGATCATGAAGTTGTGCGAAAGTATGTAACAGGTAGAAGGAAACATTTGCGACCCTATAAAGTATATATATTCTTGATCAGCATCAACAGCCGAGTCGATTTAGCCATGTCCGTCTGTCCGAGACTATAAGAGTTAGACTATAAGAGCTAGAGCCACAAATTTTTGCAAGTAGGTAGGTGTATACCCGATTCAAATCGAGTTTGTTTCAGATTTGGATCCCAACACAAGCTTCCTCTTTAAAAGTCTATTACAATATTTTTAGAGATTTTGTTGCTTTGAAACTAGATATTTTGGTTTAGTTTGGTAGTTTCGGTTAATTTTGGTTTTGGCTTTAACATTGAAAATCTTTACTAACTTTGCAGTACTATAAGGTTTTTAAGTAAGACCCAAACTTAAAATTAGCTCTATCGGATTGTTATTGATTGATTGATTTAAAATGGGCGGAGAATCAAATGAGAAGTAGCTGGCTACAAGCGTAAAGCTTTTTAGAAAGATGGAATGGTAAAATAAAACCGTAAAACATATTCCATTAACTCTACATGATTTAACACACTTTCTAAAAAGATGACCAGCAAATGAAGAGCTGAATGACCTTCTAAATGACGAGAGTTTGGAAGGACGATACAAAACACAACCTGTGTCCTTAAAATTTTCTAAATCGAAACGAAAACTACAAAAGATATTGCGTCGCTTCAGTTCATGTACATTATGATAAAAACTAAGAACAATATTTATTTTGAATGTGTGTTATGAAAGTGTTGGACTCCACACCCTATCAGTACCGAAACGAAAGAAGTTTCACATCAAACCGTTTTTTCAGCGATGGATACCTCATTTACTCACAGTTTGATTTTTGAATTATGATAACACCTATTCAATCAATCTTCAACTGAATAGTTGTAGTAATATTCTGTTGGATTGAAGAATTTAGGGCGTTCCCATAATACAAATAATGTTGTTAACGCTAAAGAAATGGTTTTAGCTTTCATTGTTTATAAAGTGCCAGCTAGACAATAATGTTGTTAGTTTATTTAATAAATTGTATAGATTCAATTTCCAATATTTACTTCCGTGTAAATTTCGGTGACAAGTCTACAAAGGCACGACTACATAAACAACGCCATCGACACAATGATCCATATTAATATTTCATTTATGTATTGTATAAACAATCGGCCAAATGAAGCAATATTTGCAAAGCTAATTGGAGTTAAAGAAGGTTCATGTTAGCCATGAATATGCATTAGAATTTCTCTTTTCACAAAATGACGCATTGAAGTAGAAGAAAGTGAAAGCGTAAGCTCAGAAATGTTGTACGGATTCCAAGCATTCTTGACCTTGACAACAAGTAACTAAGTCGTACATATTCTAATTAATTCTAGTTTCGCCATGTGGGCGCCCTTCTAATTTTGATACGGCCCTGTCAAGGGTACACAAAGCTGCGCAACGTTTTCTTATCATCAGAATTGATAAACGGTCTAAAGAAACTATAAATTCCGAGTTTGCCTGTTTGTTTATATGCATACAAGTGTCTGTCACGGTGTGTGTGTGTATGAATAGATATAAATTGAACCAAATTCCATGCAAATACTGGCAATTTCCCTCCTATTATATAAATTTTTTATTTGTCCACTTTTTCACTTCACTTTGCACTGGTGGGAAAAACTATTACACTAAATTAAACACTTATTGAAAAACATTTGTTCGTCACACCGCCTAACAAAGTCAATTATCGAACTTCAATTGAAACGCTTAACGCCTGTCCATAGCCGAGTAGTTACTGAGAGGCAACCACTTTGCGTGGGTGGTGCTCGTCATCTGTAATCGTGTTCAAACGAAGCGTCACGAAGCGAAAGCAACAGGTTCGCGGCGCCTGATAACACACCCGCAACGAACACATACCAACCCACAGACAACTTTAGGGTTTTGGCTGGAAGGCAAACGCAACTTGTGTGGTTAACTTTGTATGCTGAATCGATGAATGGGGTGGGGAATTCCCTGAAGAACAAGAGTTTCCATTTTATTCGGAATATTTTATTGGTAAGTTCAAGAGTTTTCTTTTGAGAACGGTTTATGCTTCATTTTAACAACCAAAATCGATTGAGTTTTGTTTTATTTAAGTATATAAAGAGCGTTTTATTTGCTTTTATGGAGTCACCTGAATAATCAATATCGATTCGAAGAAATAATTGAAGACTTTGCAACAGGGGTCGGCAATGTGAGCAGAGAAGTTGCCAGTGGCAACTGAGAAAAATGTTAATAGATTTACAGAAAGCGCGCAGAGAGCTTTGAAAAGCTGCTTTATTTGATTTTGCTTTTTATGCTTGGCCACTCAGCTCAGGCAAAGGATAGAAAGCTTAAAAACTCGTTGGTTGAATGGCGTTGACACGCTGACAACTTTTCTCTGCTCACCTTGCCGAATTTTGCTTTAGAACCTATCATTTGTCTTCCATTCATGCTAAAAGAGTCAACAGCACTTTACTTTTTCGAAGATAACGCTTACTGGAGTACCGATTGTAGCTTAAAGGGCCACATTCACTGTACCAACTTTTGGTAAATATTGATTATGACTTAGTTCATTTTGTGGAATTTTAATCCTTGCGGTCTTATCATAGCTTTGTGTTTCGGACAGACCTTTCGAGGAATTAAATCAAAGGTAAATTCTCCGAACAGAGACATATCTTATACAATTCAAACTTCATTCTTAAAATCCTTCTAATCATTTTTAAATTGTCCGACATAAACTAATAAGGCCAAGCTCCCAACCAGGCTTTGACAAAGTTCGGATATAAGACCCGTTGTCTTTGGCTGGACCAAAAAAAATTAAAAATTGCAAAGCCAAATATTTTTTTACGGGTATTAAACGGTTCTGAACTCAGACCATAAACTTTATGATCTACCGATTTTCTTTATGGCAAAACATAGACCATACTAACATTTTCAATATCCTAAAAAACCGCCTTTTATTATGAAAACCTACTACAAGACGTTGCCAAGCTAGAAACTATTCCTAAAACATGAATTTTAAATTATTCAGATCTGTTTTTGAGTCCGAATGAAATCGATCAGAATTTCCAGAAGTTCTGAATTTCTATAAACGATACAAAATTTCGGTTGGAACATTTGACAAACAAGACAGAATGAATGAATGAATGAAAATTATATTGAGGTTTTAGAAAAGGGGAGATTTATACCTCGTGATTTGATCAATCTCCAAAACGGGATAGACCTGACTATGCGTTTTATATTATAGCCTCGTACTCAGAATTACAAAAAATCCGTCAAGATGCTTCATACAAATAAAAACAAGTTGAAATCACTCATGAGCATCGAAGCAAACATCGAAGTTATCGTGATTCTATTTATATGAAGTAGGTAAAAAAGTAAAATCGGCTTGTCAAGATGACAACAGCCCCAAGGGGCCAAAGCCGAGCCTCTCTCAATCTCTTGGCTTGTGCGCTTCTTATTTTAGCACAAGAGAAAGGGACCTACAGTTTAACGCCGAATCCGAACGGCAGTTTTTGAGAGGCTTTTCATGGCTAATTACTGCAATGCTGGCGCCAACAGCAAGAGGTGTGGCCGGGTGTAAAGTTTTATTCAAAGAAAAAAACTTTTCATTAGATGTTCCGAGGCGGGATCGAACCCACGACCTCATGCTCAGCAGTCGCGCACACTAACCGCTGAGCCACTCCGGCCACATATGAAGTACTGTGACAAAATTAATTTTGGTTCGATCTGAGTACTAAGCATAACAGTATTAATCAAATGTAGGATCTACTTCCATAAAAGTAAAATAAATTTCAATTCAGTAGCAACAGCGACTTAACAGACAAAGGCTTCTTAGTGTCTGTTTGCAGCACAATTGTCCAGGTTAGGTAATCGACCAATCCTTTTCATAAAAAATTTTCTAGCTATTTTTACAACTTTTTTCAACTATACTTTGCCGTTTTTAAGTGTCGAAATATCTACTTTTGTGCTTGGGTAAATTTTAAACCGCCTACTACCGATTTGATTATCATAAACTTCTTTTTTACAACCCAAAACCATTTTTAGGGCCGATTTCACATCTTCTAGATAGCTGCAATGTGACAGATATACCCCGAATTCCCACTGCTATTTGTAGGTTTAAGTGACCGATAGGGCTATCTAGAAGATGTGAAATGTTAAACACACCCTTTCAATATTTTTAATTACTTTAACAACTGATAATACCATTTTTAATTTGGTACACACCGCTTTAAATTATGAACAAGAAAGAAAATCGGTCAAGATGCCAAAATGTTAAGTGCCTAATGGAAAACCCATTACAGTCCCCATGTCTGTACTGCGCGGAGACGGATGGGAGTTTAAAAATTCAAGCCAAAAAACTTCCAGCCTTCTGTTTGATTTTGGTGCCCACCACTGCTTAACATTGTCCATGTTTGGTTGAAGCTGCCATAGAGTTGCCGCGTTGTTTTAACAGACTTGCCACATAACTTTTTTTTTCAAAGAGCTGTCTAAAGTCCATTTTATGGTTTTTATTGAAACGAAACAAATGCAACGAACGGTCTATTTTAATGTGACCATAGTAATTTTTTTTCGATATATCGATAAAATATCGACAACTTTAACGGAAACTACCATTTTTTAAAACAGTAAACAACACCTTTTATTATGAATTCCTCGCACTAGAAATTTTATAGTACCTTTAGCCTCGAGTTATCTCAATTTTTAGAGTGTTCAACACGGCTTATCATCATATTTTATATCTTCAATATCGTAAACACCGTATTTTTGGTCGAAACATCATAACTTGTACACCGCCTTTAGTCGATTTTAATATGGTAAACTTACTCTACAACTTTGTTTTAATTTGAAATGTAATTGGAAAGTATAAAGTACAAGTTTAGCAATCACAGCTGCCGACAGCGAAATATCTTTTGCTCATAGCTAGACTATCGCTTCTGATCATTACCAAACTTGGTATATCGATAGGTAATGCTGATTACTATACACAAAGTTGCCTACAAAGTTGTGTAAGATGTGAACTTAATTTCTATTAAAATAACAACTTTCTTCAAGTACGTTACACTCTCAACTCCAAAGGAATTTCAAGCATTTTAAGCAATAATTAAGCTTCATTCAATTTCAGCAAACAAGACGAAAATTGTCTGGGAAAAGTGCTGTGTGGCATGTGAAGTTGGTGGCGTCTTCATGTCATTCTTGAAACAACAACATCTTGATGTTGGTTCATAAAGCTGCCCAGTGAGAAAGAGAGATTGCATAACGCGATTACAGAAAGTTGCAGCTTGAATAATCAACATATGCCAAATAGCGGCAATATGTCTGCTATATATGCCGCCTGACTCTGGGCTGCTGCATCATAACAAAAGGCAACAGCTATAGGGCGGTCGCCATATAATGACAGCGAGCTGTCTGGGAAAGTTGCAAAATGCAAGCAGAGAACTGGGCCTGGTGGGGACTGGAGAAGCTGCGGTTGGGGAACGTCAATAAATCGCCAACATTTCTGGCTTTCTTTTGACGCAGGCTGCGTGAGTGTGAGTGTGTATGTGTGTGGGCGATGATTCGTTTGGTCAGCCCACGTTTAATTAACCAACAAGTGAGAGACGTAGCAATTATTACATTAATAACACAGCAAATACCTACATGCAAATATCCTTTGAGGCGCGAACGTAAATCCTTGAGAAACACCATGTTCATGGTGAGAGAGGCCATATTGAGGATCTCAATTGTTGAAAAAACGCGCAACGCAAAAGAAAACTGATTTTTCTGCGACACAAATATTTCTTTTTTTTTTTTTTTAATAAAAAGCACCAGGCGGATGTTTGTATGTATTAAACGATCATATATATATATACTCTCTATATATATACAAAGAGAGAGACACGTTCCGAGCCAGCAGCAAAATGTCAAGGCACTGCCCAGACACAAACTGCAATAGAAAACGCTTCAGGCGGCACCCAAAAACGTTTTGGAAAGCTTTTCAATTTGCGCACAAATTTTTCCGATTTTCCCGATTTTTGCTAGCGCATGCAATAAACGAGAGAGTGCAGCGGCTGCAGAGGGCTTTGCTGTTCCCCACATTTCTGGAAAGAAGCCGTCACAATTTACCTGCAACACAGAGAAAAGAGAAGATAAATTAGTCGAGATTCATTGATTGATTTTTTCAAGGCAATTAATATAACAAAATCATTTCTATAATTGCTTGGCCGCCCGCTTTGATCTCGGTTTGTAACTTACGATTTCTAATCGGTCATTTGCCTGCCTACCCATTCGGGGTACTCAGGGCAGGAAACACCGCACACATGTATAGAAACCTCAACCAGCAAGGTCTTTACCATATAAATTTATCATCAACTGGGTTACCCTTGGCCAGCCCACGCACATGGTAAACAACAAATCAAGTCAATTTCGGGGGAATTTGTTTTCATTTTTTTGTGCTTTGTAACAAAAATTTGGAAGCAAGCGACTTGATTTTCGCACTCTATTAAAAACAACAACAAACAACTGCGGAAAATACTTGTTTGCCACAAGCCACAACTTTAGAATACCCTAATTAAATTTGTAACTATTCGTTTATACAATTTATTGAAGGAAAGGAAATATTTACAGGTTACCGTTTATAAGCTAAGCTGAACCAAAGCCTAACGTTGTTACCTGAATCAAGAAAGGATAATCAAATTTAGAATAAGACTGACATTTCAAGCTAAGAGCGAGTTTCTTAGTCTAAGTATACAATTTTGAAACCAAATTTCTGGACTTAATTCTTCTTCTTCCCTCGTCTACAACACAATTTGAGTACAAAATACATAACCATTTAAGAACAATCAAATTTTATTCAAGAGCATTCGTCCTGAGATTATAAATCTAATTTTTGCTCTTTTGAAATTGCTCAGACAAATTACAAGATAAAGCAAACTTTATGAGGGTGTTTAAATCAAGGCTGCAAACCTCTGAAATTCTGCAGGAGGTTAGGTCCGGAGGTTCGAACCCGTTGTAAAGTCTAAGGTTCGGTTCGCGGACCGGTTCTTGGAGTCCCTGAACCCAGGGTTCTGATTCAAACCTTTGGTTCGCATTAACACAAAAGAAAAGTTTGACTTTTGATTTATTAATTCGTAATAAATGAAATTTATATACCTTTCTCTCCATATGCTTAAACATATTGATTACTTAAGTTAGTGTTATTAACAAATCCATTAGATGACATTAACCACTTTTAGAAACTGCTTAGTTTAAGTAAATTAGCATTATATCTTCCAGGAGCTGTTCATCTATACTAGCTCTTAAATCAGAGAGAACAAACTTAAGTGATGAAAACGCTTGTTCAACTGATACCTGAGATGCTGGAACGGCTAGTATGGTTAAGGTAATATTTTATAAGTCTTCGTTATTATGAATCCAGCAGTTTTAACGATTTTTTATAAATTGGATACAGCAAATAACATATATATTGAAAAACGTTACATTCTGATGATTTTAGCTGGAGTTCTTTTAAAGAACTTTTAATGCAAAAATCTTTAAGAGTTAGTAAGCGTTCGCACATTATGTAAGTTGAGTTCCATCGCATCACTGCACTGGTATATTTAGTTTTTCTAAATGCAATAGATTTAATATCGTCTGAGTACGGAATTTTTTACAAAGTGGGCGAACTCTACTGATGTCCAACTGAACTTTCTTGAAAAAATCGTTAACCAATATATTTATAGTTTGTGCAGCACAAGAAATTGTAATAATAGAGTCCTCCAGGGAATCTATTGAGGCAACTTCGTCTTCGTCCAAATCAACAAATATTTTATTACATTCTTCATCGACGCATTCCTTTTCTGCTCTGCAGTTATCATTTAAAAGTTCTCCTGCTCGAACCACGTTTACTCCATTATCGACGGTAATAGTATAAATCTTAGAGAAACGTCATAGGATTGGAGAACTTCGTGAATGATAGCAGTCAGATTTGGGCTCATATGCTGGACGTGGACCTCTTTCATCGCCAGCATGTAAACGCGGATCTCGTCTTCTTTATGAATCTGACGTACATATCACATGCTTGGATGTTTGATCATACCTACATTATGAAATTGATTTAGGCTATTTAATTTGGAGCAGCTATCACGAGTGATCTACCAAGAACTGTTATCTCGAGCAACAGTTGTAAAATTGCGCCAAATTCACATAAATACATACATTTTTTTCTGTGGTTATTTGCTTAACTCGTTTACTATATCTAACGGCAAAGTACTTAGTGGTGGACAGTGGTGGGCAGCAAAATCATGTTGAATTGCTGAATCTCGAGGGCTGTTCGACATGGAAACTCTGGACAAGAAAAATTTTAATAAGAATGAATGCACCTTGTACCACTTCATCAAAAAATGCCCAATTTTACGAATGCAAAGAACAATTCTGTTAGGCAAGGAGTACTTATTGCCTTATAAGGTATTGAGATTGCTTAATGGCGAAGATTTACTTCAATTAGTAGAATTCTTATGTCAAGCCATACTCTATAGAAAACGAATTGTAAAGTGTTTATTTTGGGAAATGGATTATCTGTAAAGCCACTGCGCAACGCCGAAGGACCCGGGAAGCCACGTAAATTAGGTAGTGACAGCAAAGGCGGAGCGCGCGACGACCGACTGAAGGTTTGAAACCAAGTCGATTAACGTTAAATTTAAATCACTCTTTGTCTTTATTTTAAATAAAATTGTATTTTAAATAATTTGTACGTCTATTTATGTTCTCTTGCACATTGATTTCATGTTTAAATTAAATTTAAATAAAGATTACTACTAATACTAAGCCAGAGCAGAACGAAATTATCTCCTTCAAGCTGTAAATCGTAAGACAGCTTCGTGTGATTCTATCGTAGAGAACCTTGAAACAGAAACCACAAAAGAAGCAATAACAAATGTTCTGTTCAGAGAGTGAGCGAGTCTCATTATTTTGTACCTGTCATTTTGATGAGCAGACAGCACAGATAAATTTGGTTGACCATATGGCGAGCTCTGACTTTGAGACAACTTTATTTCCTCAGGCATTTTCACGGAACAGAGGGAATGAGAGTTAGCCTAAGGAACAAAAGAGGAACTTTTCAAGTTTTTTAGTGGCACATCTTACACTTTACATTTATCTCACAGAATTCAATTCACAATTGCAAGCTCTATTTTCATTTTAAAAGCCTTTGCATGTATCTCAAGCCCTTCAATATTTCTTTTGAAAACAGGACTAGCTCGGTAAATGACATAGATTCATCAGTATCATTGCCCTCTTTTCAATTGGTTTTATTTAGACCAAGGAAAAATGTTATTATAAACCTGCAACTGAGGGTTCACTGATCTTAAGAGCTTACTCCACGAACCTGAGCTCAGAGAACCCGGGAAAGAAAGAAGATTTTAGGACAGATGAAGTTATTATACATTGTCTAATCTAATAGCATAGCCAAAGTACCCTCTCTATAAGTTCATTTTTGAATAAATTGCCACAATTTCGTAGCATAGCTTAACCATTTATGAACAGAAGACTGACATAACAACAAATTTTGTTTATTTTTTGGACAAGTGTTAAAATAAAACGCCTAAACAGTTTAAGATTTGTAGAGGCTAAGCTGCAGTATTACCCAGCAGCAACAACAACAACAAAAACATTTTCGATTTTGCATTAGAAAGATTAATGGTAATTTTTTATGGCATTTATTGTGCTGATGAATTTGTTAACTTGGTTGAAGCTGTCAACGCTTCTGTAATTTGAGTAAGACCTCTCCCCCAGCCCCCCCTGGTTGCTCCCAATATGGCTGGGGGGACCGGACTGGGGACTGGGTTGACCCAGTCGCAATTGCATTTATGGCAAAGCCATAGAAAGGCACAAACAGACAGACAGTGCGACAAAATACGAAAAAAAACTTAAATTTTCATTTTTCTTTAACGCGCTTTTGTTGTATTTGTTGTTGTTGTATTTTTGCTTATTCAGCACATGCAACAAGTGAATTTGGGTTAAGCCTCACCAAACCAATGGAAGTACCGTAAATGTAGCATGAAAGGGGGGTGAGGTGGAGAAGGTGAAGAAAATGTAGCAAAATTAGAACAAAATCGATTTTTTTGTTGCTGTATTTTTTCCGTCTGTGTGTTTGAGTGGAGGCCTCGTGTGGAATTTTAATTGATTGTCACTTGGATTTTCACTTTTTATAAATGTTCCGAAAACGAAAAATAAAAATAAAAGAGAAATGGAATTTCACCCAAATGTCTTTTTTGGCTTTGTCTTAATAATTAAACGCTGCCAGAGGAGGAAGCCGAAGAAGAAGACAACTTACGTTGAGTGAGAGAGGCTGGCTAATCCCAAAATGAAGGCGTTGCCTTTTAGCTTAAGGACATTGACATTAAATGCATTTTCAATGCGTCAATGCAATTTTTTATTTCGACTTTCACACACACACACAAAACAATAACAAATGCGACAACGAAAACGACCGACGACGACGACGACTACCGGCTTCTTGTACGACTGAAAGCAAACTGAAACATAAACCCAAAGCCCGCAGCCAGAGCCACCGAAGGAGAGAGAGAGCCAAGTAAAGATAGTGAGAGAGAGCAGCGCTGGCTTTCTCTCCAAGCTGGTCTTGCATGCTTGAATGAATGAGATGCTTAGGCGATGCTTCTCCTATAGCGTCTCTTTGGAACTGTAAGCCACGTTTGTTAATTGGCCGGAGCATGCGCCAAGCTTCTATTGAATTTTCCTTTTGGCATTCTTCTGCTTCTCATTCTCAGCTTTGGCTTTTATTGTGCCAGTTCTTAGAATTATACAGCTATGTTTGATTAACATTTCCCCGAGGCGGCCCTGTGGAGAGAAGAAATGATCTGCTGCTGCTGGTTGTTCTTTGAATACCCATTGAAAATGTGTAAAATGGGGAGATGACGAAGTTGCAGAAGGAAAACCGGAATAGCAGAGGATCGGAAATACTGAAAGTTAGACACAAATCTTACCGGTAAGGTTTGGTTTCTTATAATATTTAGTTTTATTCAGGGAATCAATCAGGAAAAAACCCGAATTAATACTCACCACTCAAACCTGAAACGGATACTTTGGATTGAATTCCTTCAAAACCGTTAAACCGAAGGTAGAAATTTTGCTACCGAAAGTGTAGGATCAAACCGAAACAAGAGCCGAATAATACTTTAAACAATAATCGGTACCGATATCTTTCAGTTTTGAGAGCCGATGTTTTTGAAACCGAAAAAAACTGCAACTGTATTGGTGCGATGTTTTTGTTTTGAGTTTTACTGAATTTTTTTAGTTTTATGGCATTAATCAGGGGTTGAACAAGTAAAGCGGGATTTTGGACCTACCTATATGCAAAATTTTGTGGCTCTATCTCTTATAGTCTCTGAGATCGAGATCGGACATGGCTATATCGACTCGGCTTTTGACGCTGATAAAGTTTATTTATACTTCATTGGGTCGGAAATGTTTCCGTCATCCTGTTACATACTTTTGCACAACTTCATAATCCCCTTTTTCCCATTTTTAATGGGCATTTTTTTTTTAAATTATGTGCGTTAAGTTCTTTTAAGAACATTTCGTCAGCTTCCTGGTGTAGAAATGTAAGAGTTTTGGCCAAAAAATGAGATTTCTGGCCCACAGTGCATTGTCTTTGTGGTGATGGTCGGAGATGGGATGATGCCAAGGGAGCTTGAATAATATTTTTAATATCTTGTTTTGGGCTGTTTTTAGTCTTTTAATATGACACTTGGCAACATCCGACCACGCTGGGGCTCCATAGAACATGACTACTTGAAAAATGCACCTGAACAATTATAGCTTGATTTCAATGGATACCCGAGAGTTCCTTTTGACGAAGGGATATAGAATTCTAGTCAGGGAATTGATTCCATCAATAGTTAGCCCTACATGATCCTTAAAGTTGACTCTTGAGTCTAAAATGACTGCTACGTAGCTAACTTTTTTATCCAAGGGAGTGTCAGTGCTCTCCAGATCTATGGGACTATTTGGTAGAGATCTGGGACCGGTATAAGAAAATCGATATTTTTGTATAGTTTCAATTTGGTTACAAATCCAGGTACCAATACGTAATTGAATACCGAATCTAGAGCAGCGAAGGGTAACCCCTTGCTCCCATTGCTCCGACACCAACTGGAGCCATGAGTCGCATTAAAAGTTTTATTTTAGATTTATAAAGTTGCCTCGCTTCTTGGCGCAGCGAGAAGCAATTGCCTCACTTCAAATCGAGCTATAGCAACAAATCTATTGTGTTTTGGGGCACGGCGCGACTGCAAAATCAACAACATGCATGTCTGACTTGTCGACTCGAGAATCTCTAATAACTTATTAGTAATAAGTGTTGTTTTTTTCTGTTGTAGTTGTTGGACTGCTCCCAAGCTCAAATTTCGTGCCCACCGCTGATCTAGAGCCAAGACAAAAACTTTTACGAATAAATAAGCGGCAAAATCTGATTCGAAAAACTGTCAAGAGACAATTTATTTAACGATAAAACCTTTTCAATCTCATAAAATATTTACTTTATATACTAAAAACTAAATTTCAATAAGATCGGACAAAACACAGGGAATTTGTACACGAAACGATTTGACAATCTCTATTAGCATCAAATGCGTGAATTGAATGATTCAAACCACACAAAATCCAGGGTATACAGGGTGTTTTGTAGTCGAGGTGCTTTTACCTGTTCTCTTTTTGTGTTTTGTTTTTGGGGCTAACCTCCATCCTATTTTAACTGCAGCGGTGTTTTTTCCTATTTTTTGGCTATTATGAAACTGTCACGCTTTTATTCGAAAGAATCTGTGAAGATAAGCCAAAAGAAAGAAGTGCTTGTCATTTGCATAAGCACCAAATTGATGATGAAGAAAATTCCACCAGGCCACAGCATGGCGCCGCTTCAATTAGAAGAAACTAAAGGCGAAGACTTTCTCCGCAAACAAAAAACACTACAAAACAAAACCAATTGTCAACCCTCACAAATAGGGCGGTGGTGGTGGTGCATAGAAGCCACATAAATGCCGAGCTTAACCCTGATGTTTCACTAATTAGATATGCACACCAGGTGACCTATTGTATATCAATAATTTTAGCCCTTTTGGCCCTTAGCAAATTGCAGAAAACAGCAACCGGATGTCGGATGTGCCGCAGCACTAGCCAAAAAAAAGAAAAAAAAAAAAGCTGATAAGCGTTCACTCGGAAAAGCGGCATTTAATGGCTTATGCGTCATAGCCAACAAAAGGTTGACAAACCCAGACGTTAAGCGACGCACAAACATAACCGTCCAAGCCAAGCCAAGATAGTCTCAGCCAGTTTCATCATAATTACAGACACCGCAACAGCCAAAAAGGAAAAGTGCAAAATAAATATTTTCCAAGAAAAATCTGTCACTGGCGAGTGCAAGTTTTTCATTTAATGGGGAAACTATCCTTCCGTTCGACTCAATACAAACTAATTTCAGAATAAATAAAACCACGAAAATGTTCAGCATTTAGGGGGTAACCATAAACCCGCAAGAGTTACATAAAACCAACGATTAAGAGATTTAATATAAAAATAGCAAACTGACTTTTGAGAAAGTTGCTTGCTGCCGCATTCAGTTGGAAAATGAGTTGCCCTGTCAATTATATCATTATATGATGCCAACCAAGCCAAGAACAATGAACAGCGAAATGCAAAAATTCAAGTTAAGATCTGTTTGTATATGCAGATGCTGGCTGAATCTGTAGGATTGTTTCCATTTTGCTGTCACATAACGAAAGGGAAAACCTCTGCAGCGGTGGGAAGTCAACGTTGAGTGTGTGTGTGTGTGTGTGTGTGCAATAACAAAACTCTTGCCACAATGACAAGACACAGCCCCAACAATGCAACTCAGCCAGGGGAGATCGGGGGCAATGTCGGTTAACGTCAAAGAGGAGCCACAGTTCCGACTGGCTGGCTTTAAGACAACTTTTCGAAGGGTGTCGTCGTCGTTGGCTCTCATTTGCATCTCAACTTGGTTGAGAGACCCTTTTATTATTATTCCCCCTAAAACTAATTAATTTAGAAAAGTTTTGCGCGTTCAAGCAACGGTTAATAGACAATAATAATGAAAAGAAAAACTCTACGACACACAATGTCCATTACAGTTAGTCTGGGAGTGGGAAAACTGATGTGTCGAAGTGTCTAGGCCTGCAAAATAATGAGAGAGAGAAAAAACACCTAATTGCATTAAGAGCTTGCACTGAAAATCAGAGCGATTCCCACAGAATCAGCGTGGCATTAGCCAGGCACACGTAATGTGATTAACTTGCAGCAACACACAGGTGGGACTAGTGGTGGCAGCGTGAGTGTTACTTTGTTGTAAAGTTTCGAGCAGTTTTGAGTATTCGGGAATTGCGGAAGACAAAAGAAGCTTCTTTAAGGTTGTTTGACTTTGATTCTCTTGGAACATTTTCTGTTTTCTTTTTAAAGCTCCTAGTCTTATATTTTTCCATGCCTTGTAAAGGTCTTTAAGTTTAAGTTTATCTTGTTTTACCTTCCCTAACGTGGCTTTTTAATGCACTCTAGTTTGTAGAGTTTAGTCCGGGAATCATAAACCACTTCTGACCATATCTTTGTAGGTCATAATCTATAGCCTGGCCAATTTTCATAGTGATCGGTTTATTTATAGCAAAGATATCTGACATAAAACAACCATTTTCCTGCACCAAGTCTGCAAAGCGGAGAAATATCTGTTTTTTCAATATCATTTTGGCGTTTCTAAGTAATTGAATAATAAATTAAGATCAATTTAATATCAAAAGGATAGTTTAATATCAAAAGGATACTTTAATATCAATAGGATATTTGAATATCCAGTCCAATGGATTTCTCCCAATATTTCTGTCGATTATTAACGGATTTAACAAGCTAGAACATTACATTTTGCAGGAAGTCTTTTAGTACAAATACGCTTCAGATTTTGTCGGAACCGGCAGGACCGGATGACTATAGCATATAGCTGTAGCATAGGAGCGATCGGTCGAAAAAATAGTTCTAGTGATAAAAACTTGTTGGTTTTCAATGAAAACGTCCTTAACAGTGTTGCCAGATCCGTTTTTTCCTGTCATTTGAAGCCTTTTTTAAAACCGGATTGAGGGAAAAAACTGAAAGCAGCGGAAATTCTGGCTCTTTTAATAATGATTTCTGCTTTTTATCAGCTATATTTTAGATTGGGACACGTTTGAGTTAAAACTTATAAGAAAATCGATAGTTTGTTAACTCTATCAGTCATTTAACGACCCTAATTGCAACCTCTAATGTTCGCTTGCTAAGTGCGTGCCAAGTTTGCAGATCGATTGACAAAAATGTTGAGCGTTTTCAAACAAAAATGTCGTGAAGTCTGGCTGCAGGGCCCTAGGACCGATCAGATATATAGCTTTGTTAGCTAAGAAATTGATTATTTTACCAAATTTATTGATATAGCACAAGTAGGCGCCTACTTACAGAAAGTTACTGACAAAATATATGTCAAGCATATAAGTTGAAAAAGCAAACTAAAATGCTTCAGGTGGATCGTGAATTGGAGAAATCTTTTCAAAACTGATGCTGGGTGAGTAAGTATTTCAAGGAAAAAACATTTCATAAGATATCCCGAGGCGGGTATCGAACCCACGACCTCTTGCACAGCGAGCGCACATAGCATTATTCCCATTTTGGAAGAGTTTTTCGTAGAAAATATTGGGAAAGTTGAGTGCCCATATACTATATGAAATGGCAGAACAACGATGAAGTTATAAAGTTTTGGAGAGAAGTAATAGCTTTCAGAGACTCTGGAAGTAATCAACGATTTTTGAAGTTAACCTTATTCACGATTTCGATGTTGTCCTTGGCATGGTGCAATGCAGAAGTTGAGCGTGTCTTTAGTCAGATCAATATTGTAAAATCAAAACTTTTGCAAATCAAAAAATGGACTTTGATGTAATAAGTAATATTAGAAATTTAATATGTGTAATTATGCCATGCATTTTTTTTCAGCTGTTTCATAAGCTTCTTTTCCCCCTCCGTCCCGACAAAAACTGCTCCTTTCTTCAACAAAAGATGGCAACACTGCTCCTTAACATTTGCATATATTTATCTGAAATACTTTTACACAATTCTACAAAGTTTGGTCGAAAAAGAAGTTCTAGTGGGTAAAACTTTTCCTCTAACTTAATTCCACTAAGTTTGGTCGAAATCGGACATCTGAATAGTATAGCTCCCATAGAAGAGTAAGCTTCGAAAACCAGTCTTATTTAGAAAATCGTTCTGCAAGGGTATAGTAGTAGTAGTAGTAGTGGTTCTTTATTATTATTAATAAAATAAAATAAGAACATTTTGCATATTTAGGCATGGCTAAATTGCCGTCAGCCTTAATCGAAAAAATTATACCTAGCATTTATGTTAATCCGAGTGAGCTACAGGAAGACTTACCCTTTCAGAGTTACACCACCTGCCTTCCCCGCTCGTCGCGAGATAGCAGATCTTTCACTCTTAAGGGGGCCATCCCAGGCTCTTAAAACTATAAAAGTGAAAACATTTTACAAATATAAAAACTTGACATGAATAAAATAGAACTGTTGTACATGAACTTAAGTATATTAAAAATCCTCATTTACTATACTCCTCCTATATACTATAGCACCCTCAATATAATCCGCCAGGTTTATCCAACCCATGGCTCCATCCAGAGCCGCGACGACCTCCTCTGCCTCAAGCACTTCCTTCTTAAAATATTGACATCGAAACTCTTTCAAAATAGGGCATCTTCCGATAAAATGATGCATGTCCTCTATCTCCTTCCAGTTGCAAAGCGAGCACAATCCACCGTTTACCGTGTTTCTGGGGTTGCTATTTAGCCGCAGCATATCTCCTCTCGCCTTTAGGATCCATGTAATAGTCCTCTGTGTGGTGCCGTTATTGCAGAACTCAGGCCCTACCGCATAGTTTAAGTTCTTGAATATGCGAACTTCGCTCGATCTGGCCATGTTCACATGTTCCTTCTTAGTTTCTTCTGTTATGGCTGTGAGTAGAGATACACTACCTAAAATCCATTCCGAGTGCGTTGCATTTCCACTAAGGGTGATGTTATGATCCTCGAGTTTTCTTCTAAGCGTCGCGTACCATCCAATCCCCTGTCGGAGCATATACCGAGACAAAATATGCGGCAATCTGGTGCTGTTGTACTCGAAAAGAGTTCTCGCTATATATTTTAGGTGCAGATTTAGGCTATAAATATGTCCGTCTTCTAGGCCTGCATCAATCGCTAATAGGTAGTTTGGCGTATTTTCCGGCAACTTAAGAATTCGTTTTATGAAATACCTCTGCAGTTGGTCTGCTTCTTCGCTTACCTCGCCTCCCCAAACTTGAGCCCCATAACAGAGAACAGCTCTACTTATGGCATTGAACACATTCCATTTTGCGCTAAGGTTCAGGTTATCGCTTCCTAAGAATTTACCCCATACGGTGTTTATGCTTCCTTTTGCTTCTTTTAACCTGGCATCCACATGTTTTTTAAAGCTCATAGTGGGTGTTAACACGACTCCAAGGTATTTAAATTCCGAAACAACTTGAACAGCAACGGTATACAATGCCAAAGTTAACTTTCCTCTATTTTTTTAATATCATTTTGGCGTTTTTAAGCTCCATTGTATAAGAAAATAAGATCAATTTAATATCAAAAGGATATTTGAATATTCAATGGTCCAATGGATTTCTACCGATTAGTAACGGGTTTAACAAACTCGAAAAGTTTTATTTTGGTTTTTACTCACGACCTCCAACTCATCTCTAAGCTGTCAGTTGGTTGGTTTGTTTGTTTGTTGCTGTTGCATTCAATCAACAACCAACGGCATTTTGAGAGCAGCAGCAGCGGTCAACAACACTTGCAGCTGACGTTAAAGCTGGTGGTGCTGAGGAAGCTAGCTACTAGCTTAGAGAAAGACTGTGAGAGAGCAAGAGCTGAGCTGCAGGTGTTTGATGCTGCCAAGCTCACTCTCCTCTCTCTCTCTCTGCCATCTCTCTCTTACTCTCTATTACACACTCATACTTGTGGTATGTCTCTGTTGTGTTATTAACATGCTGTTAATTTGATTGAAAAATGTTTACCACAACAACAAAGCCTTGCATTTGTGCGACGAGTGAAAGTGAAAATTGCAAAAAAATTATACAGAAATCAATTCGGTTATAACGGGAAATCCACAAACTAGCTCTCTCTCACTCCTTGCACCACATTCCTACCTGTCTTTGTGTGTGTCAAACTAGACAAGTTCTACTTTCCACAACTTGTTCCCCAGTTTCCCAGCTCCCAGCTATAATTTGCAAGCCAAAACAAACTCCAACTAACGTTGTCCCAATTCTCCAGCTGCAGAGAATCCAGCACTGTAATTGGGGACACCTGCATGTGCCAAATTTCAAGTTTTCCAGTTTTGGCCGCCAAACGAAAACTAGTTTTGATAGAGCAAATGACAATATGGGACACAAAATTCCAGTTCACCTGTTGGCTCTCCCACAATCGCCATAATTTGCGCAATTGAACTTATCAATTGCCTGCAATTAAATGTGCCCCAGCCAACCAACCAACAATGACGACATGAACGGTGAGTGATATAACCTACCAGCCCCCCCCTCCTCCTCCTCACGACTACATGGGCAAGTTAATTAAATGTTTTTCAAAGCGACATTACTTTCTTTCTGCCTCTGGGCTTGGATTAGGCTGCCCAAATTGCGGAGAAAAAAACAAAATAATAAAGAGAAAAATTTTGCATACACAAATCACAATATGTCTGTGATAGCTTATCAGCTTTTATCATCATCATTGTCATCTCTAGACAAAAACAAACCAATAATTTACAATTGAATTTAATCAAAAGGAAACGTACCAACTTTTTTTCTTAAAGTAAACATCAAAATACTCCCCATCTACCGACATTGTGTGGCCGCCCTTTGTTTACTCTTACAGACTCTGCCTGTCCCTGTGCCTGTCACTGGCCAAGATGTTGGCACACAGCCTGGACAGTTGAACAGGTTAAGGGGACAGACACGCGTCGCTTGATGGCTCTAACATTCTATGGAGCTGCCTTTTTGGCCAAGTATTTGTGCAGGCTTAAACGAATTTGTTAAACAAATTAACTTTACACAAAAAGGGCACTAAGAATGTGCAGCAGCAGCAAATGAGGTTTAGGCCAAAATAAACTGAGGGAAAAGTGCCTAAAAATGGCTACAAGTGACAACAGAAAAGGTGTCGAAAATACTAAAATACTTAAAAGTTAGCAAAAACAGAATTCATAAATGGCGAAAACAAGTAAGTAGTTCGGTCAACCACGACTCTCTATTTTACTCTTTACCTGCCAAACTTTAGACATTCTACTAGATTGGCCAACTCTTGAAGACTAACAGTGACTAAATAGATTTAATTGTTTCTTGAAACTCAGAACTACTATTAATTTCGAACGACACAATTCGGATACGAGAACAGACCTAAGCAATTTAAAAGGTGACATGCTCGCGGACTCACAGCACATTTGTTCTTAGTATATCAATATCATTTAGGGTATGTACTGTGGAGTTGTTGAACTGAGAAAATTTTAAATTTTGTACAAGTCGAAAGCTGGAAGAAGAAAATCGCGACCCCCAGGATGAGCAACAGAATTGTTGAGTTGAGGAATTTTAGATTGAGAGTGTATTGGTGTGCGATATCAAAGCGACACAGCCCTGCTTTGAACTGCCCTCAACGAAGGCTGGCCAGCGATTTCAATCATAATTTAAAAAAAAATGTACTATATTTTTTTTACACTAAACTAAAAAAAAATGCCCAAAATCGATTTTTCATTTTTCAATGGCCGCCATTTTGTAAAATAAAATCGCAATATTATGATTGAAATAGGGGCCCGAATTACATCCGAATACAAAGGGAAAAACATTTTTTATTTAATTCGATATGTTCTTATACAATAAAAAAAACTTAATTTAAATAACTATTTCCGTTTTCAAATAAGAATTTTTTAAAGAAGGTCCTAAAACAGCCTTCCAAGCAGAAATACCCCCCTTAAGCATATTTCGCTCTACGTCTCAAAAATAACAAAATTGCTAAAAATATCTAATCATAATCTAAAAGTTGCCACACTTATTGTTAAAATATCGCTTACCAAAATTTAATAGCATTTCTGTAACATTTTAATAAGCTTTGGATTCGAGGATCTTTAAAAACCAGGGGTGCAAACCACTCGAAAAAAAAGTACAGGTTCGGTTCAGTGGTTCACACAGTTTTTGTACCGGCGGTTCGGTTCATTACATGGTTTTTGAAGCTAACTGAACCGCGGTTTCGGTTCGGTACAGTGGTTCATAAAGGCATATTCGGCGGTGTCCCAGAAATCTCTTCCAACCAAATTCCAACTCAAAACCAATTCTCGGTGTCCTAGAAATCTCTTTCGGTTGGTTTCAAATCTCTAGTGATTTGGTTAGAGACCGCTAAAACTGTTTTGATAAGTAAAACTAGTTTTGGAAATCTAAACTACATTATTTTACTGGATAGGCTGCATCAAATAAATAACATGATTTATTTGATTTAATATTGAAATTTGCTTTTTAATAATTTTTCGCAAAACCAACCGAAGGCTGCCATATCGGCCAAAACCGTCGTACCAGTGGCGCCATCTGCCTCCTCAGTAGCGCCGCATGGGAAATTTGTCAACAACAAACGAGCCAAGGGTTGGAAAGTGTTGCTTTATGATTGGCGCGAAAATATTTTAAAATTTTTCATTTTAATTTTGGGTAATGCGACTTTAATTTAAGTTATAATATTAGCATGAATCATAAAACTTATGCCACAGCTAACAGATTTCCGATTAACATCATTTTAATTCAAAACAAATATAAGGGAAATTTTTTTGCGCGTGATGCAGCCCTGTTTTGTGAGATGGACAATTATTTTGAACCCAATTGGACCAATTCTCTTTCCCACTAAGAAAATAAAATCTCTTGAAGTTCTGGGACACCGACGGATTTTTCGAGCGATTTGCAAACCAACCGAAGACAAAATCTCTAGAGTTTTCCAGGACACCCACGATTATGAAATACAGTCGAACTTATAGAGAATCTTAAGGGGTCAAAAATACACTTCGATATATAGAAAATTTGTAATATAGAATAGTTTGAATATTGAACGAAATTGCAGTGACAGAAGTTCGTAATAGAGAAGTTCGACTGTATTATGATTTCTGCCGTAATAAGACTTTTAGTACATTTTGAAAATTGAATTCCTATAAACCATCTGAGTATCTTTAAGATCGTTTTGACTCTCTTATAATTTATAATTATGAAAGGTTTTTTTTGAATAAACTTTACACCCGGTCACCCCTCTCTGCTGTTGGCGCCAGCTTTGTAGTAATTAGCCATGAAAAAGCAAAAGGTCCCTTTCTCTTGTGCGAAAATTAGAAGCGCACAAGCCAAGAGATTGAGAGAAGCTCGGCTTTGGCCCTTTGGGGCTGTGTCAAGCCATTTTACAAAAGTTCTAGGGATGCACTTCGAAAACGGAGAATGTCGGCAAGAAGAGAATACGTTCTATGCATTATACACACCCTATTAATGGTATGAGGTAAAACTCTCCTGGCTAAGATTAAATGATCATCAACTTTGCTGACTGTTGACAGGTATATTAAGAGATCGGCTCGGAATTGCGGTAGACTTACAGGAGTATATGTTGTAAAATTTATGTCAAGTCATCTTTAAAGGCTTTATCTCTCCTAAGAATCAATTCGGTCTATCAGTGGTCCCTTTGGTAGAGGATCGAACTAAAATTATCTTAGGAAATCGAAGTTAATAAGTAGGTATCATTGGCTAGAGAAAAGTGAACCGAACCGAACCATTTTTCTTTGTGGTTTTCGGTTCGGTTCAGCATTTCTGAAAGGAAGCCGGTTCGGTTCCCACTGGGCGGTTCGGTTCGTCCAGCTGGTTAAAACAGGCGGTTCGGTGTCGGCTTCAAAATCGGGTCCGGTTCAGAACCGGTTTGCATCCCTGTTAAAAACAGAGCGCTAGCTATGCTCCCCCGCACGTTTTGAGTGCTTTTGAGCTGTTAAAAAAATTTTTTGACTTTAAAAGTAATTCTGAACATTTTTCTAAATGTTTTAGATACTTTTTTCTGCCAACTTAAGACCCAGTCACCTAGGCAGTAGCTCAGCAACTATTTCTAGAGAGGTACGGTTCAAGGTTCGGTTCACAATAACATAAAAGTCGGAATTCCAGGTTCGAGTCGGTTCGATTTAAAACCGGTTTATAGCCCTAGTAAGGAGCTTTTACCATCTCTGAGATGAAGAGTTTCAGATGCTCAACTTCTCATTAGGAACTACGATCAGCAGCACTCAAAGGTGTATCCCTTTGAGCAAAACTGTTGTCCCAGTGCGCTGCATTGCTGAAACTGGCTGACCCTGTTCTGGTGCGCCACTAAGCAAGAGAATTAAACAACAACAAAATAAACAAAAATTGAAAACATCAACCGGTTTTTGTCAAGCCAAAGTGTACACACCCGAAGGCTAACTCAAGCGGCGGCGGCGGCTCAGGTGCAAAAAGTATGTAAGTAGGAACCTGGCCTTATCCAGCTTCTTGCGCGGTGTCTCCTCCCCAAAAATGCCAATCAGAACAAAATCTGGTTTTTGGCGCTATGGTAATTTTCACTTGAACCCAAATCACTCGAATCGAGGCTACTGGCACAAGTTACACTTGACAATTGTAAGGCCAAGGGCCTGAGATTTGTGGTTGAGTCACAAAAAACTAGTCTAGATGGTGGGAATGGGGTAGGGGTAGCTGCAGTAGGCGCCTCAGTGGCGATAAGCAAATGTGAAGCACAGCGATAAGGAGCAGTCTGATTGCTCTCATTGCATCAACAAGCAAACAAGATTAAGTCCAGAATTGCGGCAACTGCTCCTGTACGTTGCAATCTTTAAAGATAATTTATTCTACTCTTTTATTAACCTTTGAGCAATTGACATTTGACTCGCTGGCAAAAACACGCCAGAAAAGTGGCCAAACACACAAATTAAAGTGATGTCATGCTGATCAAATGGATGAACATTAAGTGGCTTCCAGTGGGTTAAGGATGTGTGTGCCACAAGTGGTCACAACAGGTGTTGTGGGCTGGGCTACACTGAGGCAAATAAGTAGGCAACTCAGGTCGAGCTAGAAGTACGGTTGCATATTTTTTGGGAGCACTGTGTTTTACAGCTACAACTTTGTTGGGAGTTACTAAGCCAAACAATAAAATCCCCCCTACCTTAACGAAGATAGAGCAACTCACCTGATAATACGAATCCGACATGGTTTTATGTTGTTGGCGTCGTTGAATCACTCGTTGTCCGTGTTATAGTTATTTGTTGTTATAGTCTTTATATTTTGGCACACATATACACGCACACACCCACGCACATACACAAACACACGCGTTTGCGTCTTTCGTTGGTTTTTGGTTTCGATTCTTATTTTTGTTGTTTACTTTTCTTTAGACTAAATTTATGCTTGTATAAAAAATTGTTTAACACTTTAACACCTGACGCCTAACTGTAGCGCTCTTTTTCTTTTATTTGTTGTTAAATTTTGGGCTATCAATAAGTACACACACAATGAATAGATTTTAGTTGTCAACAAGTGGCAGACGGAGGGAGAGAGAGAAAGAGAGAATAAAGCAAATATTATGCATATTCCAGGGAAATTTCTCACACACACACAGACAATGGAAACAGTTGGCTGTTGCATAGAAATTAGCTTCAATTGAAAATTCTGCTTTCTGTCTTGCTGCTGCTTTTGATTGAAGCTGCAACAAAGTCACATAACAACAGTTGCAGTTTGCCTTTATCGCAATTCGTTTGCTTTTTATAAATAGGCACTGAGCGCAAGACACAGAGAGAGGGGGCATGTCTGCGTAAGATGAAGTGAAGGGCGGGGGGCTTGGGGCGGCACCGACAATAATCAGTACCCCCTCCCTCCCCCCTCTACGCACACAATGATCGCGTGTGCGAAAGAGGGACAGCGAGAGGCGGCCATACCGGTTGCATTAAATGGCGTTGTCTTGGGCCAACATCCGCATGCACCTTGAAAATAATAACACGGCCAAGATTGTTTAAACAAAAAAAACCGCATACCCAACGCATACCATTACAGTTTATCTACATACATATATACATCTGTACCGTATCTTCATCATCATTTTATCTTTTTATACAAATTTCATGTTTTCTCGCTCTCTCTCACACACATGCACTGCTCTTCCCAACAAAAAAAATCTTTCTTTTTTTTCTGGTGTGTTGTGTACAAAAACAGGCAACAGTGAAAAGGGTATAAAATTATAATAGGCACATACACTTGGTATTTAAATCATAACGCTCGTTTGTAAAATAGTTGCATGCAATAAAAATAAACACTGTAAATTAACGAAATTTAAAATTAAATGAGGCGACGACGACACGAATTACAATGCTGCTGCTTCACCATTTAGATTTTGGGATTATACTGTGTGAGCAAGGGTCACACTGGGTATGAGAGATGAGTAACATGGAAGTAACTGTGAATCAGCTAGTGACTGTGAAGTCACTGTGAATGAGTCACTAGGGATGTGAAGGCGCCACTGAAATTTTAAAAACATTTAAACATAAAAAAAATAGTCAAGTGAATGTTAGCAGGCTCAAGGTCGAGGTTTGATTATAGTTCAATAATCAACCAGAAAATTCAACAGAGAATACATTTGAACATGAACAGTAGCTGTGGCTGTGTAGACGGCCGTTTCGAATGCCGCCATGGCAAAGCCTTCGTCAGTACACTTTCAGTTGCTGTCACACCAACAAGCCATTTGCAAATCCTATTTATATTACCCAGTTGGCGAATAAATAGTTGAGAATTTCAAGTGCACAAATTTGCACGAACTTTCAACTAGCTATTTAAGCTAGAATTCCAAGTGCACAAATTGCATGAACTTTCAACGAGCTTTAAGCTCCGCTCTTTTAGGGTATATGAAGGTATATGCATTGGCATTGAAGGTTGTTGTTTATGGCCACTATTTTAATTACTAAGAAATTCGTCTCAGAGTGTGATTAAAGTGTGCCACAATTTTCTTGTGTGCATTTATTTAAAGGGGTATGCTTCCCTTTTGTATAAATACCAAGGTATTTTTTATTGTTTGTTTAATACGGAACCGTTTGATTCCGGAAAGGATCAGTTTAAGCCCGGCAAGGCAAAAACCTGGATCAAAGTGTTGATCCCGGACGGGTTCAATGTACGCCATTTCGAGAACAACCCATAATTAATCGCGTTTTGGATAGAGTTGATCCCGAATGGATCAATTTTTTGGTTCAGTGTAGAATCTTCTAACGTATCTATCCGTTTCCAATGCAAGAGCATAGTGTGGCGTTGTTTGTGGCAGATTATAAATACGCTTAATGAAAACAGGCAAGCTGGAAGCCTTAATCACTTAATCCAATTGGCCATAGCCCCAGACTTGCGCTCCGTAAGCTTGTATTGCCCTACATACGGCTTTATAAGATTTCCATTTCATTTCGGTAGAGACATTGTTTTTAGCGAGAAGGCTCTTCCAGGTTATGTTTATGCTTTGTCCTTCTTTTCCTGAAGTCCACTATTTCCGATTTTGTCATAGTTACTTTCATGTTCCAAGTCTTACAATATATTTTTAGATATATTTAAAATATTTTTTGGTGAATTGTTCTAATTTTTGGAAGAAATTGTGTGAGGGTTGTTCGATTTTTCAAATATTTGTAGAAATCTAAAACAAAATTATTTTTTAAATACATTTTTTTAGAATTTTTTCTTATTTTTAATTTGAAATTGAGAATTTTTGGAGATTTTTTACTGATAAGACATTTTAAGGTTCAAAAGAACAAACTATTGTTGATAGCTGTTTTTTTTAGGTTTGAGGCAGCGATGGGCACTTAATTTCCCTTAGTGCCCTCAGCACCTGGCCTGTTATTTCTCGCTGAAGGCAATTCTGGAGTGAGAAATGAAAGCAAAATAACTTAATGTTGTTTTAATGCCCTCTTTTTAGATTTTTATCCGACTTGATTGGCCAATCTTAAACTTTTTCTACACATTTCTTTATATTTTTTATAGTCCATTACTCAAAATCACTTAGCAATGTATTGACGTTAAATTTAAAAAACATAAACTGTTTAACTCAGAGCTGAATACCGGCAGATCAGTGTTTAATTAAAGGTTTAATTGATATATAGTTACATTTGGTTACATGCCCCACCTTGTTATTGCACTTTTGTGTGAACACCTTTGTCAAAGACGTAAATGCCAAGAAAAAGTATCGAAGTTCGATTAATTTCCTTGGTGGTCGTAGAACCTGTTTTCAAATATTATTGCTTTCTTCTTCTAGTTTCATTTAGGCCTGGCTCTGGGCTTGAAGCCAAATTAACTACTCAACTCTCTGGGCGTTCCATTAACGTAAGCAAAATAGTGCAAAAATTTAACAAAAGAAATTTTGGCTGGAGTAAGAATAACTGTAAAACAAAATGTAGTTTCAAAAACAAAATAATTAAGTGAAATGTAAAATGTAAAAACAAAGAGAGAGATAGAGAAAGAGAGTTGATTTCTTTTTCTTTTGGTGAAGTGTAATTACTACGTGTACACCAATACCAGTACAGATGTAAGAGATCGCCGCCCCTCCCCTTGAAAGAGCCATAACGGTGATTTAATTGACATTGAGAGACATGCAGCATGGATCTCTGCCGAATGCCATTTCGGGGGTGAGTTGTGTTCCTGGTTTAAAAACAACAACAGCTTTACTTTGTACACTTGCTTTATAGCCCGATGCCACCAATTGGTCAGCTCTACATGAAGCCGCTTCCGCTGGCGATGATCGACGCGTCGAAATACTCCTCTCCAGCAGTGTGAATCGCTTGGCCAAGGAATCGAATCATGGAAATACACCGCTGCATGAGGCAGCAAGTCGTGGCTTTAGTCGCTGTGTGAAATTGATTTGTGCTCCCCCCAGCTTGGCCAGCAAGTCACAGCCCAAGGAGAAAAGCAGTGGCACGCGACTTAAGCCCAGGGTGGCGGCCAACACCATAGAAGCCCTACACAATAGCGCCTTGGGTATTATTAACAATGAAGGTCTCTCTGCCTTACATTTGGCTGCCCAGAATGGACACAATCAAAGCTCCAGAGAGCTGTTAATGGCCGGAGCTGATCCTGATGTGCAGAATAATGTAAGTGGGAGCATGATACTACAACAACGCAAAGGATGGCGCTCAGTTTAACATTGAGAGAGCTCAGAGCTTTTTCCAACACACTTCTAGTCAGGGATGAAAATCAATCGGAAATAAGTATTGGTTCGGTTCAGTAGTTCACACAGTTTTTAAACCACTGCACACAGGGACAGCCGTACGAAATTTTGGCCAAAAGTCGAACCTTTTCACAAAATATTTTTTTGAATTTCAAAGTTGATTTTTCAAAGTTGATTTTTCCTTATAACTCGACAACCGTTAACCCGATCTTTACCATTCCTTTGACAGATCGATTAATAATCTTGATTTCAAAAAATGTCCAGAAGGTTTGAACCTTCTATCTATCAAACTGACCGAAATATGACGTTTTTTCCAAATTTTCCAAAACCATCTGATCTGCCTGCAAGTTTAAGAAGTTTTTGTCCCATACACGGCCATGTGTACCTTTGGTACAGAGTAAAAAATTGAATAATGAAGAAAAGAACTCATTTCAAACGAACTTAATATATCTCCAACTGAAATAAATAAATAACTCCGTGATCAGACATTGCCAACCTTGGTGTTAACAACTCTCTCACGAAACAGAGTTCCGATATTAATATATTCCGCAACAGAAAAGGAAACTGGTTATAGCTATGGGTTTTCAAAATAAATACGATGAAAACTGCGACCAGCTCTGTTCGACAGCGAACAACTGAACAATAAAAATTAACACAAAATTCCCAGGTACAAAATATGAGAATCGCATAGCCTGAAATTGTGAAAAGTACCCACTAAGATGCGTGAGTTTTAAAAGTGAATTACAAGTTAAGGCCTGTATCCATTCTTAAAGCACTTCCTTGAGTATATCGTCGCGACTTACCCTTAAATCTGCTCGGTAAGTTATTTTTATACTCAGTACGAAACATAGCTCGGAAAAAACTGTTAACACTTTTTTCAATGCGACCAGCCTCAATGAAAAACAGAAACAAACGCAGCACAAGGGGTCTCTCACTGAGCGAAACACTTTTTCTCGCACCTCATGTGTTTTCTGTTACATGTTTTCGGTTGAGCAAAACAAACGTGTCGGTCATCCGACAACCTCTGACAGCAACTGTTTTGAGCGAGCGCTCACTAAACAACTGCCTGCAAATAAGCACCACACAATAAGTGTCTACGAAAAGTGTTGTTTTGCTTTGTGCGTTTTGTAGGCTGTTTGTATGTGCGACGCTTGTTATACAAAGACACACACGAGCGCAACACACAGCCACGCATACATATCTCGGCAAAAGTGTCAGTAAAAGACAGTAGAGAAACAGAAACGAAAAAAAAGGTCTTTGCCCTGAGAGTAAAAGAATTGAGCCAAAACAGAACTAAAACTGTCTTTCGCTCTCTGTTTTCGTTGTGTCCGAAAGCAAACTGTTTTTTGCCGTCACGTTGAAAGTCTTGAGAGTTTTTTGCGAGCTCTGGTACCAAAGGTACACACAGTATTTTAAGTTTGTGCAAAAGTATGTAACAGGCTGAAAGAAGCATCTCCGACCCTATAAAGTATATATATTCTTGATCAGCATCAACAGCCGAGTCGTCTTAGCCATGTCAGTCTGTCCGTATGAACAAACAGATCTCAGAGATGGTAAGAGATAGAGGTTTAACTTTTATGGGACATATGCTTCTTATACTTGCAAGCAGATCAAGTTTATTTTCAATTTTTGCCACGCCCCCTCCCGCCCCCGAAAATTGGTAAAATCGTAATATATCCCACAGTTTTATAGATAGAAGGTTCGTACCTGGACTTATTTAGTAAACAGGATTATTTATCGATCCGCCCAAAGAATGGTAAAGATCGGTTGAGCGATAGTCGAGTTATAATTAAAGCAAACAATTGCAGCACCTGTCGCAACGGAGATGGGCAGCACTTCACAGGTACAGAGTATATTATAGTCGGGCTTGACCGACTTTCTTACTTGTTTTAGACTTGAAATTGCGGCAAATCCAAAATGATGTCAAAAACATCTTTTTGTTCTAGGATCGTTCTAAATTCCAACGAATCTGAACCCTTTAAGCCCAGTCTTCCGTCTAACATTCGCATATGTACTTAAATCTGCACGGAACGGTATTTTTTTGAACTTTTGAAGCTGCAGAAGTTTGAAAGAACATTAGCCTAGGTGTGATTTAAAGCTTTAGGAGCCTCCTCTGCGCCTAGTTCGACGTCCGAAGTGTGTGACTTCAGTTATGGTTCCATGTCTGTTTAACACAAAACAATTTTAACACGTCGATTAAACACAAGTCATTTCAACACAAAACAATTTCTACACACGTCAATTCAACACACGTCGATTTAACACAGCACAAATTTAACACTAGGAACTTTAACACATTACAATTTTAACACAATACAAGTCTTACACAACCAATTTTAACACAGTTCAATGTAATCATTCGTCAATTTAACACACAACAACTTGAGCACTAACAAATTGATTTAATCTGATCTTATGACCTTCAAGACGGGACTTGAATTCTGTAGAATAAAACTGAAAGTTATTTGCCCTAATGTAAGTGAAAGCGTTTGCGACAAGCTGCGAATTTTTTTCCGTGGACCCCTCATTCCTTCACATTGCCTAGCGCTTAATAAGGATGGAACTGAGCAAATATTTCAAAATCCATTTTTGTTTGCAGCGCAATTCAATTTTTCTTCGTTAAAAAGAAAAGGGTACAAAGGTTCCATGTGTGTATAACCCGAATACATTTCTGCGCGTTAATTTAACACACGTCATTTCATCACAAAAATTCATCGTATACAAATTTAACACTCGTCAATGTAAAATAAGCAAAACTACGAGAGTAGTAAATTATGACCCAATAAGAGTGCACGATTAAATTACAATTTTGGCGGTTGCCACAATGATAGCGCGTTATTCACTTGTGTAGAGCTCCAGAGTATACTGTACCAGAGGTACACAGAGAATATTTAGTTTGTGCAAAAGTATGTAACTGCAAAGTACATATATTCTTGATCAGCATCAACGGCCGAGTCGATACAGCCATGTCCGTCTGTACGTCCGTCCATCTGTCTGTCCTTCCGTATGAACAAACAGAGATCAGACATCAGAGATGGTAAGAGATAGAGGTTCATGCATGGGACATATGCTTTACATACTTGCAGGCAGATCAAGATTAATTTAAATATTGGCCACGCCCCCTCCCGCCCCCCGCAATTTTGAAAAAAGCTCATATCTGCCACAGGTCTGTACCTTCTAGACATGAAGTAATTGAAATGACAAAGAGAACCGTCAAAGTAATATAGTTTTATGTGTTCCTGTTTAAAAAAATGCGCCGCAGGGAAAATTTTTTTTAAAATCGCGCGATTTTTAAAAAAAAATTTTGTTTGCAGCGTAGAATAATATTATGTGTTCTTGTTAAAATAGCGCTAGTTTCAGCTAGCGCCTTGCATTTATATTTACTAGTGTATTCCACACATCTCCATTGCATTTTGTCTTTGCCCACTCGTAAAAAATTATAAACGTATCCTTTATGAACTAATTGGGGTTTACCTCTTTGACTATTGACAAAATGGAGCGGCATTTTAAATAATATTTTTAACAATTAAAGTTTACTATTTTTGGTTTGTTCACATTGAAATCTGCGACTAAACTGATTTCAAATCAATAAAAACACCAAAATAACTAAATTGTCGATTTGATGATCAGAGCTATGTTGATGTTTAAATTGTGGAAAATAATAAATTGGTGAGATGAATTGACTCTGGTTAAAGTTAAATTGTGTTAAAATTCCTTGTTTTATTTTTGACATGTGTTAAATTGACATGTGTGGGAATTGAATATGAAAAAATTGTCTTGTGTTAAAATTGCATAGTGTAGAATTTGCTTGTGTTGAAATTGCCCGTGTAGATTTTGTGTTGTGATGATTTTGTGTGTTGGGTGAAATTGTATGTGTGTTAAACAGACGTGTCACCTCAGTTATCGGACCCACTAAACATTCCACCCCGATTCCCAGCGGTACCACCGTTAGGTATTACTTCGTCGGGGGGAATGCTCAAGGCACTTCTTGGATTCTCTCCTTGTATGAAGTGAACTGCGCTGCTTTTGGAGTATTACACTCGCCATATGGCTTATCACTGACCAATTTGGTTCCGACTCAAGCTGGATGATCACCATGTTACAAGCGGCTGGTGTCCACCCCAACCTAATGCTGAGTTCATTATTTTTGATTATGCACTGCGGACAGAAAAAAAAACAATGTTCTGCGTCATCTAAGGCCCCTGTGCCAGAGTACCAACAGAAAGGACTGTCTTCGTGTTTAAATCTATGTAATTAAGATCTAAAGCACCAATGTCCTGTCAGGAACGAAACCTGTCTGAAACGAACCGTTTTGCTTTGTGGTCTTCGGGTGTGTTCTGCATTTTCGAATGGACGCCGATACGGTTTGCGGTTCGATTTATCAGCTGGAATAAGTGGGTTGGCTACGGTTAGGTTCAGAACCGGTTTGCATCCCTGCTACTAATTGGGAACTAAGCAGAGAGGCGCGCCATACCTTAGTGTTTGTATCCTAAGAGAAAGATCAATTTAGAGAATGTTTTAACGAAAATCTTTTCTTACTTTACAGTACGGCGACACACCCTTACACACCGCCTGTCGTTATGGTCATGCCGGAGTCACCAGAATTCTACTCTCTGCCCTCTGCGATCCCAACAAAACGAATCTAAATGGCGATACCGCCTTGCACATCACCTGCGCCATGGGAAGACGTAAACTCACGCGCATTCTACTCGAAGCGGATGCTCGTCTGAGTCTAAAGAATGCCCAAGGCGACTGTCCCCTACACATAGCCATACGCAAGAATTATCGGGAGATAATAGAAATCCTCAACACACCAAGGCGTATACGCAATCGCAAGGAGAAGACCAAGGAAGCTGAAAGCAGAAGCTCGGATAAGGATAAAGATTTGGTGGATAAGGGCATCAATTGGTCACCCTATGGCTGTCATTATTTTCCCGATCCTCGTACCTTTCCCTCACCCAAATTGGAAACGCTACCCAAGGAGCCTCTAAGGCCGGGTGAGCAATACTATTTGGATTTGGCCGGACACATACATAAGGGTCAGGTGAGCGTGGGCAATACCTGCTACTGTGGACCCTTCTTTCGGCATATAGAGAACAAATTGAATTGCAATCGCAAGAGCCTGAAGAAATATGTGCACAAGACCAAGGAGCGTTTGGGACACAAGGTGCAGGCTTTGGCCATCAAGACCAATGATCAGATTGAGCAATTAACCCGCACCATGATAGAGGATCGTTTGAGATGTGAAAGCAAAAGGCAGTATTTGAATGAGTTTCTGCTTAGAGGTGAACCCAGGCGTTCCACTTGCGATCAGTTGAATAAATCTGCACGACTGGAGCGTAGTCTATCCCGTAGCCGTAGCCTGGAATTGTTGGAGCAAAATTTTGAAGCTAGTAAACTAAGCAACTCCAGGAGTGTGGATGATGTTCTAGAGGATCAAGAAGTGGTAGCAAGCGATACAGATGAGGAGTCCACCAAGCAGGGCGATGAGGAGGAGGAGCAGGAACACTCCAAGCTGGATGAACTCAAAATGGATTTTCTGAAGGTTTCCGAAAGATTGGGTGTTTTGTTGGAGAAAACCACTTTGATCATGGAAAGGGATAGCGAGCAAGAGACTAAACAACAACTGGCCTCTCTTACACCTCCCACTGCCTCAGAAACTGTTAACCCCAGGCAGGAGGATGAGTACACGCATGTTTTAAGACGCTATCCCAACTCCAGTGAAACCTCAAATCCCTCACAGAATTCCAATAGCTGGGACTGGGAAGCCGGCTCACCCACGGCGGACTATCATAAGTACTATCAAAGAATAGGCCGAGGTGAGAACATGCTCAATTCGGTAATCAAAGCCTTGAGAAAAGACGCCGAACTGAATCAGGAGGAGGCCACCCTCAATGAAACTGGTTTGGGCAACGACAAATTGTTATACAAAGAGCAGGCAGCCTGCGAGGCCAGCACTAGTAATCTGCTGAAAAGGCAACCATTATGCCTCGAGGGGAATTTGTCACATCTATTCTACTCCAATCCCTTGATGGAATATGCGGAAAATGGGGTGGAAATTAAAAACAGTGAAATCAAAAGCCTGAAGAAACCTTATACGGGTCAAGTCAGAGGCATGGTGGCCCAATTACAGCAGCAACTGGATCCCTCGCCCAACTATAGCACACCCTTCCGTAATCCTAATCCGACTCCCCCACAGTATGGCAGGCACATACCAAAAGATGCCTATTTCCATGAGCTGCCGCATCGTAGAAAATTTCACTCTGGCTATTCACCAAATTCCACACAGATATCCTATGGAGCTGCCTCACCCTCAGTTGCAGGGGAATATGTACGCTTGGCTCAAAATCCATCAGTACATCCCCATGCCCATCCTCATCCCCATCTCCCACATCAACCGTTGAGCAACTGGCCTAATCGCTTACCAACTGATGATTTAGATTTAGATGAAATGTCAGCCTTGGGCTTATACAATAATGTCTCAAGTCTTGTTTGAAACAAGATTTCTTGCAGTGTAAATAATCCTTCTAATTATACAAATTATTTATCTTTATATTTAAGCATGTTCTGAACAAACTTAGTTAAGATCAAATGACTAAAGTCCACTTCTGCTTTAGCTAATAAACTGTTAACCTTCAATATTCAAGAAATATGGCGAGCCGCAATCGTGAACGAAAACCTTTTGATGGTAAGAAAGAGTTATAGAGGTCAAGAAATATCGATTAAAATGATAACAAAGCAAAATTCAAACCTCTAACCTTGTCAGAAACTTAACATTTATGACTGAGAACCAAAATTTGGAATTGTTTGAGAATCGTTAGAGGAAAACCAGTTGTTTTGAGGCCTAAAAGTATTGAATAATCAAACTTATTCAAGTATTTTTAAAAAGCTTTTCATTGTAAGAAAAAAATAGGGGAAAAAGCTTTTTTACCCTTGCAGCCTTCATTGAAAACAAAAAGTTTTTCTAAGACTATTTTCCGACCTTATTTTTCTAAGGGAGCTATACTATATAGATTTCCGATTTCAACCAAACTTGGTAAAATCATGGAAACAGTGGGGTATCCGCCCCGGGCGGCACATTTTAGGCGCGACAAATCTGAGGGTCGGCAATGTATATTGATTATTTGCTTAATTAAATATTTTTGTATAATTTTTCACAACAATGTTTAGGGACACACTGGAAATTACGTTCTCACAAGGACCAGTTCACCAAAGCATTAAAGAAATAAATTCTAAAGTCGATTTCGTGCCATGCTCAAACCATTCTTTAATCCTGGCCTGTTTTCATGCCACGTCTGTTGAGGCAGGTGCAGTTACTTTTTTCGGTACCTTGGAATACGTTGCTATTTATTTTTTGCCATGTCCACGCATGGCTGAAGTATTTTGGTATCAACTACAGGAAAAAGTTTAAAAGTAAGGGAGCTGTAGTCGAGTGCCCCGACTATAAAATACCCTGTTCCCTTGTTTTCGTGTGTTTTCCCTTTACATACACACACATACACCCACTCACACTTACACACACTCCAACATACACATGCGCGCACGCGGCCGCGCGCGATAACTGACAATGCAAGACCCCCCTCCCTCCCACAAGCAAAATTGATTCGTATATAACTTCGGTGTTTTTTGTCCGATCTTATTGATCTTTTCAGAATAGATAGATATTGGGTCTTACATGATATATATAAAGGTCTACGAGGGTCTAACTTAAAAAGTGTGGCTCTGTTAGTTTTTTGCGCTTAAAGGGGGGAGTGGGAGGAAATTTTCCAAATCTTAAACAAACTCGATTTGAATGTGGTATACACCTACCCACATGCAAAAATTTGTGGCTCTATCTCTTATAAGCTTTCTTTTCTTTTCTTCATTTCAATGAAAAAAACACGTCACCCAATTTTTAAACCACTAATCATCAACAAAATAAACCAAATTATATTATATTTTAAATGTCTTTCTTTTTAATCTTTTATTTACATTTTCCCACGTTCTAAATGAACAGACAGCTTGACATATTATCGTTTCACTGCATCAAGCTTTCATAAATTATTAATTTTTTTATTTAAAATATTTTAGAATGTAAATTGCAAAATATCTAAAACAATAAACATTACAAAATTAACTTTAAGTTAATTTACGCCTTTATACAAATCCATTTACTTTTGAACATCGCTCCACATTATTCAATCGATAAATTACGAATGACCCATAGCCCTTGAATTATTCCACAGCCTGATAGTCTCTGAGATCGACGCGTTCATACGGACAGAAAGGCAGACGGACATGGCTAAATCGATTCGGCTGTTAATGCTGATCAAGAATATATATACTTTATAGGGTCGCAAATGCTTCCTTCTACCTGTTACATACTTTTGCACAACTTCATGATCCCCCTTTTCCCATTTTTAATGGGAAGAGGGTATAAAAATAGGGGAAAGTTAACTTCAGTTGCAGTTTGTTTTTCTAAATAACACTACTTTTCTGAGCTTACTTTTCTATGGGAGCTATACTATATAGATGTCCGATTTCGACCAAACTTTGTGCAATCATGGAAAAGCATAACAAACTGTTAAATACGAGGCGATCCCAATTAAAACTAAAAAGTCCGTCAGTTTCTATGCTATCTCCTTCGTCTGTTTTAAAGCTATCCTCACCAAACTTTGCACGAAGTCTTTTAGTACAAATACGCTGCACATTTGTTGGAACCGGCCGGATCGGATGACTATAGCATATAGCTGTAATAGGAACGATCGGTCGAAAAACTAGTTTTAGTGAGAAAAACTCTTTTATTTTCAATGCAAACGCCTCCAAACTTCGTATTTCTTAGTTAACTATGCTTTTCCATAATTCCACCAAATTTGGTCGTAGTCGGACATCAATATAGTACAGCTGTCATAGAAAAGTAGAGTCAGGAAAGTAGTCTTAGTTAGAAAAACTTTTTTGTTTTCAATGGAAATGTCCTCAAAATTGGCATGTAACTGCTCTTACACGCTCTTACACGATTCTGCAGAGTTAACTCAAAATGGGATGAATATAGCATATAGCTGCCATAGGAACGATCGGTCGCAAAACTAGTTCTAGTGAGAAAAACTTTTTTGTTTTTAATGGAAACTTCCCTTACGTTGGCTTATATTTGTTTTATACCAATTTTTCTTATAGCTGCCAAATAACCGATCTAGCCGATTTGCTCCAACTTTGTTGTTTTTGACGCTATTGAAGAAAATAAAATTGGCTTTGTACTCGTTTTTGGAGCTCCTAGTACGACTTATAAAATCTAGTTCGGTTTGGACCACTATTTTATATAGCAGCTATATATCCAATCTGGCCGATATGCAATTACTTTTGGTTTCTGACGTTATTGAACTGAAGTTAGGTTTGTCAAAGTCTTTTAAGCTCGTAATACGACTTACAAATTTATAGCCACTAACTTATATAGCTGCCATGATACCGATCTGACCAATTTGCAATAATTTCTTGGTTTCAAACGCTATTGAACTGCAATTCGGGTTGTGCTCGTTTGTTGATCTACTAATAGTAATTTGATTTAGAAAACTTTCTTGTGTTCCAATATAAGAAGACTTAAATCGGGTTTTAAATTCCTTTGTAATATCATTTGTAATGGTACCACTGTAGTTGCAAAGAGGCAGTAGCGGATCTAGGGGGTCTTCATCCCCATAGCACACCCCCCAGTAGACAAGAATTTCCAAAAATGCTGGAAAATATTTCGAATTTTGCATAAAGCTATCAGCAGTGAAATGCACTTACGAAACGAAGAACATTGAAACAAGAGTTAAAATATAATGAACGATTGTTGAAAATAGTGTTGCATATTTAAATTAATTCTTATTAGCACTATTCATATGGCAATATTATGAGCGAAGGTGCTTTCTTATTGATTCCTACCTTAACACTTGCGATATATTGATATGTTTTAGGATGTCATCATCAGCTACTTAAAACAAGAAAAGAAAAAACAAGGAATTTTTATGTAGTTTTTGCAGAAACCAAGAGAGTTGAAAATTCCTCGTTTATATGATACTTAAACTAGTTTACTAAAATAAAAAAAATAAACCCATTTCTGCTAGAATTTTTATACGGGCCTGTTCCGAATTCCGAAAACGAGTGGAATTGCCGCAAATCGAGTTGATTGCTGTTCAGAATTCCGCAAATCGACAAGAATTGTCGACTTCAAAACTTGCGCTGCAGCGCAGAGTAAAGTAATTAATTTGTGTTTAAAGCATTAAAAAATTCGAAATTAGTTGAACATTTTTAAGATCGTTTAACATCATTACTTAAACTGTTTAAAGTTGAAGTACAATTTATAAGAATATTTGTATAAAAATCTATAAAAAATTGCATGAAAAACAAAACCGAGCGTCCGTGATCAAACCGAGCTGTTCTGAATTCCATTTTATTTGTTAGACGATTTCGGCCTTCCATCGGCGGCTGCCAGGGTGTTGCTGCATATGAATTTATTTAATCGGACAGCACTTTTTCTATTTCATTTAGCTATGTATAACCATATTTGATATGACATATTCAAATGTAATATATAAATACTGGTTTAAGTAAAAATAAATTGATTTTAAGTGTAAGTAAAAGCTTTATAAATTTAAATTATAGAGATGTTGACAACTCTGGTTGCTGACGATATACACAAACACGTGCGCAGGCCAGCCAGCCAGCTGATTTCGAAACCGAGTTCGAAAAGTCGAAACGTAACCAAACGTTCGGAATTGGGAACAGCAAATAGTAAAACGTTCGTTTTCGTTTCGTTTTTACTTTTTGAAATCGTTCGGAATTCGCAACAGGCCTGATAATCTATTTTTAGATTCTAAACTTAAAAATAGGGGAAAGTTAACTTCGGCTCGGCAAAGTTTTGAATACCCTTGCAGTTTGATTTTCAAAATAAGACTACTTTTCGGAACTTACTTTTCTATGGGGGCTATACTATACAGATGTCCGATTTCGACCAAACTTAGTGGTATCATGGAAAAGCATAACAAACTGATAATTTCGAAATTTGGAGACGATCCCAATTAAAACAAAAAAGTTTTTCTCTCTAGAACTTCTTTTTCATTTATTTTTCAATAAATGGAGTATATCTTTTCAAGTCATAATTGGGGCCCAAAAAATGCTAATAAGCCAAATTCGGAGTTAATCTTAACAACTAGAGTTGATGCAAAAACAGAGCCCATAAAACCACTGTGCGCCTGTACAAAATTTTCCCTGTCCAAAAAAGGTGAAAAAAAGTGTTTTTTAGTCCATTTCTTCCATCACACTTTTACTTGCAATCATATGTAAATCCAATTAACCTAATATGCAATTTCTGACCTCAATTAATAAAAGTAGTTACCCGGAACTGCACGCATCTGCTAAAAATATTCTAAGGGCCATTTTCTCATGTTCCTGTTTTTGCAAATCTAGGTGGATTTTGGTGAATTTGCACTGCATATTTTGAGCACGAGCTATGCAATTGCGTAAATTCCACCTATTTATATTTGCAAAAACAGGATCATGAGAAAACAGCCCTAAAATTGGCCTCCGTACAGGTATCACAACAATGCTCCTCCACTTTGGGTTCCTTGACTGCGGAACACCATTCATAGAACCTTCAAAACTGAACATTTCCGACCTCAGCGGTTAATTGGCCAATGTTTAGACTACAATTGTTATTACCACCTTGTTTTTTGGAATTTCTGTCCGTCAGTTTTTTCATTCTGTCTCAGTATCCAGTGCCAAATTCCCTGGCCCTGTGTAAAACCTTT
The DNA here is from genome assembly GCA_018904265.1 of Lordiphosa collinella. NCBI lineage: Eukaryota > Metazoa > Arthropoda > Insecta > Diptera > Drosophilidae > Lordiphosa > Lordiphosa collinella. The sequence continues at coordinate 1,002,441 of JAEIFV010000033.1, forward strand.
TCTCTTAAAATCAAAAAAATCGAACTTGCATTACTTTCGATCAAAATATATTTTCTTTAAAAATGTTTTTTAATAATAGTTAATTTATGTATGTGTAAATATCAGAATGTCAAGTACATTTAATATATATATATATTTATTTATGTATAAATTTTCTTTATTTTATTGATAACAGATCGTGTTTTGGTGTTTTGATAGACATGCGGCTTATAAACGTTCTTTTTTTTGCTTTTTGTTGTACAATAAATACGTAAACTAATGAAACGGTAAAAGAAAAGTTAACAAATTGGATATCAATTGGATGTGTCTGGGCGATTTCTCGATGTCTCTCTGTCTCTGCCTGCGACTTAAATTTAACGGCCACTTAATCGTATCTTAATCCTGCATAATTTAGTCACTTTCTGCATAATTAGTTTAATTTGTAATATTTATATATAATTATTTTATTGCCTAGGTTAAATCTATTATTAAATAGTTGTTGTTTGCATTTTGTTGGCTGGGAAATTAACTTAACAATTTTGAGGTTTGGTCTCAAGAGACAGCAGCAATAGAGCATGAAGTATATTCGTTCAGGTAATGTCTCAAAGAGGACTGGTATCGGACTCCTCGCGATTATGCTCCTGGATGGTGGTGATGCTCTGCTGCAAGGCGTTCGGTGTGAGCCACTCTCTGGTTGGGAAGGGAGTTGAAGAAGGCACATGGACAATGAGATTTGGTATACTCACTTGGGCAAACATCTTTGAAGAAATGGCACACAGGAGCTAAACTGCGCTAGACGATTGACCCAGCTGGGGATTTCCTGGCCACACAAAATCTGAAATTAACAGAAAATAGAGAAATTTTTTTTTTTTTGTAAATTAAAGCATCAGCTTCACCTGTGTCAAGTTGCCCGAAAAATGATTGCAATTGTTGTTCATCAAATGGTAGCGATCGCCACGAAATTGATTGCCCAATTCCTCCACAATACGACGCACCTCCTCGTACGTAAAATCGGTGCAGCCTATTTGTATGCTCTGGCGGAACTGAAACTGATCACCCAGTTCGTCATGATCCCGCGGCGAGATTTCGAATACGCCCGTAAAGGGAAACGGATGTCCGCCGTAGGCAAACTCAGTGCCAAACGCCTCCACCCCGGAATGAAATACGCCCAGACCAATGGAAGTGGTATACTCATTGATCCAGTACTGAAAATAAGGGAAAAGTTTAAACATCGCCTGGCTGGGACTCAGCGCACACTCACCATATCATAGACGTTCAATATGACAGGCTCTCGGGTACCCATATTGGCCGGCAGCAGCTCTTCATTACCAATTTCGTCTTTGGGTACACTGAGACAGCTTGGAAACGATAGATTGCAGGGCAATCCGTTGGAGAACATTGATTAAATGCGTTGTTGGCTGGGCCCGAAGTACGTATTTTGAGTGTGTGTTTGTGTGGGTGTGTGTGTGTGTGTATACACAGGCTGCAAGAAGAAACGGAAAATCAGTTTATCAACATATGCCAATTAAGACACTCTTTTCACTCAATGCAGGGCATTGTGCCTTTGCCTTGTATAAGTGTGTACAATGTTCAATGTGCAGTTACATATATTTACATATTTATGTATAAGAAAGTTTTTGGGTGTGTGTGTGTGTCTGTGTTTTTAAGAGGTCAGCGCAGCACTTACACCTGGCACCAGGATCGTTATTGGGCCATGTTTTTGAATAAAATTCTATAAACCATAAAGTTGAAACTGAAATTATAGTAAACTTTAGCTTTTCTACTTCCGCTTCTGTATATATTTCTTTTTCTTTTTTAGACTTGAAATCGCCAGTGTGACCGCACGTTGGTAAGCTGAGAAATACATTAACGCATTACAGTAATTGAAGTACAAGGGCTTATGCTAGGGGTACTCTTGATTTTTTATAACGGATTATTTATAACAAGTGAATCATACAGGACAGTGACAGCGGTTGTTAATCAAACCGAAAAAAGATAATTCCGTGACGATAGCACATACAAATAGAAACTACTTCAAACAATGAGCATATAATCAAAGACAAAGTGATTCCATTCTATACTGTGAAGATTTTTAAAATTTTAATATGCATCCCGTTTGTGAGCGTCGAGCGTGTCGCATCGTTTACTCCTCACGCATCGAAAGTAACACAACGTTCAGAAGATTTCAAAAACACGAAAAGTTAACCGTGCTCTCGCGTGGACAAACCATTGAGCTTGTATTGGCTAAGGACGGATTAACAAAAAATATTGTGCCATTGAGTGCTCTTCAAAATTAAGTATGTACGTTGAATAGAAAAAATAAATGGTTGGTGTTTTTTTGATTTTCTCGACTTTTATTGTCTTCTTCCATAGATCCCATCCCCACACACTTTCATAAGATTCTTTATAGTCTATTTAACAGCCGATATATTCACAAAAATATTTACTAGAAACAATTTATATGGCAGAACCACGTTTGCCGGGACAGCTAGTGATATATAAATCTTTTCTTTTTTATACTCCTGAAAAGTGTATTAAAATTTTGCCCAGAGGTTTGGAACGCAAAGAAGGAATCATCTCCGACCACATAAAGTATATATATTCTTGATCAGCAAGACAAGTTGAGTCGATTGAGCTTTGTCGCTTAGTTTTGAAGCTATCGAGCTGAAATTTTGAACTTTACGACAGTGACGAAACCGCGCATAGGATGATTTTCTGTACTCATGTTTTTAAACTTCGGCACAGACTAAGTTACCTTTGCTTTCCGTTATTTGAAAAAACCTTATTTTTCTCTTAACTAAACTTAAGTATGCTACAGCTAAATGCATTTTTTCTGTCAGGTTTGAACAAATTTTGAAAAGCAAAGTTAAAAATTTAAATTCAGATTTGAGTTGCAATTTTGGGTCACACTAAATTTACCTAACCAGGTATCGATATCTTATATCTGCCAGTCGACAATCGATAGTCTGACTCAGCTGGCCGACACACACACACTTGCAAGCAAAAGAAAATCAACAATAATTAACACAAATAATAGCAAAACAGCATAATAATTTAAGCCATAAAGGGTAACAACACTCTAAAAGTTAATTAGTTTGTTTAAAATGTTAAACTAAGTGCCTGCAGCTAGCAGTAAATGTGGGAAAACTGTTTTCCTTGCTAATCGATTGCCACTCACAATAACAAAGACCCACAAAGATTTGGCAAAGGCAAAAAAACATGTTATAACGGGAATCGTTAAGGAATTCGTAGACACTGCCGGATGTGGGCGTGAGTATAAGGCTATAACAGGATGAGGCAAGAGATACAAATTTGTTCTCTTTTGCAGATACCAAGGACCATGACGCACTGTAATAACTAGTTAATAACGCAAAAATGTCAATCCAATCGCTAATCATGTACGACGCCTACGATGAGAACAAGCTGGACACCATAGCCGATGTGATGGGATTTCGTTCGCAGGCTCGTCTCAACACTTTTCGCGAAATGTGGTATCATGTGTTCCTGTGGGCCCTGTTCTCCTCGATCTTCATACACACCTGCGCGGCTCTGGTGGCGTTTGTAACTTTGAGGAAACACAAGTTCGGTCGCTTCTTTTCGATTTTGATTTTGGTCATGGGTTTTCTGTCGCCCGCCTCGAGTGGCATTATCAGCAGTGCGGTCATAGCCTTTGTGCACAGCGCCTCCTCCCTACCCATGTCGCCCATTTATGCCATGATCTGGGGCCTGGGTCAGACCATATTTTCGGCTTGTGTGGGCTTTACGCGCATTCTGGCCACTCTCTAGTAAGAAGAATATTGTGATTTTTTTAAGCTCTAACTTTAACTATATAAATTTAAATTATAATTTTCTTAACCTAAATCAAAGTATTTGGATCTCGTGCATTGTACAAGGTGAACAGTTTATTGCTAAGCACATTTCCTATGCGCCTTTCACTCTGCAGCGGTTGTGGTCCCTGGCCACGTCTAATCTTCACATCCGCCAGTTGTTGAACGGCCTGTGGGTCGCGGGCAAAGTGTTCCAACATGCGTCGAGGACACGCATATTGCCCTATAATAGACTCAGCCACCTCTAGGGTAACCAGGGGTAAACGATTCAAATGCTGCTGCCACAGTCGTCCCATGCCATTTCCCTGTTCCACGCGCACGCACTGCTTATTGTCATTGGCCAAATACTTTTTGAAGCTGCCCAAAATTTCGTTACGCTGCCGCTTAAAGGGAGTTTCCGCTATGGCTTTGGTATACCTTTGGAGTAGAGCCAAGAGCTGCTGACCCTCGGGTGGGGACAACTGTTCTACATGCAGTTCCTGCAATAATTGCAGCTCTATGAGCACCTGGGCCGCTTGAGGTTTGGGCTTGGGCAACACCAATGTATATTGACAATTGGGAAATGCAGCCTGCAATTTGGGTCCCAAGCAGCTGGTAGTTTGACTTAAAGATTGACAAGAGTTAAGCAGCTGCACTACATGCGGTTCCATTTGCCAGGCCTCATCCAGCCCACTGGATACCAAAGAGTGTTGGCCCACATTACGCTCCCAAATGATGCAATTGGTGGCCGCCAGTCTGCGTATCTCGTACTTCAAATCGCTGACATTGAGTTGCTGCAGCAGCTCCTGACCCAAAGGAAGCGTCAGCAAACTGGAATCCAACACCATGCGCACATATTTCTGGCATTCTCCTGGTTTGATGCGTTTCTGTTGGTCCCTTAGCGTCTGCTTGTGGAGTTTATCCGCTTTCGTTTTAGTAGACATTTTTGAGAAAAATTTGCGGCGCCAACTTTAACTATTTAACAAATTTAAGCCAGTGTTGGTAAGCGTAAAAAGAAGCCAAAGCGCTGTGCTGCTTAGAGATGGGTAAGCGCTTTACTTAGCTTAGAAATGGCAAATCAATTGTGAATCAGTTCAAATTTGAATCAAATTTTCAACACTTTTAGTTGAAAAAAAAAATAATTAAAGGGAAGCCAACTTCGGCTCGGCCGAAGTTTATATACACTTGAAGCTCATACAAATGAGTTTGTTATTGTGTTTGTTTTTGTCTTTGTTATTGACTTTATTTTTCTGTTTGTTTTTGTCTTCGTTATTGACTTTGTTTTTGTTTAGTTATTGACTTTGTTTATGTGTTTATTTTTGTCCTTGATTTTGTGTTTGCATTTGTGTGTTTGTGTGTGTGTGTGCTGGTTGATGGGTGGTTGTGCCTGGCCAGCCAACTGATACCGAAACTCCGTACCGAAATGAAAGATGTTTTACATCAAAAATTTGTATATATTCAAAACAAACCATTTTCTAGCGAAGATCCTGCGACTCTTTTCATAGGTCAACCGCTAGAAGACACTTTTAGTTATGGATCAACTGGCTAAACATCGAAATAATCTCAGTAAAAAATTAATAAAAAAGAACCACTTTGAACCAGTTCCAAAACTTCAAACGATAGTTTGGAACTACATTCTAATCACTTTAGTCGTTAACCAACACTTTACGCATTGCAAGCAACGCACGCCGCACGTGTTTATATTTACTCCTCAGATTTTGACTTAAATCTTTTAACAAAAATGTATCTTATGTACACGATTAACGAAAACGGTGAGCGTGTCTACACACTGAAGGTAAATTTGGTCAGGTTAACCCCAATAACTGCCCCCACACACTCACCCTCAACTGTTGCTTCACACATTTGCAGAAACGCACGGAAGACGGCCGTCCCACCTTGTCTGCCCATCCAGCTCGTTTCTCGCCCGAGGACAAATACTCACGCCAGCGTATTACCATCAAGAAGCGATTCGGTCTGCTGCTCACACAGAAACCCGAGCCCATCTACTAGCTTCAATTAGCGTTTAATGCATATTTACAACAAAAAATAAAAATAAGTTACTAAAAAGTCAGATGCGTCGCTTGAGCCCCGCCGTGTAGTCAAAAAGTTGTGGATTACGGAACTCGCCTCGCATGTCCAGCACATAGTAAAGCGTCTTGTTTTTGACCTTAATGGGCAGCTGTACCCGGGCCATGCTGCGGGATTCTTCGGCTGAGATGCATTTCAGGGGAACAGTCATAATACGATTGCGGTTGAAGGGGCCGTAGGTTACAAAGGAGACGCTTTCGCCACCTTTGCGTAGGATTAGAAAACGTACCGAGCGCAGGGTAAACATCCACACGGCAAACAGTATGCCATAGCCTGAAATAAACTCAAGTTAGACAAGGTGCTATGTGCGAGGCAACTCCACTTACCTACGAGAAAACTGCAAGTGGTAATAGCATTCCTGTACTTATTCTCGCCCAGATTGATCCGCTGAAACCATTTCAGCTCCTCGCCCGGTTTCTCCACCACGGGAGCGTCTTTCAGGTTGGTGAAGGCGAAATGCGATAGGTAAGTCCAGAACACAAATTGACAAATCCCAAAGAAGTTGAGCATTTTATAGAACTTGGGATTTTCATATTTGAAGAGTACAATGTCCTTGGGGACACTGGTGCTAATGTCAAAGGGGGCGGGTTTGGCGGGTGCCGCTCGCGAGGTGAAACTCTGAACCGGCGCTGGCGACTTGGCTAGACCTTGCAGCCTAATTCTTTTCAGCAAATGATTGCCCTGCCGCAGGGCGAAATTCAATAAATTGCTCATTCTAATTGATAAAACTGGTGGACAGCATTTGTTTTATAACAAATTTAACCTACAAGCCGCTGACAGATGTTTTTGTTTTGGTTTCACTTGCCGTTGCGTACGATTTCGCTGCTGCTGGTTCGCGAGCCGGAACCGGTCGGTTGTAGTTCAAAAATTCAGGGCTGCCCTCTATCAGTGGCTCACACGAACTAAAACCTAGAGTTTCAAAATGAACTAGTTTAAAAAATGTAAATATTTTGCAGAAAAAAGTTCAAGTCTAAAATTTGGTAAACTTTTTTAATATGAAGTACTAGCTGAATACCCGGCGTCGCCCAACTCCATGTTACCAACCTATATACCAAATTTCAAGTTCGTAGCTTAAATAACTTCTGAGATATGGAACCGGTTCGAGTACGGTTCCGAATCACTAAAATATCCAATTCCATATTACCGACCTATATACCAATTAACTTCTGAAATATGGCTCCGAACCACTTTTTTAAACCAGTAAAATATCCTACTCCATATTACCAACCTAGATATCCAAGTTTCAAGTTCGTAGCTTAAATATCTTCTGAGATATGGCAATGAGCCACTTTTAAGTCGTTTTCATTTTCAGTTCAAACCCGGTTTTGAGCCAGAAAAATATCCAACTAAATTTTACCAACCTTCTTACCAAATAAATACCTTCGAGGTATGGCACAAGGGGCACATGGTCAGAAGGGGCTCACCCTTGTGAACCGGTTTGAAACCAATTTTTAACCAGGAAATTATCCAACTCTTTATTACCAACCTACTTCATACCGAATTTCAAGTTGGTAGCTTAAAGAACTTCTGAGATATGGCTCTGCACCAATTTTTAACCGTTTTTAACTACTTTTGAGCCGGTTCACAGACATGACATAAAACTTTCCTGATCGACATACAACATTCTGTGAAAATTTCGTGAAGATTGTTTCAGAGGTTTAGATGCCTATATTTATATAATTGTATAGACTGGGGCTAAACCCCTAAATATATATTTTTAAGCCAAAACTGGACTTCGAAAGAAGCGACTAGGGAAAATTTTCAAAATTGTTGGAGTAATTCAACATTTTTTATTGCGGATTACAAAATTTGAAATAAAACTTGATCTGCGAACAGACAATAGGAGTCTATTTACAAAATTTGGTTGCTCTAGCTCTTCTAGTCCCTCAGATCTTGGTGTTCATACAGACGGACGGAAAGAGGTGTGTTCAAAATATGTTTATCATATGTTTGCATTAGCAGCCAATTTCGATTAGTGGTTTGTTTTTGGCAACTGAAAAGGTTAGTCACGTTTTTGAGCGCTCTTCGATTGTTGACTAAATTTTACTAAAGGACTAAATTTTGAGCAAAAGCAACGTCGCATTAGACGTCAACGACGATCCGCGTTTGCTCAAACGGGTCATAACTGGTGACGAAACGTGTGTATATGGTTGTGACATCGAAACCAAGGCCCAATCATTCCAATGAAAGCGGCCAGATGAGCCAAGACCGAAAAAAGCACGCCAAGTTCGATCAAATGTGAAGGTTTTGCTCACTGTTTTCTTTGCACTGGTGCATCATGAGTTCCTGCCAAGAGGTCGTACAGTTAATAAGGAAATCTACAAGAAAGTTATGCAACAATATCGTAATCATGCCTCAACCAACCTATTCACCAGATTAGGCTCCCTGCTTCTTTTTCCTATTCTCAAAACTGAAGAGACCAATGAATGGAAAGCGTTTTGCCACAATTGATGAGATCAAGTCAGAATAGAAGAACGAGCTGATGGCCATAACGAAGCGCATTTCAGATGTGCTTCGAGGATTGGAAAAAGCGTTGCCACATTATACCCGAGGGCGATTTCTTTGAAGGGGACAAAATGGATATTGATGAATAAATAAGTACTTTTTTCCTTTAAACACACCTCCAAAAACGGCAGCGCGCTACCAGCTGAACGAATTTTTTGTATAACTTCTACCGATCTACCAATCCCGGATCGCTAAATGATACTAATTACTAAGTATGTCCAGAAGATACGATCCTTCCTGCAAAAAGAAGCCCTATACATGTCAAACCTCTAGCTCTTTCCATCTCTGATCTGGCGTCATACGACAGATAGACGACCGACGAAGACATGGCTTTCACCCGGTCTTTGATCGACTGACGGACGACCGGAAAGTCCGATATGGCTATAACGACTCGGTGCTGATCAAGAATATATATACTTTATAGGGTCAGAAATGTTTCCTTCTCCCTGTTACACACTTTTGCACAAGTTCGTGATCCCCGTTTACCCATTTGCAATGGGTACAGGGAATAATAAAAAATCCAAGCTTCTTTCAATCTCTGGGCTTGTGTGCTTAGCATTTTCGTACAAGAGAAAAGGACATATAATAAATTTGAGAAGCTTTTTCATGTCTACTTACTTCACAGTTAACCGCAATAGCTGCCGAAGGTGACCGGTTGTGAAGGAGTCTTCAAAAAACTTTTTATTTGATGTTTCGAGGCGGAAACTTACGGCTTTATCCCACAGCGAAATCGATTTTCTAAATATCAATAACTTCAAGCGCACACTTTGCGGGTTGATTTATCATTTGTAGGGTATACTGAGAATTTTTGCTTACTATTTACTTGGTCATTCGAGCCGGACACCCCGTAATTAAACTGCTAAACTTACCTAAGTTCCTAAAAGGGATACCTTCTCAGCTAAGGGCAGTAGTGCAATTTTGTTATTTTTGTTGAGTTGCGTATCTTTGGAATACCTAAAAATCGTTCTATTAGATTTTAGAAAAAGGTGGGCCAGATTTAAACTTTCTTCACTTTGTTCTTCAATATAGATCAAATTGTAGTTTTTGTATCATGGTCCCTGAGGCACCTAAGTCTCACCTTATCATAGCACTACATATACCCTGATCCCATTAAAAATGGGAAAAAGGATCATGAAGTTGTGCAAATGTATGCAATAGGAAGAATGAAACATTTCTGAGAGAGGCTCCATGTTGAGATGCTTTACAACCTTTTCCAAAACGTCGGATTGATTCACTTTCGCCGAAGTTTTGACTACTTTTTTACAAAAGTGGAGCTTGGTGACCCCATTATAGGCGACTCCGCACCAAATCAATCAAATAAGCCGGTTGGTGACGTCTCTGAACTCTCGGAATGAGTTCGGACGATGGTTTTGATGGCACAGCATACACTCTAATATAATAAAAGTTGTTCATTTCACTGAACATGTTCACTTGTTCTTTTTTCAAAGTGACTCAACTCACTCAAGTTGCTCACTTGTTTAGTTGTTCTTGTTCAGTTGTTCAGTGTTGGTTTGAATTGTAGGCGGTTTCGTTGGATCTGTGCTGTTTCAATAGTTGTTCACCTGGGCAATTGTGACGATTAGCGATCATTCAAACTAATTGTAATCCTTCGTTGCTGGTCACACAGCGGAATGTTGCCTATTTGTTACATTGAACAATCAGTCACGCGGTGAAAAAACAGTTGAAGAGTCACCAAATTGAGTGAACAAGTCACTGAACAACTCACTGAACAACACTCACTGAACAAGAGCCAGTGAACAAGAGCGGCTGAACAAGAGGAAGTGAACAGCTGTCACTGAACAGCTCACAGAACAAGAGCGGCTGAACAAGAGCAAGTGTATAACTCTGACTAAACAATTCACAGAACAAGAGAAAGTAAACAACTCTGACTGAGCAACTCACAGAACAAGAGCGGCTGAACAAGAGAAAGTGAACAACTCTCACTGAGCAAGAACAACTCACAGAACAAGAGCGAGTGAACAAGAACAGCTGAACAACTCTGACTGAACAAAAAATGAACAATTAATGAAGAACATGTTCACTTCCTCAGTTAAAAGAACAACTCAGTTTTGTTCACTCACTCATGAACAACCCAACCCTACACTCTATCAGTCTGTTTGTTGCACGATTCCTCTATGGTTTAAATTTTCTCGTTAGTAAACAGAGTTCGTCTTTGGGCACTGTTCGCGTACTGGCGACGTAATTTTGATTTTGTGGCCGGTGTGTCTCTTGTATGCACTGAGTTCAAAGACATGTTTTATGATGCGCGACATGCTGTCCTTGCTGATATTCATATCAAGCGAGCCCCATCCCATGATTGTAAACAGCTGACGCCAAAAATTTTTGATGCAGTAATATACAAAAAAAACAATTAATAAAAAACATGTTCACATCCTCAGTTAAGTGAACAACTCAATTTGCTTCACTCACTCATGAACAACCCAACACTTCACTCAATAAATATCACGTGGTTCTCGAGAACGAGTGTGTTCAATACGTGTACCAAAACGACTACTAGGTATATATCTAGTAAGGCCCAATACCTATCTGTTCTAAAAAGTAAAATAAGATCGGACTTATCTTTTTGAGGGAGGTACCGAATCGTAAGTGCGCGTGTGTATACATTTGGCTAGAAAATGAATGAAAACACTCGAAATCAAGGGTAAACGCGTGTTTCGTGAGTGAATTAAAGTCAAACATCATGAATATATGTCGGGTAGCATTACCTAAATTATTTTTATTTAGTTTTGATTAAGCTGTATTTTCACTTCGTCACGCCTTCTTCGTGCGCGAATCGCACCAAAAATGTTGTGCGTGAGTCGTTCGTAAAGAGATTTTTATTTCGTGAAGCGTTCGTGACGTTAAATAAAATTCGCTCACGCTCGCACCTCTACTTTCAAACAGATTCTGCAAATCGTCGTTGATCGAGCACTTGCAAAGGATCTGTGCCGAAGTTAGCTTAGCATTTTCGTTACCTAACTTTCCGATTAATATTTACCAAAGTCTTCCTCAACTGGTTCGTTCAAGTTCAGTTTTGCCATCCCTTTGCTCTGCTTTGGCCATTAATGAGTTTGTTTGAGATTTTGAACTAGTTCGCGGCTGGCACATTTTGTTGTTGGCTGTTCAGATTTTTAGTCTGTGTGTGTGGCTTGTTCTTCTCAGTGTTCAGGGCAGCGGACGACGCTGCTTTTGTTTTTTTTTTCCTTTCGCCTCTGCTGTCTGGTAACAACAAAACCGATTGAAAACTGTCAAAACCATTCGAATTATTCAAGCATACACAGTCAAACATATGGGATAGACATTAGTTACGGTTTTTCTAAAGCCTAACTGAAGTATATATTACGGAGATTAAGAAAGGTAAGTGGCCTGCGCTTAATGATTAACCATTGTTATTTGATTGTTTTATTTGCTTATAAATAAGTATGCAAGTATGATTTTGCTTTAAGTTGTACGATTAAGGATTTTTCGATATTTCAACATCATCAGGTTTTCTGATATGGTTAAGGGGGCAATTGGCTGGCATTTGCTTGTGTCTGTAGGGTTGTCAGGTGTGTAAAAATAAATAACAAAATATACAAAGTTAAGGTTGCTTAAGTTTATAAATAACTAAAAACGGTAAAATAAATAAAGTATTAAACATAACTTTGATTTAAACATATATATGTATTTGGTGGAGGGTGGCAACCCTAGGGTGTACGAGGTAAAAACTTAGTCTAACCCATGCTCAACTTAAGATTAAGATTTGGTACCTTTGTTACCTAAGAAGGGAGTTGTTTCCACTTGGCAACCCTGGAAACATTAAAGTGTACAAATAGAAGAACGAACAAACGAACATGTTGCCCCCATTGCTTTTACTTTTGGCTTGCTTATGCCGCTGACGACTAACTGGCGCTGCCCCGCATATATACATTTGTATGTAAGTATGTGGGCGTAGGGTAGTCTTAGATCGTATAGTAGAGCATGTTTCCACTTGGATCCGTAATATATGGTCATATATATGTGGCCTAACCTAACCTCACTTTACCTCAAAATCGATACGTAACCTAAAAAGAATGTGGCAAAATTTGCACACAAACACTCGCACATTTTGTTATACATACATACACACACACTTACGCTGGTTACTTGAGCTAACCGCTGTGTGTGTGTGTGTGTGAGAGGGAGAGAGAACGAAACAGCTATAATAGATTTGATAAAACCTAAAACGAGTTCAGGCTAGGTAAGTCGGGGGAAGAGTATACTTCAGGGTCGGCTTTGAAAAACTTCACCGATTTAGCTCTATAATGCCAACTTTTGTTGTTGTGGGTTTTTTTTTGTTTTGCATCTGTTTTAGCTGCTGCTTTTCTGTATCTTTCGGTACGTACGAGACGACGTTTTTATTTTGTCGTGCGGTGCTATGGCAAAACTTTATTCATTTTATTTGGTACATGCAAACGTGCATACATATGTACGTATGCTTGGTACTCTCTCCACGCTATGCGCTCCCATGCTCTTTCCCTGTGTGAGTTTGAGCAACTAAACCGGTATCCTGTTTGAAGGTTCTAAGTTTGGACAGTACCGAAAGTATGGGATACTTGAGAAATTCAGTTTTTAGAAAGCCCCCCTCCCCCTCTTTCCCTTCTCTCTTACTGCTCCCACCTGTGAAGGAAGGCAGTCGCCGAACTTTGAACAGCTTTAGACAGTTGTTTTCGGTTAAATTTGCCTTACTAATTGCTTTATAAAGCCGCCCCCCCTCCACCCCCCTTCAGCACTCCTCACAGTGGGCTGCTATATAGAGTCATCTCCTTCTTACATAAATATATACACCCGCTTACATGCTTACATACAAACATGAACGATTTTGTACGATTTAATTCTTGCTTTTGGTTTTGCGTTGTTATCAAACCAACAAAAAATAATACAAAGGTCGCCGAAGATCCCTGCGTTGTTGTTTCCCACCCCTTCTCCCCCCTATCGTTTGTCAGGTTCGGGCTGCCCACTTGCTAAGCCGTACTACCCCGTTTTCAGTTATGTTTGTTCACATACACACATAGACACATACAAACATATGCCAGCGCAAATGTGACGTCACTAGCTTTGTTTGGTGGCCCCAACTACACTGCAAGATGTGAAAGTTAAGTTATATCCAAACATTATCCAACCTGACACGCCCTCTTCCCCTTCAGCCCTTTTTGTCATATAGAACGCCCGCAATCTCACTCTATCTCTCTCTCCCTGCTCTCTCGCTCACTTTGCTTTGCTTATGCCGTCAGCTGGCTTTGCATTCGCGTTCGCTTCGGCAAATGTTTTTAGTGCTGCCTTGAACTCGCCCAGAGAACAGTTGAGCAGAAAACATACAGATTTCTTCAAGTGTAGTTTAAAATCGTAGTAAAATTATTTTAAATAAAGCCACGCCCTTTCCAACATAAGTAAGTAACCTTAGTATAAAAAAAAAGAAAAAAAAAAAAACTTCAACCTAACCTCACTTTTATTAGCAAAGTCCAAACAAAGTTGTCCATAGTAAGATTACCATGTTATAACCCTAGAACTCCAATATACGTCTCCCGTTAAACATCGCCGAATTTGTTTTCCATTTTCCCAGTTTTTGTAAGGCCGTTTCTCTTGTTTTGCTTTGTGCTGCAGTCAATTCGCTCTTGTTGTTGCTGTTGTTGTTGCGTTCGCCGACGCCGACAACCGAACACACAGCACAACACATGGTTAGGTAGGTAGATACATACCGAACTGAAACTGAAATAGCTTGAACAAAAAGTCGTTGGTCTAGAATTGGGTACATACATTTCTGGTTTTTTTCAGTAACTATAGGCGTTACAAGGTATCAAAATTTCTATATAAGATTCTGAAAACAGGTCAGGTCATTGACATATGTACATATATACTACGTGATATGTATACATATATGTATAGCTGCTAACTAACCATTTTGTACTTATTGTCCAAAAACTACAGCAAAAGCTTTCTTGGGGGGAGAAGCTTTTTTAGTTGATGAAAGCTTTGATGCTATAATCATGAAGCCTGGCCAACGTTAATCGAAACATTCTCTTCTTTCATCTTTCTGGGGTTATCTGTTGCAAGGAGGAGGGGGATGTTGTTGGACAGTGCATTGATTTTGTTACTAGAGTTGCCACCCCATCAAAGTGGCCTGGAGAGAGTTTTCATTTTATGATTTCACTTGTATTTTGTTCTCTCCACAGTTCAATGTGTTCGTTGTAAACTCAAGGACAAAAGAGAATTAATAAAAGAGCGTCACCATGATGGAAGTAACTCAGAATGTGGAATTAAAGGAATTGCCTACAGAGGGAGCTCTAATGAGAACCATAACAGCAGAGCTGAATAATCATGATGTAGAGCCAAGAAGTGACAGTCCGGGTAAGTCCGAAAAAAAATTTTTAATAACACAGTGGTCAAAAAAAGTATTCGCACTTTCCCTAAATTTAGCCACTTTGCTCTAAAACTTTTTACTACCAAGTCGAGATTAACACGAAAGAGCAAATCTGTACCAACTTTTCTAAAAGCTTGGGCAAGACCCCAAGAAAGCTTTTTCTAAAAAGCTTTTTGAATCTTTTCCATCGTGTAAGTTTCGACTCTACAATCCCGATTAGAAAGCATATATATATATCAGCCTTGTTCTCAATACCACTTTCACAAAAAATTAGTGATTTACAGGCATGCCCCCATATTCCCATTCGCAAAAGTTTTGCGATTTGAAACCGGTTTTTCCGTCAAAGTTGGGATTTGCGATTTGAAACTGGTTTTTAAAACCGGTTTTTGTGGAAGTGGAATTGAGAACAAGGTTGTATATTGTTAAAAATAGAGAGAGACAAAGGAAAATGTTGCTGTAGAGCAGCGGTGGGCAGCAAAATCAAACAAAAGGGCAGCATTAATTGCGCAGAAGACTTTTGTGGCCGTGTTTTGTTGTAGTTTGTCGAGCATTTTATTGCTCATTGCTTATATAACGGGCCTGTCTGCGAGGGACATGCGGGCTGAGTGTTGCCCATCGCTGCTGTAGAGCAGGGGCCGGCAGGTCGGTATCTACTGTGCATAGAGAAACTCTCAAAGGCAGCGCTGCCTCACACAGACAGTAAAAGCTCGACGCAGAGCAAAGAGAATAAGGTTTTGTGCTGCTCTCAACTTCAATCATCACTGAGTGTTAGAGAGAGACAGACATACTGATGATGCGCACCAATACCAACGCCAAAATGTGATTGTGTATTTTTCCGGTCACAGCTGTAGAGCTATCTATTTCCCTATCTCTGTTATTTTAGATCTATCACAAATCGACCGAGGAGACCCAGAATTTTTCTAAAATTCACACGTGAAATACTTTTCATTCGTGCTTTCATGGGTATTTTGCTACTAAAATCCCATTATTATTCTTAGATCATCGTTAAGTAACTAAAGTCTTAGCTCCTGTTAATGAAAAAATGGATTCCTAAGGTCCCCTAGTTATTATTACCTGAAATGTTTTAGAGTTTAGACGATAACTACTTTTGTTTTGGACTTCCAAGGGTATTTAAGTCCCAAAAACCCATTATTAATCTCGGATCATCCTAAAGTTCCCCGAATCTCATCATTACTTAGTGAAACTAGGTTTGAGGGATTCCGTAAGTCCCCTTCTTGTATTATAACCCGAAAATTAATAAAGTTTAAAACAAAAAGTACTTTTCTTTAAATCAGTGATGGGCAAGCCTTTGCCCCATTGCTCCCGAGAGTTATTTTACCGCAAGTGGCGCCACGCTGACGCTTTAACAAATATATGGAGTGTGTCTCTGGCTGGTGAACTCGAGCATCGGTAATATGGTTTCTTTTTATATTGTTACCGCTGCCCACCGCTGCTTTAAAACTTCAAAAAGCATTTAATTGTTCCTGGATCGAACGCAAGTTACCCGTATCTCAGCACAGGTTAATGAAACTAGCTTTGCCGGATTCCTTGAGTCCCCTGCTTAAGGATTAAATCGTGGCTTCTCCTTAAATCTATTCGAAAAGATCTTTATTTTGAGTTTTCCAAGGGTATTTCGGAACGAAAAGACCATTATTATTCTGCGATCGTGCGTTAATCACCCAAATCTCAGCACTAGAAAGGACTTAATCTCGAAATTTAAAAAAAAATGATCCATATAATACATTTCTTTCGGCCTTCCAAGGTTATTTCAGTTTTTTGGATTATTCTTAAATCCTCTAATGTTACTGAAACTTGGTTAAGTGGATTCCTTAAGACACCTACTTGGGGATTATAACTCAACATTTTCTTAAATTAAGACGGAAAATGCTTTTCTTTCGGGTTTCCGAAGCAATATTCAGTGGAAGTAACAAAAGTCGCCAACTTTTTACTTTTCACAACTCCGACTGGCGATTTCTGAAAAAAGCGAGGTAGCAGCAGCTGTCGTCGCTTCGTGCTTTTTCTAAATTGCCTTGCCTCTGCTTTCGATCAATAGCACAAGTCGGCGGCAGCAGCAAGTGTGCCGACAGCAGCCCTTTCGCCACACAAGTTGATCGCCACTATTTTTGACTTGTTCTACGCACACGCATACTATATTTGTGTGTATGTGTGCGTTCGCGCTAACACTCGCGCTCTCGTCATTGCATTGTTGTAGCATACAAATGCCGAAAACAGTCGCGAGCAACATTTGTCGCGATGGCGCTGCCGCCGACTTATGCTTTTGATCGAAAGTAGCAGCTGCGACTTGCGCTCCTGATCGAAAGCAGAGGCAAGGCAAATTATTTT
The DNA here is from genome assembly GCA_018904265.1 of Lordiphosa collinella. Lineage (NCBI taxonomy): Eukaryota > Metazoa > Arthropoda > Insecta > Diptera > Drosophilidae > Lordiphosa > Lordiphosa collinella. The sequence goes on from JAEIFV010000033.1 coordinate 1,019,541, forward strand.
TAGAAAGTCTTCAAAATTAGGTTAGGTAGTTTTGATATCAATCGAAATTTGTATGACAATTTTACTATACCATACCTTCTCGTTAATTCACATCCTGGATACAGACCTTTATATTGAACCCTTCTATCCGCCTGGAATTATCGATATTAGGATTGCATATGTGTACAATATCGATAAGTGTTATCGATAGGTTGCTTGAGCTACTAGAGAAATAGAAAATAGAAATACTCAGATTGCTACTTCCAATTGCTCATGACGTAGTTTAGAAACAGTAAATGCTAGGCGAATACTTCTATTACCCACTGTAGATGTAACTGTAGCCGTGATAATAATTTTGCTGTACTCTTTGCCTGCAGATATGAAAACCCTTGAAAATGGTAAGAAATCAAGTCGACGAGACAGCACTGAAATGGAAGAAAAGCAAGAGCTAAGCAATGGGGAGCAGGCCAGTGCAGAGAATGAGGTTAAGAAGGTGGAAGGATCCGATACGGAAAGAAATGCTGGCACTGATTTGGATGCTCTCTTAGATAAAATAAGTTCCATTGTGGATCGTAGTCCCAAACAGTTAACAGAGGCTGAAGTCGAAGTGGCTATCGATAACCATGATGATGATGTTGTTGACGAGGGTCACACCGTGACTGAAGAGCAAGAGGAAGAGGTAGCTCAAAAGGAGCAAGAAGAGCAACAGGAAGCTGCTGACAGCTCGGATGAAAAATCGATGCCTGAAAATGAAGCTGTTGAAGTAAAAGAAAATTCTTCTACATGCGAGGAAAAGGAAAATACTGAGGAGGAAGATCTAAAAGAAGAAGAGACGAAACCAAAAGAAGAGGAAACGCTGAAAGAAGCTGAAACTGAAGTGGAAGTAGAAGGAGAAGAAAGCAAATTGAATAAATCCCAGGGAGATGTGTTTATGGATGCTTTAGAAAGTATTTCCAGTTCTGATGAATTTGATGAAGCAAAGCCAACAGCAACATCAGCTGCAGAGACAGCTATAAACCCCAAGGAGCCGTCCTCTAACGGTCTAGAGGAGATTTCTTCAGATGAGGACATTTTAAAAGATGATAAAATTGAACCACAGCCCAAAGCAGGAACAGATATGACTGTCATAGATTTGGATTCATCGGATGAGGGGGCAAACGGTGAAGAGACCACCAATGAAGCTACCAACGAGGAATCTCAGAAGTTGGAAGAAGCTAAGGAAACAGTAGCTGAACCCATGGAGGTGGATGCAAAGCCTTCACTAGATGAAGAGGCAGCAAAAAGTGGCACGCAGGAAATGAATGATGTCAGCATTGATGAAACATCAACAGAGGCGGCCAAATCCGGTGAAAATGAGATATCCACAGAGGAAGAGCCTTTAGCGAATGGCCTTAAGGATGCCAAGGAAAGCTCAGACAAAGCTGAGTCTGATGACGAGGTCATCTTCTTTGAAGTGAAGGACAAGGAGGGCGAAGCTGCTGCAACTGAAGCAACTGAAGAGCCGAAATCTCCCAAAAGCTTGGAGAAAAAAGAAACCCCCAGCGGATCCCCCAAACCTACCACAGATAAAGAAGATGAAAAAGATTATAAAGAAGATGATGTGGTCCTGGTATCCGAAGATGAGGAAGAAGAGAAAGCAGACAAGGATTTACTGGTTGACAACTCGGACAATGCCTGTGATCAGTTTGAGAAATCCAAAACCCAAGAGAAGCCCAAAGCCCCGCCCACCGAGGAGGTGGTCGATAGTAACTCGAACAGTAGCAGTCTATTGCGTCCCTCGGAGGACGTAGAAGCTCCAGCGGTTAAGCGTGCCAGGCTAAGCACTGAAGAGAAGACTGAGGCTGAACCCATAGTGGAGGTACAGTCTGATCCAAGCCCCAAGGAAGCGGAGACTAAAACTCCAATAGCCAAACGGAGTCACGTTTTGTTGGAGGACAGCCCCAAGCAGTCCAAGGAGGACGAGGAGTTACCTAAAAAGAAATTAAAAACTGACGAATGCTCCGACTCGAACAGCTCACAGGATGGTACCCTACACATAGACTTGGATGCGCCAGAAAAAGAAGAGGCCGTCAAAACTGAAGAGGATCAAAAGGAGCCGCCATTGCTGTTGAAGCCCGAACCTCAGCTAAAGACTGAGGTGAAACCGCTGCGCTTGGAATTTGTACGAAGTTTCCGCAAGAGTTTCGACAAAATGACACGTCACGATTTGGAGGAACTGGTGCTGCAGAAGGTGGTTGAGGGTATGCTGGTGAAGACCGAGTTTGCCGACATACGCAGGCAGCTGGACAAGTATGAGACCACCTTATCCAACTATAGACGCAAAATTGCTGAGGTATCCAAGCAATTTCTGGATCTGGAGACGGTACACAAGCGAGTGCTGAAGGATTTGGAAACCAAGAATGCTCAGTTTACGGCCCCGGTGAGAATAACCCGTGCCGTGGGCCTGCAGGTGGGCATGTCCATGAAGACCATTAAGCCTTCAGCATCCTCAGGAGCACCATCTGCCGGAGAGCACTTAGCAATAGGCAGCATGTCGGCGCCACCAGCAGGTACTCCACCCAAGGCAAGCACCTCACCCATGCGTTCGCCTTTAAGAATGCCCGTAGGAAGACCTCCTGGCTCCCAACAGCAACGTCCAGCATCCTTTGGCAAACCTGCCAATTCAACTCCCACACAGCCGCCCATACGAAGAGGCTGTGCGCAAAAGATTACCCCACAGCGACCAGTACCCGGTCAATCTTCACCAGCAGCATCACCCACACCCACACGTGCGCAAACATCACCCACTGGTCTGCAGAGGCCCCTGCATGTGGCCAAGCATACAGGAGGCAGTGGTCCTTCGGCATCAACAGCTGCTGCCATGGCCAGCGCAGCGGCCATGCGGGCCAGGGGTAACACATCCAGCTCTTATTTGGCACAAAAACAGCAACAACAGTATCAAGGGTAAGTACATTCCCCGCTCATACCCAAAAACTGCACTCTACTTAACCTACTTCTCCTAAAGGTCTCGCCTTGGACCCACTGGACCCAAGCCAACACCCAAGGTCATCACCAAAGCCCGACCCATGCCTATTGGTGGCGGTACTGTTTCGGTGCCAGTTTCATCTACTTCGGCCAGTGGCTCGTCAAGTCAACAAAACCAACCCAGTCTGGCTCCAGCCAAGCCCAAGGAGAAGGCTGTTATTGATCTAACCGATGAGGATGATGCAGCAGCAGCTGCCGCAGCTGCAGCCGCCTCGGAAGCCAATTCACGTCTCAGGCAGACACCCAATGTGACCGTCAAGCGAAGTTTACCGACAGCTACAACAACCACTTCAAGTGCCGGATCAGCATCTGGTGGAGGAACAACTGGAGCAGGTCGTCCAACAACTGCTTCAAATGCGTTGCGAGCGTCACCTATGCATGTTCCGAGAACTAATATTGTGTCCCGACAAATTGTGGGCAACAATGCGGGAGGTGAGTACGCTTTAATGTTGTTATTAACTCTAGCTGAAAAGTTTGACTCAGATCTGTGTTTTGTATCCCACCCAAAAGAAGAAAATCGTTGTCCTCGGACACCAAAAAAAGTCATTAGGTGCCAGAACTGTGGTCCTTTAAGAAGAATTTGTCTTCTGTTTTATGTTTTGATTAACTCAACAGAACGACCTACAACACAAGTTCTGAGATGGATTGTCGTAAAATTGAGGTCGTTTTTGAGTCGAAAGCGATTTCTCTTATACCGTGCTGAGAGATTTAAGTAAATAGATGAAGATTAAAGCTCTGATCTACCGGATATTAGCTGTTGGTTGTCTGACGCCTCTTTCTCTCTTTTCAATTATAGATTTAAGTTTTCCACACAACATTTTATTTATATCCCATTGATTTTGGTTTAAAAACTGATTTTTTTCCACTGTTAAATGTTGTCCATGTTTCATTTCCATAAATATCTATATTCTGATATTTTTCCTAACATTGCAAATTTTCAGAAAATTTGACTATTAATATAAACACAGAAGACTTAGATTACGCTGAGGAAAGTTCAAGGGAGCAAAGTGGCAAAATGGTTTATGAGCATCCTAATACTTTGAATGAAAACAATGTGGCAAAACTAATGTTTGACAAATTGCAACGCAAAAGAGCTTCACAAGTGGCCAGAACAAGAGCCTATCGAATGAGAAAAAAGAATCAAACAGCAACCCCTCATTCTTCCACAACTCAAAAAACTGGAAGCGATTTAGAAGTCATTCCAGACAGATTGCAACGTAAAAGGGCCTTAGCAGCTGCCAGAACCAGAGCTTATCGAGAACGACAAAAAATGGCTATGGAGCAGTTAGTCCTGTCGAATAAATAGAAGATATCGAAGAGTCAAAGCTTATCGAGACCGACCAAAAAAATGGTTAATGTTAATTCTCCCGAGACAATAGAAGAGATCGAAGAACTAACTTTGGGTGAGTCAGTTGACAAATTGCAACGTAAGAGTATTATAACCTCTTGTTTTCATTCAAAGTTGGTGATACGTGAGCTATGAAACATTTTCTGATGATAGCTCAAGTGTTTTAGAGCAGGTGTACTCGATGGGTGTCCAGATTTGCCCACTGTTGGTTGTCATACTTTTCTTTCCATAGTAAGGTTCAAACATTCAGGAATTTATACAAATTTTCTATTTTATTTTTAGAGTCGGTAAAGAAAAAGAATGGAAGAGAGCATCTTGTAATTTCAGGGATTTTATTGACAAAGATGAACGGAAAGAATTTTAGAATTTGGAATAAGACATGTGAATTCCCTATGGCGAAATTTCCAATTGTTCAGAATTTTAGATCAATATAAAATCAGCTTGCTGTATACATGGCTGAAAAAGAGTTTTCGAACAGTACCCTAATCGAAACTATTTTTCCAGGGATGTAAACCGATCGATCAGTGTTTCAAATAGCTTTTGAGCCGCTATTTCGGTTTATTGCATGCATTTATTACATTTATTATAGTTTTAATGAAGACCAGCTTCCTTTTTCGCAAATAATCTCGATCTTCCCTCTCAAATCTGCGCAGAAAGGAACTTGCAACGCAATTTATATTCGTGGATGCCAAAAATCTGTCATATCCCAACCCTTAAAGCCCATTCTTAAGTAAAACAAATTGATATTTTCATGGACGTTTTAAATTACGATTAGCTTAAAAATGACAAAAACCTATTTCTAGGATCGCCTTTACTTCCGCCAAATCTAAACCTTTACAGCCTGTACTTAAGAATTCGTTCCGAATTTTGCTCTAATCTGTTCGGAAAGATATTTTTTCCAGATATTCGAAGTCGGAAAAGTCGCCAAAATTGAAAAGTTTTAGATTTTATAATGATAGCTTGCTGAATACCGGGCGTTGCCCGGGTCCATTAGATAATCGCGTCGGTACTGCAGGCACTCCCTATTATAGGAAGTGAGCGAGCGCCAATTTTTGTCCGCTTAAGGGCTTGTACATTTCCTGATCGGTCAGAGCATCTCGTTCCCAGTATAGCACCCTAAGTTCTATCCAGTGTAGCATAGCCTGGATTATAATTTATAGATTAAGCCATGATGTAATAAGTATAAGGTGGTCCCGTCATGAGAGCTGCTCTCTCGATTAGTCCCTTATTGTCAGTACTTGGCAGGCTGTCAACAGAGTTGGCTCGAAACGGACGAAATTTATTCGGATTTTTTGTTCGTTGCTTTAACCCTTACGTGAGAGAAAAAAAATTACCTTTTGCATATATTGTCGTGCGAGTACAGTGGCTCAAGTACTCAAGCTAGTGGCGCAAAAGGCAGAGGCGGTGAAGGTGGAAGCAGCTTGGGTCAGAGTTAATGGCTATCGAATCCAAAAGAGTCATTAAATACCTTAAAGTAATTTGCCTGGCAAAGACTGCCGTATCTTGAAATTTAAGTTCTCGAAGGCTACATTTTTCGCTGCCAAAATGGATCTTTTTGCCAGCCACGCTTGATATACATATGTATTGTGTGCGTACATCGTTAAATACGCGTTCAATGAGAGCATTTTGCGAATCAATGCTTGATGCATCCTGTATTTCATTGGACAGAAGAGGACGATAGCTAGTTTCAAAGAATAATTTTAAATCATTGCCGGAATTTCTATAATTTTCCTTTTTATTTTTCGTCGGTAACTTGGAAAAACAAGGAAAGGAAGCATTTTGCAATCTCAGGGACTTTTTTGAATAACTCCCTGTATCGAAATTATCAATCGTTTAGAATTTAAGGGAAATCTCTGATTAGTTGTCAACATGGCTGAAAAAGTGTTCTCGAACACAGTTACCAAATCAAATCTACTTTTTGTAAAAAAGTTGTATAATACATGGAACAATGTAGAACTATATCTTATTCGAAAAAGGTTTCGAGTTCTGTTTTTTAAGATAAAAGTTCGATACCACCTTAAGGGGGGAACACACTTTGCGATGAGCAAAAGTAGATGGTTTTTAAAAAAATTCCAGAAAAAAAAGTATAAGAGATTTTTTATTTTTGTTTTTTTTATTAAGTAGTTAATGAATGAAAGGAAAATACAAATTTTTTTTGGCAATATGAGGGTCGTTCAGAAAGTTATCGGCCTCCGAAAAATGATAAATAAAAAAAGGTGCCCACATGGTGACCATGGTTGCAGCACTTGGTATGATTTGAAAAAAAAAAGAAAAATGCGGTTATGTTTAGAACTAATGTGGCTATCGTTCGGCCCTCCGAAAAAATTGAAAATTTTTTGACAAAATGCGGACATTTGAAGACAAAAATTTTTTTTGGCCTTTTTTTGTAGTGTAGTGTAAAAAAAGTACACTTAAAATATAGGTATCCAAAAGTTGGAGGGCCGAACGATAGCGACGACAATTCTGCGTCGTATAAGCCCTTCCGGAGCAAAATCGGTCCACTGGTTTCCTCTGAATCGTGGCCACCAGTTTGAAAAACGTGGTTTCGAGATAAACGCGTTTAAAGTTTGCAGTTGCTAGGCAAATCGGGTCACTTTGGGTCATTAAAAGGACTGTATCTTCTAAAATATTTCGAACTTTTGAAAATCCTTTTAGGGGGATATTTTTGAATATCCAAGCTACAAAAATATGCAAAAAAAAAAAGTCGAAAATTTTTTTTCCGCAAAGTGTTTTTCCCCCTTAAGGTATACTATTGACCATGACCGACGCTTAAAATTGTCTTCGAAAGGTATAGGAAACGTATAGGAAACGTGCCAAAAAGTTCATATTCTAACCAAGTTTCAAACTCAAAACTTAAGTACAGAGCTTTTACTAACCTTCTGTTTAGAAGAAGAACTAGTAACTATCTGTAGGATTCAGTTTAGTTCCCATCTGCTTGTACTTTTGGTCACTTTTAATAAAAAATTAACTTTTTAGGCCCACTGTTGGTGTGCAGGCGCGCATTGTTTTTGATTTGGCGCACTGAAGAGGTCGCATCTAAAAAGACTTCAGCACTGGAGACATATGTTTTTAACAATATTATTGATAGGAATGACTATTCTGATGACCAACTTTCGAAAATCGAAAAAAGATTGCGAAGTTTTTCTTCGAAACTAGTACAAAAATGGAGGGATGTCCATAGAAACTTACAGACATTTGAGAAAAAAAACATGAAATATTTAGACGCTCCACTTTTGTTGTTGGATCCAACAATTCATGATGAACGACTCAAACAAGAGTTTGCGGATTACCCAGCAAATGATTCTGGCATAATTTACCAAACTCCTCCAAGCTATGAGCGAAAGCAAAATGTTTTCAAAGTGGAGCCAATGCAAGAGGAAGGTAAGAAATATTTACCTTAAGAGCAGAAGTTAGTTTTTGTAATTTAAAATCAAATGTTTTTATGGCCATGTCCTGCCTGTGGTAGCTATATGATATAGAACAAAAGAGAAACGGGAAATTTTGTGTGCTCATTAAATTTGTAATTAACTCTAACCCATCTTTGGAGCCCGTAATTTACTTCTGACAACTGAATTTTTCCAAAATCGGGGCGAAAAGTACCTTTTCCATCTCAAAGAACCAATCTGACCTAAATATGCCTCTAACACCAAACAATTTGGACCTAGATAATGAATATGGTTCAAAGAGTTTGGTATTTGCTTGGATACAACCAGATCACAGAGCAGCCTTCATCCTTTTAGTTCTTAACAAGTCAAAAAAAAAAACACTTTATTAACTGACTTCTTTCTATTCCATCTCTTTTCCAGGTCCACGCGGTTCGATTGGTTCCAATGTGACCATGCAAATTCGTTCAGAGAATACACCGCCAGCCGCTTCGCGTTTGAGGTATTCACATCCAGCACCGTTGCCCTCATCACCTGCCCAACCCTTTAATCCTGCTTGGAAACTGCCACCGTCTCGACCCGTCATACGCATCAGCCTCCATGATACGGGCATAGTCATTTCGTGGACATTGGAGGATACTAGCAATCGTTTTGCTGACTGTGTCACCTATCAAATCTATGCCTATCAGGAGACCATACACGAGCCCTCCACCGAATCGTGGCGGCATGTGGGCGACGTGAAGGCCATGTTGCTGCCCATGGCCGTAACGCTGAATCAGTTCCAGGAGAATCAGCGTTACTATTTCGCCGTACGCGGTGTGGATGATCATCAGCGCTTTGGGGCGTTCAGTTTGCCCAAGACCTGGTCTTAAAATGGTTTTTAGCCTAGTTAAGTGTCCCCATTTGTCACTCTTTTTGATTATAACATTTATAATTTATTCATAATATTTATGTGGCATTTGTGCTCCCCTTTTTAATTATATTTTATGTTCGTTCCTTAAGCTAAACACACATAGATATGGGAGGGGTCAGTATTGCGATTCCATTTAGAAGCGTTCTTTATAGTGAGATGACGGCAGCGGTGGCAAAATAGTTTTAGTTTAATTTAAGCGTAACTACGATTTAAGTTCAAAACTTTCATGAATTCATTAATGTTTACATACACACACAGCAATGAATAAATATATATATCTAATGAAATAATTCGAATTGGAAGGACATCTGGGACATAGATTGAAGACTTGGAAACGCTCAAAACAAGACTCAAGTCTAGAAAAGAAAAGTAATCAGTTGAAAAGAAAATATCTCGAAGTCTATTGAACCATTCATGAATGGTTCAATAATCACAATATTTTTGGAAAATCAGTAACGTATCAGGGCACCTGTGTTTAACCTGAGGTTAAGAACGGGAAGAAGAGGTAACTCAAATTTTCAGTCCGCTCTGCTCACGACACTGACCGAAAAAGAAAACGGTCTCTGTCTTCCCTCAACCGAATGTGGTTGTGCACACAACACT